>JAJOZX010001027.1:107500-707500 GCA_023014485.1 Bathynomus jamesi | reverse complement strand
GGCCACTATCACCCGTAAATGGGAAAGGATTGCGCACATTACCATTTGGACGCCATGAATCTGCACTTGAATTGGCTATATCCTCAGATTCACTCTGATCAGAATTAGATTCAGTATCGGAATTGAAATCATCATCACTATCTGTATCAGAAAGACGCAAACTATAATCATCATCATCATATTGTTGTAATAACAATCACAAATCACTATCACTTAGAGGTTTATGTTTTGCCATTGTCACAAATAAGGGAGGCAAAAAAACTTCACACACGCAATTTCTGGCAATAACTGAAATACAACAGTTCTAATTTATGTACTGATATTTTTTAACCAATCAGAGTGTGACTGACGTCATAAGTTAAAACAAAATCAACGAATCATAGATGAGCACACATATTTGTGCTTTCCGCAGGCTGTTATTCACGATAAATTCATGGCGCACATATGTGTGTGTTCCGCAATACCTCGTTGATGACCGAGCGCACAAATATGTGCGCTCCGCAGTTAAGGGGTTAATATATGTTTTTGTACACATATGTATCTTTCTTTACTAGAAGTATCACCTCCCTGACTAATTTCGGACACCTTTATATTAAGCCCCAAAGTTGATATTAATTTTGCAAATTTTGTGAAAATATCAACTTTTGGAAATTTTTAAAAATAAAAATAAATCCTTTTTTGGTTATTTTTTTATTTCACTCATAAATTTACAACCCATAGAGACTATTAGGAGTATTAAAACAGCTGTGATTGATGTAGAACTAAAACTTTTGAAAATGGTAGTCGTAAAAGTGGGAGGAATTGATGCAAGCTTCAAAATGGAGCCATGTTTAAGCCCTTGTAACTCAGAAACTATTTGTTCCACAGCCTTTTAGCTTGCAAAATTGAAAAGCCCACCAGAAGTTGTATTGGCATGACAAATTTGAAGCTTCTACTCCTATTAGAAGACACTTTTCAAGGCTTCTCAAAATGAAGGCGTTGGCCGATCAAGCCCAACATGGGCATTTTTTGTCGAAGGTGGGGGGCCATTTAAGCGACCATAAACTTAAATGTTTTTGACTGAGGAAGCTAAAATTTTAGATTTAAGCTATTGAATGGTGTATGAATCAACCCTGAAAATTTGAAGAAAATCAGAGATGGTCACCTGACCAACTTTCTGAAATCTGTACCAGTTGAGCTGGAATGACTCTACAGTATAAGAAGGACAAGTGTACACAAGAACACATCATCTGTGTTTGCCCTTGAAATGCAAAGGTGCCACTTGAAGAAAGAGCATACGGTACCTTCATGATCAGCGATCCAAAACAGGTCCTAAGGGTGCATACCAGCTGTCTTCAGTGGACACAGCTGCTGCCAAGAGAGACAGGAAGGCCAAACAAGGACAGCAACATGTACTACCTCAGGAGGAAGTTGAGGAGCTAGTAGGATCTTTCATACAGCCTACAGAGTTGCCTGGACTTACAAGCAGTTCATCTGGTGGCGAGGTTAGGTTCCTTTTATTTATATTAATTATAAATAAATAAATAAATTAAATAAATAAATAAACAGAAAACACATTAATATTTTCCATTTATTTTCAGGAAGGAGAAGATGAATGGCAGCCTAGGAAGAGGCTTTCAGGAGACTACAGCCTTTTAAAGTTTCCCAGATATGCTGTGGAACTTGTCAGAGGTGAATGTTCATCAAATCTGGGCGCAGCTCTTGGGAATGCCTTGCTCCATGACTATCAAACACCTACTGAGACCTGAAGTTGACATTAATCACATCATGGTTGACAAGTGCAAATTAGACAGGGCCAAAGCCCAAATTAGGGTAGTTAGTGAGGGTGTGGAATCAAAGAAAAAGACACAGCTCATTTGTGTTGGTGTGGATGGGAAGGTTGACGAGAATACCATGACTTACGAAGAAATAGACACCTGAAGGGGAAACTGTTCTCAGAAAGTGTGTTGACGCAGAACATCACCTCACCTTCACCTATGAAGATGGAAAATCTCCTGGTGCCTACTTGACCCACAGAACAATTCCTGTTATAGGCACCACTGGTGAGGTCCTTGCTCAGGAGACATTCAGTTTTCTTGAAGAATATAATAGCCTTGAAAGTATCCGAGCCATTCTTCTTGATAATACCGCAACCAACACTGGCTGGAAGAGTGGTTTAGTGGTAAAATTTGAAGAAACTCTCGGGAGGAAACTGCACACTATTGGTTGCGCACTGCATCAGAATGAACTCCCACTAAAAGCTCTTTTCAAAAAAAAATGGATGGAGTGACAACTGGCCCAAGAAGTTTCAGTGGGGACCCTTGGGCAAAGGTGCACAGAAGATATCCAGGATGAACCTCAGGTACAGTTTGAAGCTGTGGAAACTCCAATCATTGAAGGGTACATTCCAGAGGAAGTACTGAAAGACCTCAAGTCATGATCAAAGGCTTCTGTATGAGTATTGCAGAGGGATCGGATCAGGAAGAGTAGATGACAGATGGGCTGCTTGGAAGATTGGTCCACTTAACCATGCAAGATGGTTAACTCTTGCTATATGACTTCTTTGTTTGTACACAAGAGACAACAGATCAAACCTGAATTTGAAAAAGTTGGTTCATTACATTGTTTGAGTTTATGCTCCTGCATGGTTTGAGATAAAGGCATTCTCTAAGCTGCATGATTCCATTTGATGATGTGAAACGCATTGTAAAGCAGAACATCCAGGGTAATGTTTTCTGCTCCGACCTGAGACCATCCTCTATGCCATGGTGAAAGATGATGAAGACAGAATCAGGAATCTTGAGCTTCAGACTATACTCACTCTCAGACACAGGTAAATTTTGCGCTTCTTGTAATTATTATTATTTTTTTTTGCCAAAGCTGAATTATTCTCCAAAAAAATATGGAAAAAATATTATAATTATCACTAAGTGGGTAATTTATTTGTATTATTGAAATGGCAATATTTGAGTACTATTTTTCATTTATATTTATATTTATATTTTTCATTTATAGGATGGAGAGCAACCAGGAAGCAGGGAAGAAAATTCCCCAGGTGAATTGGAATGCAAATCACTGGCATGAGCTCATCAACCCTGATGTCATGGAACCACCTACCACACAGCACCCATCTGATGATGAAATCCAGTCATTCATGGACACTAACACTAAGCCAGACATTCCAGACTTGCCTTCTCACTCTCAGAGTGTTGAGAGAAGTGTGAAATTAGTGACAGAGGCTTCCCATACCGTGTACAGGTTCAAAACTCGTCGCAGATGTATCCTTACTAAAGTACTGAGCAGGAAGATGCGTCTTACATTTATGTCAAAAGGACATTATTCTCAATCTTATGATGATTTATATGAATAGTTTTTCTTTTTACATGAGAACATGTGATTTTTTTGGATTTATCACCTTTAGAAAGTATTTTTTCAAGTTTTGTAGCCAAAATATGTGAATAAATTAGCAAAAATACATTTTTTTTTCAATGAAATGTTATCATTTTACACTTAAAACACATGATATACATTAGGCATTGTCTCCTCTTGGGCTAGAAAATGATATGGAGTTGCTACATCTATAATTAGTTAATATTAGGTCTTAAAAAAATGACGAGTTTACCTATCACGCATAACGAAAATTGGGTCAAAACCATAAACTTTAATTGCAAATCCGCAAGCAGGCCCTTATCCATTTGTTCTAAAAATTATTTGGGGTTCATTTCTCAACCAAACCTAACTACTGGGCACTTATTCACCTTGCGATTTCAAAATGTGGAAAATCGACCTGCCCTAATATATATATTTTTTTTTGGTTTCAAAGTATGACCACTCATGGCCACCAAAAGAAAGGTGGATAGCAGAGCAAACAAGACGAAGACTATGGGACAGCTAACGGAAATGAACAATAGACGGGGAGAAAGGGGGGGGACCCAGATACAGAAAAATCATAGCGGAGTCACAGCTGGTAAAGAAGTCGGGAGTGAAAGAGAAGGAGAACAACCCAGTTACTGAAAAGTGGGGACCTTCAGATAGAATAGCGCCAAGCCTATCACAAAGCCCGACACTCACCAAAAAGGGAAAATACTCTGCGCGCAGCGCAGATTATCTATATATCTATATATATATAAGGACCACTCTATATTCTGCCCCACCTTTTTTTTTCTTTCCAAGTTTCCTTGTAAGTTCCAGAAATTTTGTACACAAGTAGTTACATACAGTACCTATTTTACAAGTTTTTATTTTTCCACAGTCTCCATCCTTTTCTACGGCTTTCACCACCTCGAAACAAGGGCCTTTATTCATTCCTTGCTGGTAAAAGTCTGCTGGGTTCCGCTAGAGCCACCTCTTAACCTCCTAAACAACCTCAGTGGCACTCAAACTTTCTTCCATAAATAGCATCCTTCATTGGTCCAAGCAAATGGAAGTCTTAAGGTGCCAGATCCAGGCTGTATGGAGGGTGGATAACATAGTCAAGCGCATTTTTGTGATGGCCTCTCTTGTTTGCAAACTATTGTGAGGTCTTGCATTATTATGCAAAAGAAAAACATCTTCCAGTTTTCTCTCTGGTCAAACTTGCTTTATACATCTCTGGAGTCTCTGTATGGTAGCAATATATGCCTCAAGTTGATTGTTTGTCCTTTCTTCATAATGTCCACCAGAATCACCCCTTTCATGTCCCACAAGATGGTGGCCATAACCTTTCCTGCAGAGGGAGCCATTTTGAACTTTTTCTTGCGTGGGGAGTCTACGTTATACCACTCCATGGATTGGCGTTTTGTTTCAGGTTTAAAGTGGTGTACCCAAGTCTCATCCCCAGTCACAATTTGTAAAAGGAAGTCATCCCCTTCTGTCTTGTATTAAACCAACAACTCAGAAGCAATTTCTTTTCTTTGGGCTTTGTGATCTTCAGTCAGTTTGCAAGGAACAAACCATGAACACACTTTTGAGTATCCCAGTAACTGAATTATCATATTCACATGTCCTTCACTAATTCCTAGCTCCAGTGATAACTCCTTATATGTGATACACCAATTTGATCAAATGATGCTGTTAGCACATTGCACAGTATGAGATGTTATCCAATGCCAGGTGACTGCTGCATGTCTTATCATCGAGGCTGGCTCTCCCTCTCTCTGATGATCTCACACATTTAGACCAGCGTCCAACTGTGCTTCAATCAACAGCAGCATCTCCATAAATGTTTTGTAGACATTTGTGAATATTTCCAACTGTTTCCTTCTCTGTGGTTAAGAACTCGATAGCAGCACTGTTTATAAAGCACATCACTGTCAGATGCCATTTTCAAAACTGCATTAACCATCAGTTTTATACCAGGGCATTTAAAAGTGGTTTTATACAGGGAGGGGAGGTTCAAACTGGAAAAATCCAGTTATGTGAAGCACAAAGTTCAAACTTATGGCCCAAAAGACATTTCAGCCCCATGGCTTATCATTCAGCTAAGAAAAAAAGGTGGGGCATAATATAATGAGTGCCCCTAGTGTATATATATATATATATATATATATATATATATATATATATACATATATATATATGTATAGAAACGACGTAAGTATAGAGGAGTGTTCTGCACACGAGGAAGAGAAACAATGAACAAATGAAAAATGAGGTGACTGCCCGGGAATCGAACCCAGGACCTTCCGATTGCCGGTCAGACATGCATGTCTGACCGGCAATCGGAAGGTCCTGGGTTCGATTCCCGGGTGGTCACCTCATTTTTCATTTGTTCGTTGTTTCTCTTCCTCGTGTGCAGAACACGCCTCTATACATACGTCGTTTCTATACATTAATATACTGTGTGGTCATTGCAGTTAAATGTATGTATATATACTATATATATATATATATATATATATTATATATATATATATAATAAGCAAACAACCACAAGGAAAGGAAACACAAAGTCCGAGCGCTTTCGTGATATATTCACGAAAGCGCTCGGACTTTGTGTTTCCTTTTCCTTGTGGTTGTTTGCTTATTAATAAGGTCACGTGTTATTTTGTGATTCTAGTGCATATATATATATATATATATATATATATATATATATTTATTACAGAAGCTGTTGTTAGAACTTGGAAGTGAAGTTTTTTTTTATAAATTCGTGATGGGACGATACCAAAATTTTTAACGATTCCGATTCCGATACCACTAAAAAGTCTCGATTCCGATTCTCAATATTTTTAAATATAATTCTATACTTGTTTTTCTGGAAATTGTCATATTTTACTCTGGTAAGATTAACTATTTACATTATGAGTACCGTATGGTAATATAAATTATAAATTATAATAGATTGGTTTAAAAATAAAAATCAACTGTAAGTTGTAACAATTCATTTTAATCTTCTTGATTACACATCATGGATATACATGTTTTAATGTATAGCTACAATACAATAAAAATAAAATTTGTTATCCTCTTTCATTTAAATTTTAAAGTTTACATTGCAAAACTGGTTCAATTAAAAGTTAAAGAATCGTTTTAAGAATCGGAAATCATGGTACAATTCTCTCGATTCCGATTCCGATTCCTGAAAAATGCTCGATTCTTCCAATTCTCGATTCCGATTAATCGTCCCATCACTAATAAATTCCCTATGAACAGGCTAAATGAAATTAAAGGTAAAATAATTCCAGCATGTCTTTGCTTTATATTTGTATACAGTATTTTTTTGTTCTAATTGCTTTAAATCTGGTCTTATGTCTAGTTAATTCTACAAAAAATACTGAAGTCCTTATTACATCTAAAGAGTGGGTACCATTCAAAATTACTAAAAAATAAAGCGAGCAAATTTTGTAATAAACAAATCAAAATGTGTAGGGTATAAAGCCAGAAAGTATTTAATTTAACTTTTACTATATATGTGATTTGACCAGAAAAAGTAAGTGACATTTATTTGGAGGAATTAGTCTCTGGAATTAAGTTATAAAAAATATTAAGTTTTCTTGAAAAAATATTTACATTCTTCGGAATAAACCAAAGTGCGTAAGCTAAAGTTGTCTTGAAAACATATAGTATTGAGTATCTGAAATTAACAAAATATATAATGTCAAGTTTCACTGAACACAACACACTTTTTGGATGGAAGTGACAAACCAGATAACCTTCAGCTTATGAAAACAAAGCATTTATATTCTTTGGAATAAACAAAATTCTCAGTTAAAGCCCTTTAAAGCTCTCCAAACCAAATAAAACTGTTTTAAAGCCATTTTTGTCATTTTCAAAACTTAAAGCTTTTAAACCCATTGATACCTAGTTACACATTTTCTATCACTCGCAGATCCAAGATGGACAGAGAGGGGGATACTTTTATATTTTTTCAGATATAATTTTATAATTTTGGTCATTTTAGTGTATAAATATTACATATATATTCAGTTGAGGATTTTGCTAAAAAAATTGTCTTGCCTTATCATTTACACACTGGCCAATATAATTTGTCAGCATCAAAACAAAATTTTCTAAGTCACTTTTTGACATTTTTTAAGTTTTTCTTGCTAATGATTCCATGTAAAAAAAATTGCATATCTTTTGGTCAAATTTCATCCTTGTAGGATGAACTATAAGGGTGATATTTGCAGAAATTCATATTTTCCTAAGCCATAAGTAATTTAATTTAGACCCCTTTTTTCCGTTTTTCTCAAAACCACAAAAAATGACTTAGGAAAATATGGTATGACTCTGACGATTATGCAACTACATTATCACCAATAAATAACTTGAAACACTCAATTGCTTCTTCATGATCAAACACAATATTTGGATTTACACTGGAATAAGAGCACTGTAATGGAGGCTTCTCTGATGGCCTTTTGTCTTCAAACAAATTTGGAACACGAGTTCAGTTTTTCTCTAATTGAATAGGCTTATTTTCCCGTTCACTCTCAACACTGGTATCACTAAAATCACTAAGCCAATCACTATCCTCTTCCTCAGTAGGAATGTAATCAGAATCAGTGTCACTAACATCTATTTCACTCATTATGATGTTTATAAGTATCATCTATTTCACTCATTATGAATGTTTATAAGTATAAAAAGCAATTATGACAAACCAGGTCAACCACACCATAAACACTGCTCAAGGGCATAAATGACACGACATTTATAATGTTAGCCCCACCCACAAATTATACTCATTTGTGATTGGTTGAAAGATTTAAATCAATAAACTCCTCATATGACTCAGAAATCCCTCAGTAATATTCTCCTAAGAATATTAAAGCAGTAGAAAAATTAAATGCATATGATAATAAAAACCCACTCTAAATGCAATAATAAATGCAGTAATTATGTCAAAATAATAGAATCTGTATGTATAGAACAAGAAGATACATAGTTTTAAATTTGTGCGAATGTACTTATAAATGAGACCCTGTAATAAAATGCCCTTCCAGTCAGAGCTGGGCACTTGCGTTTTTTTTTGCGGTACTGCGGTACTACCGCACTACCGAACCAGTACCGCATAACGCAGTACCGCAAAGGATCGCTGAAAGTACAGGCTGTACTTTCAGCGATCCTTTGCAGTACTGCGTTATGCGGTACCGGTTCGGTAGTGCGGTAGTACCGCAGTACCGCAAAAAAAAACGCAAGTGCCCAGCTCTGCTTCCAGTGTCGGGAGAATGGGATCTAATCTAGGTGTGAATTTCTTAATGGTCTCTGGATTGTTTCCTTCTCGCCTTTTTCATTCGTTTTTCAGTTTATAATTTCTGTATAATAAACAACACTGTAATAATCAATGTTATAATAAAAACCCACTCTAATAGACAGAGTTTATAAACTCTGTCTATTAGAGTGGGTTTTTAGCATCATATTGTGACTTTCATGTAGAAAAAAAAGTTTTTTACAATAATCAATGTAATAATAAATTTATAATTTCTGTAATAAATAATAATGCAATATTAAATGTAATAATTATGTAAAAAAAATAATAGAATCTGTATGTATAGAACAAGAAGATACAGTTTTAAATTTGTGTGAATGTACTTATAAGCAGGTCCCTTTAATAAAAAATGCCCTTCCAGTGTCGGGAGAAAGGATCTAACCTAGGTGCGAATTTCTTAATGTCTCCCTAGACTGTTTTCCCTCTTGTTTTTGGTTCATTTGTTTCTCTGTATCCACCCGAAGAGGATGCCAGTGGGCATCAAAACTGTTGTGGAAATAAACTCTGTCTATTAGAGTGGGTTTTTATTAACATATTTTGACCTTCATGTCGAAAAAAGTGAAGTTTTTTGCATTTAAATGCATATGGATAACACACGCTACTCATGGGATATTGGCATGCACATCTCATGGATAGGGCACGTTTTCCATCAGGGCCAGCGGGTTAAAGCCATAGTGGCAACCCTGCATCATGCATACATACAAAATATCACTTTCTCATTCTCTGTTGAATGCGGCTCATTTTCCTACTTAGAAGGACCAGACAATGCAATCACATCTGAACTATCATACATTTTTAAAAGTTCCCATGGTCTTGTGGTTCAGCTGGTTGGAGAATGGACTCAGACTGCAAAGACTGAGTCCAAAGACTCCCACCACCTCTACAGATGCAGTTGGAGCTGGCCATCTATAGTGACTACTCAGGCTCAGGCGAGTTTGAAATCACATTCAACTCACTATGTAGGGAATCAGGGGTTCTGGATATTACTTCCTTGTCTCCCTTTTGGTTTCTTGCTGCTCCTTACAATGAACTCCAATTTCAATCCACACACATTCACTACTCACACCTACCTACCTACCTACCTACCTTTGGATACTGAAATAAGGCGTTACTGACACTTTTACTGACCTAATGTAATATAGCCCCTAGAGGATATTTTGATAACTTCTCAATGACACTGCAAAAAGAAGTCTTCTTCCACAAGGTCTGTCTCTACTTCTCAGACCTAAACAATCCTCACAGTACCATAAGCCATTAAACTATCATTTCTTCTCTCCAAATGAACAAATAGTCATAGCACTTTTCTTCCTAAACAAATTAAAATTATCTAGTCAAATGAGCAGATTACCTCTGTATGTACATGTTGGAACTAATTTATTCATGCAAATCCTTCTACATTTACATTTTAAATATCTTTCCATTAGACTTTACTTCATCATAACTTGCCTATCTTGCTTTCAAGAGCTATTCCTACCTCTTATCAAACAAAGATTGCCAATATTTAGCAGGAGCTCCACATCATTTTATGCAATAATTGAATGCTTGGAAGTGGAAGTGATTCAAGTACATTTTTCACTGATTTTTGCCTTTTGCTAAAAAGTGACTTTAATACTTGAATCTGCACTCTGCATGCCAAGTGCTTGCCTGCAAAGTAACTCAAAGACTCAAATCTCACTTTGTGGGAAGAAGAAAACTGTGATCAGAGGTGACTGAAGTACTTGAATCATGTTCACTTCCAAGCATCCAATTATCATTCATTTCCCCCCCAAGAGACATTTATTCCTCTTTCAAGTGCAACCAAGTCTCAATTTAAACTCACTCATATGCAGGGCAAACAGCCATGGTAACATCACAAACTCTTGATGTGCTACACTCTCAGCTCACCTACACACACAAATACGAGGGTAATTCAATAAGTATCCGCACTTTTTACACAATTTTATTTTCACATCTGATAGATTATAAACATATCACTTCTCAACATAGTCTCCCTGTTTCTCAATACACTTAGTCCAGCAATCTACAAGCTTCCTAATGCCATCACAAAAGAATGTTTTTGGCTGTGTGTGTAGCCAGTCATGCACTGCCTCCTTCAGGTCATCAGCACCTTGGAATCGCTGACTTCTCAAAGCGCCTTTTAGTGGTTGAAACAGGTAAAAATCCGAAGGTGCCAGGTCTGGACTGTAGGCTGGATGGTCGAGAACTTCAAATTTAAGTTCTTGAAGGCATTTTCTAGTCTGTACAGCGGTATGAGGGCATGCATTGACGTGTAATAGAATAACACCTTCCAACAATCTCCTGTTGCAAAGAAGTTCAAAGAGCAGCTGTCAGCAGGTAAAGTTATACTAACACTGTTTTGGGATACACAAGGCCCTATCCTTGAACATTATCTAGAGCATGGAACTACAGTAACAAGTGCATCGTATTCTGACATGCTTCGGAATGAGTTAAAGCAAGCAATTCACACGAAATGGATATTGTCAGGTGTTATTCTGTTACACGACAATGCACACCCTCATACCGCTGCATAGACTAGAAAATGCCTTCAAGAACTTAAATTTGAAGTTCTCGACCATCCAGCCTACAGTCCAGACCTGGCACCTTTGGATTTTTACCTGTTTCGACCACTAAAAGACGCTTTGAGAGGTCAGTGATTCCAAGGCAATGATGACCTGAAGGAGGCGGTGCATGACTGGCTACGCACACAGCCAAAATAATTCTTTTGTGATGGCATTAGGAAGCTTGTAGATCACTGGACTAAGTGTATTGAGAAGCAGGGAGACTATGTTGAGAAGTGATATGTTTATAATCTATCAGATGTGAAAATAAAATTATGAAAATAAAAAGTGTGGATACTTATTGAATTACCCTCATACATTACCTGATAATCAAATTCCTACTCTCCATATGATAGAAACATGGAGCTGAAACACACACAGGATCACCATTACAAAAAAGGCACTAGCTATGCCACTCTCAGGGATTCAGTGTTACTCTTCATGAAGAGGTTGGGTTGTACCTATAAGAGTAATTTGGGTGAAATCAAGGTCACTATTTACACCTCTTACAAACCACTATCTTTTCTCTTGTTGAGTTTTGTGCCACATACAGGGTGTTTATAAAGTCCCTATCTATTTTAGTGAAAATGTAGCAAAAAGGGTAAAATTCAATAATATAATAGAAGGCATACATTTAATGAATACTTAAGCATATGATTCTACATGAGCACCATCAGTATCTCTACAAAGTTTGAATCTGTCAGCAGCATTGCAGAACACATTCTGGAGCATGACAGAGGTTATTTTTGTAACTGCTGTTACAATACAAGCACATAAATCTTGCAGATCTCTAACCCTCGTTTGATAGATGTTTGATTTGATAAAGCCCCATGCAAAGAAATCCAAGGGCATTAGGTCAGGAGATTGAGCTGCCCAGGGCCTGTTGCCTCCACATCCGATCCACCAATTTGGAAATCATTCATTTAGGTACTCCCAAACAATGTTTGCGTAATGACAAGGTGCCCCATCTTGTTGAAAGATGACAGTGTTTAAAATGCCATCTGAATGAAACTGAGACATTTACATGCTCATATTGTAACAGCAGTTACAAAAATAAACCAGGAGCTGTCATGCTCCAAAATGTGTTCCACAATGCTATTGACAGTATTCAAATGCCATAGAGATACTGATGATGCTCATGCAGAATCATATGCTTAAGTATTCATTAAATGTATGCCTTCTATTATATTGTTATTGAATTTTACCCTTTTTGCTACATTTTCACTGAAATAGATAGGGACTTTATAAACACCCTGTATATATATCAACTCCCATATTTATATTCACTATATTTATGATACTTTCTTTCACTAGGCTAAGTACTTCACCAAAAAAAATGTCGTACATTCTCTCAAAATTCAGAAATGCTATAATCAATTTTTTTTTTATTTAGCTAGCTACTGGTACTTGGTTTCTTAAACAACTGCCTCACTGGAGAAACTTGATCAAAGTTCTCTATACTTTCCCTAAAATTATCTTGTTCATTCTCATCCATTAACTTATAATACTTTCTATTTTATCTTTCTAAATTCTCTGATACAAAATTCCTACTACATTTACGAGCCTTAAAATAACTTATTTTTACAGTTACTGTTCTGGTACTGTATTTACTTTTATGATGTGGCATGATCATAGGTTTTGTTCATTGTCATGGTGAACCCAATTTTCCCCATTTTCTGACAACTGCAACCAATCATTCAAGTAATAAATATCTAATTTACAAAATGTCAATGAGTTTCATAAAAAGGCCTTATTTTATAGTCTCTATTTGTGCTCAGAAGAGAATTTCAAGAGCCTCACCTGAGAGATATAATTAACCTGACTCTCCATTTCAGCTAACTGATTTGTCTGTTGGTCAACCATCTGAAGGAAATTATAAGCCAAAGTGTTGATCTGATAAGCCACAGAAGCCAATGACTGAGTTGTGTAGTTTTTAGTTTCTTCCAGAGCAGCTTTTTTATTTTCAGCCTGAAAAACCATAGTCTTTTTAGGCTCACACAGATTAAAGAAACAGGTTACAGCACACATACAGGTAGCCACAGGGGGTCCTCATTATCCAAGGATAATGGGGACCAAGAAATCACCACTTTAAGTGAACCCACTTAAAGTGGGGACCTAAAACCCTAAGAAATAATGAGAATAAGGTTTAATTGGGACCTTAACATAATAAATGACATTCAAAATTATGGTAAAACATTTGTAAAATACACTTTTTAAACCTTAAAATACACTTTTAAACCACTAGCAGTATGCTTTGAAGTCATGGCTGCAACAATAGTGCAAAAAATCAACAAAATCAGAATGAAGACACCAGAAAACCAAGGATGGGTTCAGCACTGGCAATGGTTAACAAGAGATTGAGAATGCACGGCATTAGGGTTTGGGGTGGAGTGTGGTGGTGGTGGAAAGCAAGTGAGACAGCGAATCTGAAGGAAATTTAAAGTTTTCCATTGCACTTCCATGTTCCACGTACATTATGCGCAAAAACCTCTTAAGTACGGGGAATTTATCCATATGGTTCTACAATTATTTGGCTGCATAAATGCGGGGACTCGGATAATGAATACTCAGATAAGGAGGACCCCCTGTTCTATAATTACATTTTCATAAGCATTAATTAATCTTTATAATGAATATATATTAGGGTAGCCCAAAAATTAACTGAAAAAATAAAAGTTTGAATTGCTATTCTCCACAAGGCTATTCCTGTTCCATATCACAAAAGCCTTCATGCAAAAAATCAGGAAAATTGGCCAATATTTAGAGGTCGTGACCTCAAGGTAAAAATATCTAAATTCCGTAATTTCAGTAATTTTAGGTCACCATTATGTTGTAATAAATATTTGCCGAGCAATGCCACTGTAGACTGTAAACCTATATCTAAAGAATCACTATATGATAGCAACGCACTCTTCCCACTAGCTCAGTTGGTCACCAAGTCTCGGCAGGTGTAGACATGTTTTTGTTGTGTTCCTGCCATCTGGGTTACGCCACGCAGTGAATCACACCAATAAGGCAAGTTAAACTTTTCACCAGTGAGTGGTGGACACTATACTTAGTTTTTCTGTCATTCATTTACTGCACTGACCTTGATAAGCAATTTGGAACAATGAATTGTTTATTAAAATTAAAAAAAATTAAAAAAAATTTAAATTTATAAAAGTTTATTAAAATTGTTTGTTTTATATTCTACAGTGCCCGCGAAAAGTATCCGATCACTCAAGAAAATACAATATTTTCCCTTGATATTCAGAGACACATAATTCACTTTCTATTTGTTCTAGCGACATCTGGTAACTTTGAGGTTGCTCGCTGATATGAGAGCTATCCAACGCATTCTCAAATTAGTGTTCTGGTAGCCTTCGTTGCGGGTGGCTGTGTCTCAAAGTTGTCAGATTTCACTGTTTGTATAAATTTATTGATATTTTGTTATTTTTTACAGAAAGTGGTGTAAATAAAATTTATATAATGTGTGCTAAAAAACAACTTAAGAGTGATTGTCGAGGTGCTATTGTTGCTTTGTATACATGTGGGAAATCACAGAGACAGATAGCTAAGGAATTAAACATATCCCAAAGTACCGTTAATTTATGGGTTTCACGGGCTAAGAACAATGCCGGCCTAACCACGCCAGTCCCTAAAAAACGATCTGGCAGACCGAGAAAAACAAATTCACGAACAGACAAACTTATGAAACGTTTAGTATTGAAAAACCCAACAATAACTGCGAAAGAAATAAAATTTAATATGAATAATTTGTTATCTGGTGTTTCTGAACGAACTATCCAGGAGCGGCTCCAAAAAGAACTCGGATTACCATCTCGCCATGCTGCTAAGAAACCGTTCATTAATGAAAAAATGCGTAAAAAATGTGTCGCATTTTGTAAAATATATATTCATTGGACTGTTGATGACTGGAAGAAGGTTTTATTTAGTGATGAGTCGACATTTTTGACATTCAGAAGTTGTCCAAAAAGGTTCGCCGGCCCATTGGCTCAAATAGGATGGACCCTAAATACACCCTAAAGACAATGAAACACCTTCCAAGTGTGATGGTTTGGGGTTGTTTCGGTTACTATGGGCGTGGAAACCTATATTTTCTTCCGAAGAACACAACTATGAATGGTGCACGGTATTTAGCAATGCTACAGGATAAACTTCCAATGGCAATGGCAATCCAAAGGACAAAAACATACATGCATGATGGTGCACCATGTCACAGGGCCAAAATAGTGACAAAATGGATTACTGACAATAAATTTGATATTTTGGATTGGCCTGGTAATAGTCCAGATCTCAATCTGATAGAAAATATGTGGCTAATAATAAAAAATAAGGTTGAATGCCACGACACTGGCTCAGTCGAAAAATTACAAGAAGCCATCAAAAAGGTATGGTGCAAGGAAATATCAGTGGAAGTTTGTCAAAACTTGATTAAATCCATGCCAAAACGTCTAGAACAAGTCATCCAAACCAAAGGACAGATGACAAAATACTAATATAAGGTTAGTATACATTTAAACATTGTTTTTTATGTAAAAAATACAAATTTCCAGGGTGATCGGATACTTTTCGCGGGCACTGTACATAAAACATGCATATAGGTTCTTTAACTCTAATTCCCATTTTATCTTCCATTCCACAGGCCAAGACCATGACAATGACAATGAGTCCGAAAGTTTGGCTCCTGGGTAAGCCAGACCCGGACATCTTGGGATCTGGCCTGCCACAAATGGGACTATTCTCAGGAACTTCATGTTTCACCACCAGAAGGGATCCACAATCGGTGACAGTGCTAAGGCCACCATAGACAATCTGGGACAAGGCACGAATTCCGACCCAGCGGGTGGACTCCGGCATGCCCAAGCTTTGGAAGCTCTATGAAGAATATTGTGGGTTGAAGAAAAACTGATTGAAACCGAAAGATGGGTGCCGAATCAAGGAAATAAAATTCAAGAAGAATCTAACCAAACTATTTGACATCTCATGAAAAGACGCCCTCAGTATTATGACGGATGAAGAAGACAAACAGTTCCTGTGGATGCAACAGCAGGATCCCTCGAGCGCGAGTATGTCCGGGACTGACAAGACCTTGATGAACAAGGAGACTTGCAAGTGCCTCAGGAGTGATCAGGCCAGTGCTCGAAAGGAAAAAAGCATGTTGAGTGCCCAACAGGCAAATACGGCTGTTCCGTCTAGTTCCGCCATTGCTGACATCTGTAGCTCCTCCACATCAATGGAGTCCAAAGATGATTTCCAAGCTCCATCAACATCCAGTCAAGATCAGGCAAGGAATAAGAAATCAAAGCAGACCATTATGACCAAGGAAGTAGCTGCCACGCTCGACCGAGTGAAACTCCCTGACCACACTGCCATGTTCGTCATAGGAGCCATCACGCAAGTGCTCGGTCATGGCCTAGAGTCTGTGGCATTATCCTGGAACACCATTCAGCGAGCGCGGGTCACCACTCGCGAGGCAGTAGCAACTGCTCAACAGGCTGTTTTCTCGCCAGACAGCCCACTGCTTCTCCACTGGGATGGTAAACTGCTTCCAGATATCGCCAGCAATAAAAAGCTTGTGGATCACGTTGCCATCTTGGTGACTGGTGGTGAAACAGAGCAACTTCTTACCATCCATAAGATCAGCCATGGCAAAGAGGAGCAGTGCAATGCAGGTGTCCAAACGCTGGAGGAATGGAACCTCAAACCCATGATCCAGAGACTAGTCTTCAACATGACAGCAACCAATACTGGGCTGAATATGGGTGTATGCACCCTAATTGAGAAGGCTCTGGACAAGGAGCTCATCTGGATTGCGTGCCATCATCATATGTTTGAGGTAATGTTGTCGGCTGTATTTTCTGTCGCCCTGACACCAACCAGTGGGCCTGAAGTGGGAATCATCAAACTCTCCCAGAAGACTTGGCCTGATATTAATATACATGTAGTTGATTTCCATTCTGCTGGAGATGAGCTCTTCATTGGCATGCCAGATGGCCTACGAGAGGAGATGATGTCATTTTACTCAGAGGCAGTCAAGAGCCAGCTCCCACGGGATGACTATGGAGTGTTGCTTCAGCTCTGTCATATATTCCTAGGGGGATCCTCTGATGGAGAACTGTCCTTTCGTGTGCCAGGCACTATGCACAACACGCAGTGGATGGCTAAGGCAATATACTTGCTGAAGATCTTCCTTTTCAGGAGCCAGATTAAGTTGACAGCCCACGAGACAGCTAGCGTCACAAAGATTTGCCTCTTTGTTTCTCTTATTTAGGCTTGCTACTGGCACAAGG
The DNA here is from genome assembly GCA_023014485.1 of Bathynomus jamesi. Classification (NCBI taxonomy): domain Eukaryota; kingdom Metazoa; phylum Arthropoda; class Malacostraca; order Isopoda; family Cirolanidae; genus Bathynomus; species Bathynomus jamesi. The sequence goes on along the minus strand of JAJOZX010001027.1, from coordinate 689,978 downwards.
CCCCTCTCCCAGAGAGGGCCCCCCTCAATGACTTAAACCTAATTGCTCTCCTCCATGAATATCCTGACTTTGCCATCAGGGAGGTGGCTGTTAAGGCCTTCTATCGCCATTTGTGGTACTTCTCTGAGCACCTTGCGCCTCTCGCCCTCTTCAACAATCGCGTCAACGAGATCCCCAAAGCAGCTATGGTTGACAACTTCTTACGTCCCTCAAACCAAAAACTCTTGAGACATCTGAACAGGACTCTGTTCGATCATCGTTCTTCATTGGCATCGTAACATCACAAGCTGGTCTTTGAGGATATTCGATATACTCTCCATGAAAGGACAAGATGAAGCCAAGACATTCTTGTCAAAACCTCCCTCCCTCTGGCTGACAGACCCCATTTACCAGTTACTTAAGGCTAAGTGCAGGCTCCTCAAGGTCATCAATGACTGTGCTGAATGAGGAGTCGCTCTTATTCAGTCCTAGAATACTGTGCTGACAAAAGACGAGACCCAGAAACAATACCTACTGCGACTCATCACCAGCCACCAAAAAAAATTGCCAGTTCCGACGAAGTTGGCTTTGATGAAGAAAAAGTAATGGGTGTGACGTTGTTTGTTTGATATACAAGGATTTAGTGCAGTCGTATTAACTGCTATGACATGTGTGTTCTAGTATATTTTTGCATAACATGTGCTCTGTGCTGCTGACTTTAAATTTTGAAATAAACATTGATATTGTATTTTTGTTTCAAATCCTAAAAATATAGGAACTGGTCACGACCTCTAAATATTGTATGATCTGTCTAATTTTTGGCATGAGTTCTTACATTTTGATATGGAACACAGATGGCCTTGTGGAGAAAGATATTTTCAACTTTCATTTTTTTGGCCCACCCTAATATATACTGTATACCTCTTTTAGATGGCTAAAGTATTATGAAGAACTAATAGTAGTTATGACTGATGATATTCCCCATGGCACTGCTAAGTACTATTTTAGATAAATAAACCCAAGCATCTAGAGTTGTTAGAAAAAATTAATTATTTAAGTGGGGCTTAAAAATATTTACCAATTATTGTTTTTTAGCTATCCAAGATTAAGAACTGTAATGTCACTTTTTTCTATCCAAATGTATAATTGAGCCAACTAATAATAATAATTAAAACTGGTAAACATAATACACTCAAACCTTGCTAATTCAAACTCCTCTAATTTCACAATTGCATAATTTGAACAATTTTGGCAAGGATGAATTATGGAAAAAATTTGAACAGTTTTTTGGGTCAAATGTCAAATTAAAGTGTTTTTGTTCAAATTCTCCCTCTTGGTTGTCTGGGTCAGTCTCCATGTGTTTTTAATTAATGTCTCACTCCTACAGTCACACCCAATGTTGCCTAAACTACATTAATAACTATGTGAACATAATGTTTCTGTGAAGTACGATACAACAGTGTGTGTTGCAATATCAGAATAAATTAACTAGAGTACAATATAGTAAAAAAGCATGCAAAAAAAAATGTTTTTCTTTAAGTATATTTATCAATACTTGAAGATGTGGCACACTATCTCCACTCTGACTAAGGGTAGTGTTGTGTTTCACAGCTAGCTATTGCTCCTGTTCCTGTCCTGTGAGTTCACAATGCCTCACACACTGTTAGTAGTATAATTTGCATTTACAGGTCTCTTAAATGGTTCAAATGTATTGATAAACTCTACTTAATAGTTTGGAGTATTGTTTTTGGTCCCTACCACTTTCGTACAAAGGTTGTATGAAAACAGTTCAAATTATCTGCCGGATTTCTAACAAAAAATGCACTAATCTGAACAACTGTTCGAATATCAGGCCAAATTTTGAACGCAATGCATAATTTGATGAGGGTTGAGCCCCAAAGATATCAAATTAGTGAGGTTCAAGTGTACCATGTGAATTTAAAACATCTGAAATAAGCGTAATGTTCTCCCTAAAATTTTCCCTTTAGTTCACTGGAATTAAGAGAATAGATTAACCAAATTAAAATGTTATTGGAATGACTATTACTTGTGTTAGCTACTACAGGTAGTTACAGGTAAAGATAGACTATGCAATAACATTGTCTCTCCATGGGTTAAAGGAGACAGCTATTCTTACAGACCTAGGACTGGGTGCCCTTGGATTTTTTGTATTATTTCTGAAATGACATTAACAACTTCAAATATCATAGGATATAGTCTAATTTCTTCTATTAACATTTCAATCAATTAAAAGGGGAATAAAATTTATAAATATTTCTGTTAAAATAGTTTTAGTTTGACAAATTGTTACTATAGAAGGATAGCCTAATTTGGTAAAAACTTGAAAAATATTTTTTATCAACTGGCTTAAACCAAACAACCCCACCTATGCAAGACTAGACAAGTCAAACTAATTTATTATAAGAACCTATATATTTTACACTATAGAGGCCCTAGGTCTTATGTAGGTTCTTTATTTAAGTGGCCCAATTAAGGATTAAAGCACAAGTCACTAGGATGGAATATTCTCTATTCAGGCCTTAATGATTTAAGAAACTGCAGGCTAAATAACATGGCCCAGGATGAATCTCTAAACTATCATTTTAAAATGAACAGTTTGAATTTAATTAGGCCTACAAGTAACATAACTTACTCTCGCAAAATTTTCAATACAGTAAGCAGCAACTTTCTCTAGGTTAGCATGGGAATCAGTAAGAGACTGTCTTCCTTCTGGAATTTCTTGCTGAACTAAAGTTACAAATTCTGAAGACAGAGCCATTTTGTAATAGGCCTATCTAAGCCTCAGACTGAATTAACCTTTCTGAAAGTAAGTTAACATATAGCTATATGCAATATTAATATATTTAAAATAGGTGCAGTAGCTAAATATGTCAAGTTAGTTTTACACTAGTAATTTCATAACTTCTAACAGACCCAATACAAATATTAGCCTATAGGACTACCACACTCAATACAATTGTTAGAAAAGAAAAAAAATTGCAAACTTTTCAAAAGAAGGATATTCTAAGTAAATTACAATAATTTTTTAAATTGGGTAAGAAATTAGTCAGACAGTTATGAAATATCAATCACTGCATGCATTTGCACACATTTTCTTTTCCTTTCACAATTATTTTCTAGTTACCTCAATTTTAGGAAAAAGCCCATTTCTACCTTGTAATCAACTAAAAAATGGTTGGTGAGCAACCAGTTGGGCATCCCTACTCTATAATATAGGAAGCAGATGGACCTAAAATTTAAATTCCATTACTGTGGGACAGTCATGGGGTAATGGTAATAGTAATAGATTATTACAGGATTTTTCAAGTAATAGATCATAATTTTTTGGCCATAATAGTAACAGAAGGCAAAGTAATAGATAATAGTCTATTACTTCTCTATTACAGTGGCAATGGACATATTGTATGAACAAAGAACTGAAAAAATGAACTAAATCTACTCTAAGCTAAAATAAACGTATGTGAACTAATACTGTGGGAAATTTTTCCTTCAATAAAGTAAAATTTATCAAGACCCTACCAGTCTCTGAAATTGTAATGATTTGGTTGAAATAAATATTTGTTAGCACACTGCTTCTAATTGCATTTAAATAGATATAAAGATCCTTTTTCAAATGAGTGAAGTACCCTACATACAAAAGTAATAGTAATAGATGACCAAGTAATAGAAGAAATCAAAAGTAATAGTAACTGTAGTAGAAACCCAGTAATAGACCCCATGTCTGCTGTGGGATGAATGTCATCTGGATTTAATGACATTTATGCTTTATGGAAAAATCCTCAAATGATGTCGGAAAATGAGCTTGGCAAAATTTCAGAATCTAGATGCAGTTTGGAGAGAGTCCAAAATTACCAACCTAACAAGATATGAAGCTATTCTGGACTATTATCTCTGAATTGCATCTGGACTCTGGAAATTCACCAGTTATTCATTAGGAGTGTGACTGGCAGTGTGAGCAGTGCAGAATTTGTCAGCACTGATCACTTGTGCTAGCATTTACACATAGAAAATGTTTACAAACTACAGAGATCTGATAGATCAGTTGCCTGGGCTAGTAAATTACAGATGGAATTCAATGGTCTGCAAAATTTGCTTAAATCTTGAGCAATGCAGAGCTGGACAATTTTGCTTACCTATGTATTTATTTTTGTATTTAATATTATGATGTTCTGGTTAAGAAGTTTTTGTTTGAAACACTAATACGTTTGTTTCTTTTCAGAAGCACTGTTAATGTTATACTGAACTACCAGTGTTAATAATTTATTCTTTAAATATTTCATCTTTGATTTGCAATCATGTTCGTTGAAAGGGGAAAACAAATCAATATTGTCCCTTATTTATTAAAAATTATTTAAAGCTTACCTTTAAGAACAGAAAGAAGATTTAACAAAGAAACCTTACAATCATCTTGGGTAAGAAGTAAGGTTAAAACTGTATTCCTGTTCAATGAATAACTGATTTAGGGTTGTCCTTATCCTCCATTCATCCTACTTAACAGGGTTTACCCCTCCAACAGATTCCTTTATTTTGGTTCTTTAATTTTTTCTTCTTTTGCTTCCTTTTGCTGTGAACTTTGGAAGAGTTTCACACCTTTCTTCATCCACTTCCTTGCCTCTGTATTAAATTACTGAAGAATAATTCCATTAACTGAAGACTTTTAATAGCATTCTTTTCCTCTGACATGTAATAAAACACCTTTTTATGTTATTAATTTATTCTTAGTACAATTCAATAACTAAATACTTACTGTAATACTTGTAAATATTTAAGAATTACTAAAAAAGTCCAATTTACATATATATTAGGGTGTTTCACGGCAGTGTGGTTGATGGATGAAGTGGAAGGAAGTTCAATCCACATTGATGCCCCTGTTCCTTTTGCCAAGGAAACTCATCTGAACAGGTTTCAACCAGATCAGAACACGTTTAGGGGTCCCGAGATTTGACTCTTCATATTGCTTTGCTATTTCTAATTTCAGCTGTTCTAGTGTTAGTCGACTGCCTTGCTTCCTGATGGAAGGGTGCACTGCTCTCTGTCCTTCGTGTCAGTTGTCGAGTTTTGTCCTCATTGTGTCTACCGTTGTGTATTTGTACTTTTCTAATTCGTATATTTCCTCATTGCAGATAAACATGGCAACTCGAAGCAAGAAAGAGGTTTGGCTCATCGGACACCCGAATAAGGAGATCCTGGGTAGCCACCTGCCGACGAAGTTGCAAGTCTTGCAAAAGTGCTTCTTCCATCAAAAACAGGAAAACCTAGGACAGAGAAAATGTCTGAACCTCTGTTTGGATGCTGTGATGGTGTTCTGGAAGAAAGCAAGGATCCCTACTATGAGGCGGGACAGCGCCCTTCAGAAAATGGAAGCTCTGCTCCAGCGTTACAACAAGTTGGTGAAAAGCAGGAACAGATCCAAGGAGAGCTGTCGTGTTGCAGAGGACATGTTCAAGGCAGAACTCAAGAACGAAATCCTCAATATTGGTCATTCCAATGCCCTTTCTATGATGACAAACGAGGAAGACAAGCTCTTCTACAAGAGTCAGCAGGAGGACCCAACAGAGAGCGGTATGGGATCGGCAGACATGAAGCTGGCCCAAATGGAGAGTAGGAAAAGGCATCAAGAGGAACAGCAGGAGGAGAGACGACACCGGGAATTCGAGCAGGCCAAGACGGTTACAGAAGCTGCTACTCTTGAAGACAGCTCCTCGTCCTCGGCGTTGACATCTGCCGAAGATGATCCCTCCTTCGCAGCCTCCACATCTGCTTCATGTCCTTCTCCGAGGAAGCAGTCGAGGAACCTCATCACTCAGGATGTGGCTGTCGTGTATGACCAGCTGAACATTTCTTATCATGATGCAGCAATGTCCTACGCCATCATCGCGCAATCCTTGGGGCACGATTTGAACGAGGTATCCATCTCCTCTTCCACAATGTATCGTGCTTGCCAGTCGCTTCAGAAGCAAGCAGCAGAGTATCATCAAGAGGGAGAATATTGTCCTGAGGAGCCCTTGGTGTTGCACTAGGATGGGAAAATGCTGCCTGAAATCACAGGTGATGGATCTGTGGACCGGATTGCTGTGCTGGTCACCAGGAATGGCCAGGAGAAGCTGCTTGGAGTTCCGAAAGTTCCAGCTGGCACGGGAGCGGAGACGGCACGCGTCTGCATTGATCTTGTGCAGGAACACGACCTGTCCGAACAAATCAAGGGGTTATCATTTGACACAATGTCATCGAACACCGGGATTCGCGTGGGAGCCTGTGTCAAGATTGAGGAGGGTCTCGGGAAGCAACTTCTTTACCTAGAATGCAGGCACCATATGTACAAAATCGTCCTGGCCCGAGTCTTCTGGTCTTCGATGGGCCCCACCTCTGGGCCCGAGACTGGGATCTTCAAAAGATTCCAAGAGCAGTGGAGTTTCATCGACCAATCTCTTATCACCACTGCTATTGATTCAGATAGCTGCAGCATCGCTGGACCTCTTCAGGGTCTCAAGGACCAAACTGTCCTTGTCATGAGGGAAGCTCTGGCTTCTGGTCAGCCGTGGGATGATTACCAAGAACTTCTTCAACTGGTTATCCTCTTTCTCGGGGAAGAGACTGTCGCCAATGTGCCACTGCGGAAGCCAGGAGCATACCACCATGCACGGTGGATGGCGAAAGCCATTTACGGATTGAAGCTGTACCTCCTTCAGGACCAGTTCAGGATGACCGGGTGGGAGCTGGAAGGAGTCACAGAAATCTGCCTGTTCATCGCCCTGGCCTACGCAAAGGCTTGGAGTCGTGCGATGAGAGCAGAGCAGGCCCCACGTGTGGATCTGGAGTTCTTGCTGGACCTGGAAATACTGCAGGAAGATGCCGTGATCGTCGAAGTCGCCAAGCAAGCGCAAGCAGCCATGAAATGACACCTCTGGTACTTCTCCGAGACGCTGGTCGGCTTGGCATTCTTCAATCAAGGGGTTCCTCAGGAAGAGAAACAAAGGATGCGAGAGAACCTCGCCAAGCCGACATCGAGGAAAGCGTTGAAGCATCTGGAGGGGAAGACTGTCCCCGGCTCCTTCAAAGGAAAGAAGATTTCGGATTTTGTTACCTCGAAGACGAAGGATCTCTTCACCGCACTCGGGATCAACGGCACCTTCGTCGAAAATCCCACTTTGTCTTGGGAAAGCGACCCACACTACCAAGCAGGCCTAGCTAGGGTCCGCATCCTGGCTGTGGTGAACGATTCGGCTGAATGGGGGAGCACTCTCATTGAGAAATTCAATACTGCCCTAACAACGAAGGAAGAAGACAAACAGTACCTGCTGAAAGCAGTTTTCAAGAACAGGAAGGATTTTCCGAAGAAGCAGAAGGGGGAAATGAAGAAGTGATGAGTCTGTGCTCTCTGACGTAAGGAGTGATTTCTCGGGACCCCTTATTGTTGTCAAAGGAGTCTCATTTTTGGCCAGGAGTGATAAATATGTAAAACGAACACGGGCATCTATGTGGATTATAATGTGGTTCTCATTTATGAAATACCCTAATATATATATATACAGCGTGTCCCAAAGAAATGTATACCCACTTTGTTCGATAATACCAGCTATGAGGATAATAAATATATTACTTTTTATATGTTTTTTAATAAAGAATTTTCTCCTGAATCTAAATAGGACCCTATGTAATTATTTTTATTAAAAATTGAAAAACAAAAAAGTTACAGATGTTTAAATTATAATTATTTTTTTCGAGACTTCATGTGCGATATTTTCTAATATTTTAACCGACTGTTTTGAGATACTTATGTTTAGTGTTGATATTGAAGCATAAATGTTGTAATTATTAGTTAATTCAAAAAATTTACAAATTCCATGGTTAAATGACACTTTATCTAAGATGTTCAAATTGTCATTAGAAAAGAACAAATGTCGCAGAGTTATAAGATGTTAGATAAGGTTAGAGCAAAACTGTAGTCTTGCCTAATTAGAACTCAATGAAATGGCTAGGCTAAGCTAGGCACTAAACATAAGTATCTCAAAACAGTCGGTTAAAAGGCAGGCCAGGCCATAAAAAAAAATATTAGAAAATATCGCACATGAAGTCTTGAAAATAATAATTCTAATTTAAGCATCTGTAACGTTTTTGTTCTTCAATGTTTAATAAAAATAATTACATATTTAGATTCAGGAGAAAATTCTTTATTAAAAAACATAAACAGTAATATATTTATTATCCTCATAGCTGGTATTATCGAACAAAGTGGATATACATTTCTTTGGGACACGCTGTATATATATATATTTTTTTTTTTTTTTTTTTTTTTTTTTAGTTCAGGAAGAACCGATTCGCCTCTATTTAAAGGGCATATCTCAGCGGAAAAACAAAGAAAAAGTGAGAGGAAAGACAGAGGAAAAAGAAAGGGTGGAGGGGACAGTCGAAGTGGAAAAAGACCAAGGATGACAAGGACTGCAGGGTCGAGCCCCATCATCCTTGGGTGCTAGGGCCGGGAGGGCGCACGTGAAACCTCCAGGAACAAGCACGTACAAACGAGCACAAAGAGCACTCAAGAGCACGAGCTTAGAACCCCCTTGCGGGGATATATATATATATATATATATATATATATATATATATATATATATATATATCAGTGGCATGCATTTAGGGCATGCACTGCATGACCATTGATTTTTCGTAAATACAAAAATAAATTTTAAAAAGTAATTTATCTAACAACATTTAAAAGCAGTAAAAAATTACTTAAAAATTGAATTAATTTGTTTGAGAGAACTAAAGGAAAATATTTTTTTCTTAAGCCATAATAAAACATCATTTTTCTTGCATCCCAGATGCAACAAACGAATTGCATTAGTGCAGCCATTGAAAAATCCTCTGCGAGTCAGTAGTGACTCAAATTCTTTTTCGTTAAATATCGTCGACTCACATGCAATTCCGAAAATGCATCCCACATTTAGTGATACCCGTGCCAGTGTTTGGTGAGGATGTGCGCGTTCTGTGTTTTAACTTTTATTGCCACTTAATTTATTATTTCTTAAATATCTTTCAAAATATCAGCCCTAATGGGTGAAATGTGTATTATAGAAGAACTTTTGAAGAATGGTTTTTCAAAAAGAGACTTTGAAGCGAGACAATTAATTATAAATCATGGAAGGCCTATGCCGAAATTACCTAATTTACGGAGTTCCAACAAGAAATGTGTGAGGCATTTTCAAACTAATTTATACGAAAGAAAAAACTGGTTAACGGGATGTGCTGAGTTAAATAAGTTATTTTGCTGGCCATGCTTGTTATTTAATTTAGAAAAAACTGTTTGGAATGAGAAGGGATACGATGATTTAAATAATCTACATATGGCTATGCTAAAACATGAACATTCTCAAAGAGACATAAAATCTCTGATCGATCTTAAAACATTCGGAAATGTTCGCATAGACTTACAATTAGATATTCATAAAAGACAAAGCATACAGCAGCATAATGAAAAGGTTAAACAAAACAGAGCTATTATGCAAAGATTGATTGATGCAGTTATTTTGTTTAGGTCGACAAGAGTTATCATTTCGTGGTCATTTTGAATCTGATGCATCCAATAATCGCGGGAATTATAAAGAACTTTTATATTTATTCAGTAAGTATGATGAAAAATTGGCAAACCATCTAGATACAGCTTCTATTTTCTCGGGTCTCTCAAACAGAATACGAAATGACTTGATCGATGTGGTTCAAAAGGCAATGTTGAATGAAATAGAAAATGAACTTAATCAGGCAAAATTTGTTGCTATTCTTCTAGATGAAACGTCCGATGTATCAAACTATTCACAACTTTCAACTGTTTTGCGATATGTTACAAAAGATTGTATTGCTAAAGAACAATTTATCGGGTTTAACGATGTGAGTGCAGACCGTTCAGCAAATGCTTTATCTGAACACGTATTTAAATGCATTGAAACTTGGAAGTGTGAAAATAAATTAGTTGCACAAACCTACGATGGTGCTGCTACAATGGCAGGACAATTAAATGGGTTGCAGTCAAAGGTAAGGCAGAAATATGAATCTGCAATCTTTATTCATTGTTGTGCCCATGTGCTAAATTTAGTTCTTTCACAAGCATGCTCTGCTATGAAAGAATGCAAAATATTTTTTTCTACAATAAATGGACTGGGTACATTTTTTACTAAATCACCCAAAAGAACCAATGTGTTGGATAATATTGTTAAAAAAAGATTTCCCAAAGCTGCAGCAACTAGGTGGAATTACTCCTCGCGTCTAGTTAATACCGCAAAAGAAAATCTAGATTTCTTAAACAGCCTTTTTGAAAACATCATTGAGAATCCTGAATCATGGGATGAAGTCACTATAAATTCTGCAATTGGATTCCGACACAATTTAAAAGATCCTGATTTCCTGTTTTTATTAGAAGTATTTAGTGATATATTTTCCTTCACTGATGTTTTATTTAACATCCTTCAGACCAAAAATCTTGACATTATGTATTGCAAAGAGCATATAGATAAAACTAGAACAATGCTCGAAAATAAACTGGACAACTTTTTCATGTTTTATGAAACTTTGGAGGAAAAATATGGCATAGATGCAGCAAACCAAACTAAGAGATGCAGGAATAAATCTGACCAATCTGTTGACCCACAACAGCATTACAGAATCCTCTATAACAAAATTATTGGTACAATAGTTGACCAATTAAAAGTAAGATATTCATAATTAGAAGAGCTTAAATTCCTGGAGCTTCTCAATTTTAGCAAAGCTGAAGAATATTGCAAAAAATTTCCAGTGGATGCTTTAAATTCGTTAAAGGCCACTTATGGTGATTTTTTTGATATAATTTGTCTTCAGAGTGAACTGTGTGTTTTGTATTCAATGGAGGACTTTATAAAGCAGTGTATGCAATTTAATGCATTATATTTATACCAAGGATCTTATTGATGCTATGCCAGAACTCTTCAAGCTTTGCAATTTCGTTTTGACAATTCCTTCTACGACTGCCTCTGTAGAGCGATCCTTTTCTGCATTGAAGAGAATTAAAACTTACCAAAGAAATACAACAGGAGAGCAAAGGATTTCAGGGTTAGCCCTTATGTCTATTGAAAAAGATTTGCTCCAACATTTAATTAAATCAGAAGATTTCTATGAAAAGATAATAAACATATTTGTCCTGAAGGATTGAAGAATTGAATTAATTTATAAATGAGGTAAGTAAATAATAATTCTTATTTTTTATAGGTCTTTTTTTAATTTAGATGTACTTATCAGTGATCCCATTACTATGTTACGAAACTAAATGGTTCCTCTTATTGAATTAATTTAAGAAATAATTCAGTAGAATGCATGAGTAACCATGGGCATCTGCAAGGGGGGGGCGGCAAGAGGGGGCAGTTGCCCCCCCCTGGAAATTTGTTCGCCCACGCAATGGCTTCTATAATTCTATTGCAGCTTAGTCAGTGTTTAGTTTCAAATTTAATGGCTGAAATAGTTAAAATTCATTTGGCTTCCGGGTCCCCGACCCCACTGGGGAAGCTTACAACGCTCCCCCAGACCCCCTAGCTGCATGCTCATGCACTTCATCGAAACATGCTCTTGATAACCCATCATCTGTGGTTGATGCAAATGCATCACAGAGATATTTTGACACCATTCTTTTCCATGAAAATGTATCATTAGCTAAAATTAGTTTGGCTTATGGGGCTCTGGCCTGGACCCCGCTGGGGGAGCTTACAGCGCTCCCCCAGACCCCCTAGCTGCATGCTCAGTGCTCGCTTCGCTCGCACTTTGTGTTATCATTTTTGTAGCTGAGCCCCCTCTTGGAAAAATTCCTGCGGACGCCCCTGTGAGTAACTATTGCATGCCCAACCTCGAAGGTCACCGCACGCCACTGATATATATATATATATATAATTTATTTTTAGTGCAATTGTGCATATTAATATTAATTTGCTCTCCATAACAATGCTCCAATTTTTGGCAAAATTCCCACTTCCCAAATTGAGAGGTCTCTGACAATATAAAAAAGTTTCAATATTTCAGTCTTGTACCAATGTGCCTCAGAAAGAAATTTCTCATGTTAACTTCAGGCAAAATTTAAATTTTAGTTTCATCCTACACATGTTGAACTGAGTACCATATGTAACTTGATTTAAACTCTCATCCAGTTAAGGAAAAACCCTTGCATGACAATTTGAAAATTTAAACAGATTTTGCATTCTCAGCTATGAAATATAGGGAATCTGGTGAAAGGATTAATCAGAAAAAAGATCTTGGCATTGTAGTTAGCCTATGCTAGTACAGGTATCCCTCGTTTAATGATCATTCACTCAATGATTACTCGCTTTAGTGACCTATTTTTATTACACCTTTTCTCGTACAATGATTGGCCAAAATTTGGTTTAGCAATTGTTACAATGGGCAAAGTTTGGTTTCTGGTACTCCACAGGCACATTTCTAACTTCATTTAGCTATCTAATCAAAATGGCCACCATGCGCAGAAATGGATTTATCCTCCTCTGCGCAGCTTTCCTGACCCGAGTGCCCCTACGCAGCCACCCCCTGCACTTCCTTCTTGCCCTGCCAGTGTTTTGAGTCACTCGTGCTTCTGCGTCACTCTGCATTGTTGTTTGTGTAAGGTTGTGGACAATTGTGATCATTGTGTTATTCACCGCCTTTGTGGAGTGCAAAGCAACATTGTGCAGACTGTTTGGTGCTAATTTGGACTGTGTTAAATGACTGTGAACATTGAAAATGATGAATAAGCGTGTGGCTACTTCCCCTGCATCGTCGGGTAAGGCTAAGCTCTCTCGTAAGTCCTTGACTTTGGAGGCTAAGCTGGACATTATTAAGCACCATGAGAGTGGTGAAGGGGCAAACTCCATCACAAGAGTGCTTGGCCTAGCCCAGTTGACTGTCTCAACCATCATCAAGAAGGCTCCTGAGTTGAAGGTCTCAGCGGAAAATGTGACTTCTAACATCACCACAAGGATAACTAGTGATTTTGAACTCATATCATGATGTTATTTTGTGCAAACATCATATATTATAGGTCAAATAAGTACATGTGAGTCATATGTCAGACCAAAATGTATCTACATTGAACCCATGTTATAATGATCTCGTTTACAGATCATGTTTTTAGGAAAGTAACCCAACTGTTAAACAAGGGATAGCTGTAGTGATCTAAAATTTTCTAAACAGTACTTGCAGTCTAGCAATAAAGCACACAAAATGCTATGTACAGTAAAAGCTATATTATCCAGCATTTTCCTAACTGGTAAACTGTAGTAACAAGAATTCGCAATACAGTAGTCCCTCGCCATATCGCGGTTCACATTTCGCGGACTCGGTGCATCGCGGTTTTTTCTAGCCGAAATAAAATACATACTCTAATTGAGTTGACAAAGAACCGCGAGATAGGAAAACCAGCGAAGCTTGTGCTGCTTGAGCTACTTTGCCTATATGATACCGTACATGGCACACCATTGGCCGATGGATGAGACGCGACCAATCAGAGCACGCTGTTCAGTATCCTGGGCGCTGATTGGCTTAGCGTTCGTCGCATCTCGATCTGCAGCCTACCGAAGCATTCAGCATCTCGCCTTGCTCAGTTCGCTTCCACGTGTTATTCATTTAGAAGAGATGTAATGCTCTTCTTTGCTGTGCAGTACATTCATCTCATCATCACCTTCATCGTTCAGTACTGCACAGCTAATTCATCGTCATCGTCATCATTCAAGTTTTAGTATCTTCGCTGGTGAGTACCCATACAAAATTTTAATGTTGGTAAAATTATTAAAAAATACTGTATATACAAATGTTTTCTTTTTAAAATACTGTTAGTCTCTTTCATACTCCGAGTGTAGAAAGTGTTTATAAGAGCGTGGGAAAGGTTTATAAAGGCGTAAAATACGTAATAAACATATAGTTTCTACTTCGCGGATTTTCACCTATCGCGGGGGGTTCTGGAACGTAACCCCCGCGATATTCGAGGGAATACTGTAATCCAATAAATAATATTAATAGAATTTCCAATAATTTCAATAATATTAATCAGACATGGGGCTGAAGTGAACCTTTAGAAAATCATAAGCCAGAGCTGAAGGCAGCCATTTAGAAAGTCAGGAAGACTAAACCTAAGCTGAATCTTATAGAACTGGGACTGGAAGACAAGTTAGTATAGGTTAACTATTTTTGGGGTTATTAGTATTACTAATAGTCAAAAATATTTAAAAAGTTATATAAAAAAGTCTCAAAATATGAATAAATAAAGCAAACATCCATGCCCAATCCCCTTATTTTTTTTTGGTAGGGAGTGGGGTCCCGACATATGACTAAATTTCAAATTGTCATACCTCAGTCCCTAACTCAGATAAAAAGAATGATTCAAAAAGCACCTGATAGGCAATTTCTTAAAAAATAATTGCACAAAAAACACCTAGATGTCACAGTGGAGTTAAAAAATCAAAAGTGCCAGGATCAAAATTGAGGGGGTCTAGATAAATGTCTTTTGTCCAGGATTAAACTTTAAAAAATTATTTTGGGTGGTTGCATACAAAACTGTAATTGCTACTGGCCAATTTATACAAATCATATGTGCATGCAACCAAAATTTGAACCCAGTGACCTACCTTGGATTCTGGACATGATAAAGACAATTTAAAAACTGTTTATGATGTATTTTTTACCTCTGAAGCAGATTAAAACATTTGCTGAGGGCTGCAGGCTCAATAATGCATCAAAAAATCCATTTTTATATTATTTTTGGCCAAACATTGCAATTTTCATTAGTACACAATTCATATAACACACGTTCAATCTATCACTTATTAAACAAAGTAATAAAAAATAATCATCTAAACAGCTTCAGAATATTGTATTTTTGTGCTAAACACTTTCATCAGTTTTCTTGATTTTATCTTTTGTCAAATAATGCCATCACAACTTTCAAATCCTACCACATTTGAGGAAGCCTGTTACAAGTTTAATGTGCCTCTCTACAGCCTGATTATGACGAAGGCTGGTTGAGTTTCAGTGCTTCCTTTCTTATTATTTGTATGAGTTCTTCATTGGTTAGAGATGCTATGATAAGGGGCTCATGAATGTCAGGTGAATTTAAGTTTTATCATTTTGAGATACCCTTGAGCTTCATTATCAATTTTAGGCACCATGAATCTCCTGACACTATGAGTAATGTCTCACAACACTCAAGTCAGGCTGTAACTCTGGGACTTCAATATCCTTATCTGAATCAATTAATTATTAGGTCACCACCTTCGAAGTCATTGTCTACCACTGTTTCAACTGATTCATTCCCTCTGACCAAAAGTACCTTGTTAACTGTGATAGTTATAGATAAGACATTTATTTGTGGGTCTGAATCTGCAAGCATGGCAATTAATACATTCTCAGGATGAGCATAGTATGCATTTCACTAGGGGGATTTTAGGGCTATCTCCCTGGCTTCCTTGTGAGAAAATTTTAGGATCCTTTGGAGCATATCATAAAAGTTCTTAGCAACATCTGTGCATTGATACTCCTTCTTGATCTGGAACCAACTTGGAAAATAGACCAAGATACAAAACTCTACAAGTGTGACCAAAACTTTGGAAGGCTTCCTTTGAGGTGTATAAAATCTGAGGATTCTACATGCCAGAGTCAACCACCTTTAATGACAGCTGAAGATCAGGATCAACACAGCCAAGCATAACAGCCATACAGATTCTGTAAGCATAATACTGATCAGTGCTGAGGTCCTCCAGTACTTTGTTAGGAATAACTGGAAATTTTGAATTCCTAATTGGCTTGAATGAAATCACATCCCACTGAGATACACTTCCACCAAGTTCAACCCCTATCTTTCCTGAAAACGAGTCTGGGCTCTTTCTTGTTCCATCCAGAGTAACAAAGACATGATGAAGGGGGAGCTCATTACAGTGTAGTAGGCAAATGCTCCACTGCAAAGGTCTACCAATCAGTTTTTCCAGGCATCTGATAGCACCACCATTTGAACTGGTCATTGAATTAGCCCATCTTTGCAACCATCAACATAAATAGCATCCACCAATTCAAACAATTTGCCCTCCTTTTCTTATGGCTTTATGATATTTTTCACGTTCTCTTCTCAGCTTGTTCCTGCAAAGTTGATAGTGCAAATTTACTCAATTTTAAAAAGTTATTTAAGCAAGCTCTATTGGTTTTGACTAACAATATTTAAATTTCAACACTTGTTTGAAATGTATGCCTTTTTGTGAAATACTTGATTTAAATCAGATACTAATGTACAAGATAATTGGACTGTTACCTGTCAATTACATTCATCTTATCAGTAGTAGGTAGTGATAATTCCATAATCCTCTAAAACTGCTGCTCCAGCTCTGTTACTTGATACCTGGTAAAAGACATTTTATATCAAGTTAATATTCTAACGATGTTCATTGGACAGCAGTGTCCAAGATTTGGACTAACTATTAGCAACATTACATGGATTATAAATAATTTTCTCAAAGGTATTGTCAATAGAGCAACAAGTGTGTTCAAAGCATACTCATATTTTAAACTATACAGTATACCTGTGACACTGCCGAGTGAGGTTTGGTAGACTTTTCCTATTTTGTTCTATCCTGGATTCCTGTTGTTCACTGACACCAGCTGTTTCATCATGTGATTCCAGACTGCCCTGACTTGAGAGACTGTTGAGATCACTGTCATATATTACTGCTGAGCTTGATGGAACAACTTTAAAAACTCTTCTGAGCTCTTCCCTGTGAATAATAAAATACAATATGATTATGATACAAGATAGTTTACCAAAGATGCAAAAATAAAATTTTATAATTTGTAGCACAATCATTTCAAGAAACCCAAATTTTCAGTGGCCATTAATCAAAAGTTTTTAATTTATATAGATCAAACTCACTGATTCTTTTCTTTTGCTTGCTCCTGCTGTACTCCTCTCCTTTTGTATCTGATGTCTGCCAATGTAAGGCGTTCCTTAAAACCAATGCATCGTCCTATTCTAGCTGTTTTCTGGTCCTCATACAAAGCACAGTCTTCTTCCGTCATTTTGAGTTGATACAAATGTTCCAAATCTCTTCTCCAATTTCAATCCTCACAGATGATGTCAAACAACTTGGAAGTTTTTCAATGAAGGAAGAAAGATCACTCCAGAACTTGTCACCATGTTTCTTTTTTGGATATCTGTCACACCTACAAAATTACCAAAACTTTAATCTTGTGAATGCAAATTTCAATTATAAACCATAAGTTAAGTTCTAGTTAAAACAGAATTTATTACCATCATTCTTATGATTTGCAAATCACTGAATCACATGATTATGTTAATAAAATTACTGCCACAAACAAATAAATGTAACTACAAAATTTACAAAAGTATGACATATTTTAAATCTTTTTATAAGGGACTGAAAATTTGAGTCTTACTAGTACCGTACCTCAAAAATTCTTTGACTAGATCCTGAATCTTGCTGGTGACACTGGGGCGTGAAATTGGATAGACATTGCACCAAATCCAATGCTCAATCAGAGTTAGTGCAACCATATCAGCTGCTTGTCTGGTTGTCCAGTTCTCTTCTACCATTACATGTTGGATGACAGCTTTACCAAGAGGAAGCTTTCCATTGGGGAATGGGTTTGTGCTTGAAAATCTGTGACCTCCATCAAGAATTTTAACTGTGTCACTGCAACTTAACATCCTACTATGCAGTATTTTTTGGCAATAAGCTTATCAAAATACATGTATTTATCAATTCTATAAATTCAACCCGAAAAGAAAAATATGAAATATAATTTCAAATAAAAAACCAAAATGTTTGAAGAAAAAGGGCCAAAAAATACTTTTTTTTTTTTTTTTTTAGCAAAAATGACAAAATATGGATTTTTTGATGCATTATTGACCCTGCAGCCCTCTGGCTCATTCCATGACAAATCATGCAAAGAAAATTTCTGGAAGATCAGAGAGGAGAAAGGGAAATGTGCTTAGGAGGTCTAGATAAAATATATGAAAAGACGACTAAAGCTAAAGCTGAAAGAATCCAAGAAATAAAAAACTGTGAACTAAAAGAATCACAAAGGAAAGCAATGCCTGGAACATCTAAAATGAATATGGTCTATCAAGAAAATTTGTCTTCAGAATCGGAGCAAGATGATCCAGAATTTAAACTTTTGAGTGCGAAAAAAGGTCCTAAGTGTCAAAATATTATGAAGTCTTCTAAAGTTAGCAATATAGCTGACAGATTAAACTTGTCATTAAATCAAAGAACAGCTTTTGCTGCTACTGTGCTTTCTGCCTGTGATATAGATTTAGAAACAGTCAGCCTGTCCAGAACAACTTCTTGGAATGCAGGAAAGAAAACTAGGGAGAATACATCTAAGAAAGTGAAAATCGATTTTGAGCCTCCAAATTTCTCTTCACTCCATTGGGATTCTAAAATAGTTACAGAATTGAGAGGTGAAAAGAAAGAATGGTTGGCTATTTTAGTTTTGGGAATGCCAAGTGCGAAGGTAGGCAAAATTTTAGCAGTTCCAGATATCCCTGATGCTACTGGATTTTCTCAAGCCCAAGCCACTTTTGAAGCTGCTACGGATTGGAACCTTGAAGGAAGAGTGGTTTCGTTGGTTTTCAATACAACCGCATCGAATTCCAGTCAGATCAATGGTGCCTGCAAAAGACTAGAAGACTTATTAGGACAGAGGATACTCTGGTGTGCATGCAGGCATCATATATTTAAAAGAATTTTGAATGATGTTTTTAAAGTAATATTTGGCAAATCAATATCACCTGATCATGAAATTTTTAAAAAATTTAGACAAACTGTATGGAAGAATTTAGATACGAGCAAGAAACATAAAACATTGGAAACAACAAACAGATACCTAAAGAATAAAATTGAAGATGTAACAAAATATCTTTATGAAATCCTGCAAAATGAAGATAGCAATGTATTACTTCGAGGGGATTATAAAGAAAGTAGAAAGTGCTGAGTTATGCCTACAGATTTTGAATCAAACTCCACCAAAAGGAATTCGTTGGCTTCATCCTGGAGCCTCGCATCATGCTAGATGGATGGCTACAATCATGTATTGTATAAAAATGTTTGCTTTTAGTGATCAAGCAGGTTACACAAAATATGGTGAATAAGCTGGAAAGAGCATGTAAATTTATAGTAATTATATATATCAAAGTTTGGGTGTCATCTACAAAAGGAGTTGAAGCACCTGAAAATGACATGCAGTTATATCATGACTTGCAAGCATACAAGAAAATCGATGAAGTAGCAAACCAGGCTATTAAGCCCCCTTGATCGCCACCTCTGGTCTGTTACTGAAGAAATGGTACTGCTTTCTTTATTTTCAGAAAATTTAAGTGGTGAATTGAAGACCAAAATTGCTAAATCAATATCGAAATTTGAGAAGCGAGGATTTTCTAACTGACGAGGACCACCAACATTTCCTACACTTAACCCTTCCATGAGACTTCTGGATCTAGCTGGGCCAAACTCATGGCTCTTCTTGAATTTATTCAATTATTCTGGTAACTGGCTTAGAAAATCTGAAACCAATGGAAAGATGATGAAGATTTCAAAATAATGAGTAATTTTGTACACTATATGAAAGTAGTAAATGACACGGCCAAACGAGGTGTTAAATTAATAGAAGATTATGCTAATTCAATCACTAGAGATGAAAAACAAGAACAATATCTGCTACAGGTGGTTGAAGACAAAAGACAAAAAGTGCCTGATTTCAAGAAAAAAACATTAACCAAGTATGTCAGAGATTAGGCCGTGCATTTGAAGAATCAAAAATAAATTCTTAGTTCTTTATTTTAAAAGGAAGATTTTAGGTTTATTGAGTTTAGTACTTTTTTTTTTCATTGCACTTGTTTTATATTTTTTTTTTCATTGCACTTGTTTTATATTTTTTCTCATCTTGTTTTAATTTTATAATTGTGTAATGTCTTTGTACCAAAATTTGATCTTTACTGTCTGTAAGGAATAAAAAATGTTGTCCTAGTTGAAGTTTTAGTCATTTTTTTATGAAGAGTTTTTTTTTAATTTTTTCTTATGTAGAGGAAGCTTTTGTTTTTCTAGTCCATAAAAGAGGGATATTTTTATTATTTTTATCATTTTTGTTTGATAATTAAACAGAAAACAATTAATTTTCTTTTATTTGCCTTATTTATTTAATAAACTTGAAAGCAACAAGAGAAATACTCTAAAAATTTTAATAAAATGCCTTAAAAATAAAAAAATAAATCATATAAACACAAAATTTTTAAGCCAAACCTATATAAATTTGGTATCAAATGATTCATTTTTTAATATGCATCAGATGGAACCATTTATAAGTGTCTAAAATTGAAATTATAGGCATAAAATCAAAAAACTAAATTTTTTTAAAAAATTTGACCCTTAAATTTTTGAATTGAGTGCTTGGGGGTCAAATTTTTTGATTTTTGTCTAAAAATTGGTTAGCATACTTAAATCATCATTTGTCATGATATGAGATGGCTGGACATTAATAACTTTGAGATTCATCCAAAACAGGACACCCTACCCTCCATCCATTTGTGGTGTATCACATGAAGGATGAGGAATTAATTCATACTAGTTACTGTATTATTAGCAATTTTCTTGAGCACTCAACATCAGCAGTTCACACTTTTCAGCAATATTTAATGAAGGATATTAAACAGAAATTTCCCAACGTACAAAACGTAATTTATTTCTCTGATGGGTGTGGAGGCCAATACAAAAACAAATATAATTTCAGCAATCTATGCTATCATGAACAGGATTTTGGTGTGAAGGCTGAGTGGAATTTCTTTGCCATAAGTCATGGGAAAAATGCTTGTGATGGTATTGGAGGAACTATTAAAAGAGTTGTAGCAAAGGCTAGTTTGCAACGTACTGATACTGGTCATATTCTAACACAAAGAGCTTTCTATGATTTTTGCACTGAACACTTTAATTCAATTATTTGTTTGTATGTTACAAAGGAGGAGGTTCATCCGGATAAATTCAATCTTTCTAGTAGGTTTAATGAAGCTTTACCTGTTAAAGGTACACAGGGTCTCCACAGGTTTGTACAAGAGTCAGAAAACCTAATACTGTACAAGCTTATCAGACATCTGATTCTGATAATTGTAAATTGTTTAGAATAAGTACTGGGGTTGAACCAGATAAAGACAGTCAGTTGAAAAAGATGAGTATCAAATTGGCCAGTATGTTGGAGGTAAATATGATGATAAAGTTTGGTTTGGAATTATTTTAGACACTTCAGAAGAATATGGGTAATTCTATGAGAAATAGACAAATGAAGTACATGGTCACCTCTTCAAAATTCATGAAACTTGGTGTGAGGGTTGGTTTAGGTCCAAATTATAAATTTCTGAATTTTTTTGAAAATTGGTCAAGTTGGTCAAATTTTATGGCTTGACCAAATTTTGGTCAAATGAAAAAACCAATAATTTTCAAACGTAAATATCTCAGCTCCTAATTGTGGTAGCGTAATAAGTCTTAAACAATAAAATATGTAAAATTAACTGTAGTTTCTAAATATGTATCTTTTTTTAGGGTAACACAAATAAAATTATGATTTTTTGGAAAAAAAAATATATTTTTTTTTTTGCGATTTGGCAGCGAAGATATCATTTTTCGAAAAAAAGACCAAGAATAAAAAATGTTTATTTGATGTATGTACACCATAATAAGTAAGAAAAAGTCAGCTTATCGACGATTATTATGAAAAAAAAATTACCAAAAAAAAAAATCCTCCAAATTTTAACAATTTTTTGCTTTCTTTCCAGATTTTCAGTATACAGTATACCTAATTTTCTAGTATACGTAAATTTACCTAACCTTTAAAATGCCTCAAAACACAAAATTTTGTTGCGATCCTATGAAAAAACACTCAAGAAGAATTTTCTGTAACATCAAAAAAGTAAACTCTGCCATGGCAGCTGCAAGCTATGGAATTTTGGAAGAAAATCAATTACTATGCAGCAATTGCTATGTCACAATTAAAAAGAAGCCAATTGTATTAGAACATGTTCAACGTTCATCCAGAGAGCCGGAACCTGCGCCAATACCTGAGCCAGACATACTTAACGAATCTATGGAGCGAAGCAGTAGCAATTCCACGAATCCACCACCATTGGAAGAATTTGTCGTTCAAGATAGGCAATTCAATAAAGATTTGCTCAGCAACAATATTTTACCTTTATTTGATGAAAGCCCTATTAAAACAGGTAATAAAACAATAGAGACTCCGTTCAGGACATTTGTTTCTTAATGCCAAATTCGTAGTTTTCTGTTTTTAAATATTAGCAACAGCACTTGAATACATATATACAAAATATTTGATATTTGATTATTTCACGCAACCTAAATTTATGAATTTGTTTTACAGCTGGATTGAAGCCGGGACAAAAACAGATAAAGGCTTCTACGAAGTTGTAGATGTAGAGCTTTCTTTGCAAAAACATCTGAGTGAACCTATTACTTCTATCAAAGGTACTCAACAATTACATCGCTTCGTCCCAATTTCCAAGAATTCGTTGAAGGTTTATCCACTCTCTCAGAGTGGACAGTCAGTCGAAATAAGAGAGTTCATTAGAGTTTCTGCTTCGGTTCAAGAACATAATACTCTCTCTCAACGCGAAATTGAAACAGGCTCTTTTGTGGGTTGTATGTATGAAAATAAACTATGGCTCGGCTTAGTCCAGTCCGTTGACTGTGGATTAGGGTGGATCGATTTTACATTTTTTTCGATTTCCATATTCTAATAGAGACAAAAACTTGCGCATGCATGAGAAAATAGCCTCTGCAAAATCTTAGCTTAATAGGTAATCATCTTCTGCCCCCGGCAGAGCGATGAAAATCATATTTTAGTAGTCAAAAACGTATTTTTAAACCCTAGCCTAGAGTCATAAAATTTTGCGTGTGTGTTATTTCATGCCTAAGCAACGATATAAATGCTATGGGAAATATGTAAATGCATTATTTAAGACAAAGAGCCGATCTGAAAATATGTATAATATACATATTTTCAGATCGGCTCTTTGTCTTAAATAATGCATTTGGGTCATTCTCTGTCAGATCAACCAGTGCCTAACACCCTCATCTCTCAGATTTTGTTGAAATTTGGTTTATAGGGAGTTTGTGAGCCCTGAATCCATTTCTGAAATTATAAGGTCAATCCGACCAACGGTTCAAGAGATATGACCTCGGGAAATTTGAGGTCACTTGCGAGGTCACTAACATTTGGCGACCCATAACTTGGGTAATAATGGTCACAATTATATAAAAGTATATATATTTAGAATCAGAAAACGACAAGGAATCCAAATATGCAAGTTTTAGAACTCTAGGTTGAAAAATAAAAAAGTTACACTGTAACCAAAATTTGAGGTCACGATTTGACCTCTGGGGTATCAAATGAGAATTTTTTTTTTAAATGTAAAAAATGAAGGCATAGGCATTGGCTATTAGAATCAGCAAAAAAAAGTTTGTTTATGTTAGTATTTTTCATGTAACTAACATATAAGTGAACACCATATTCATAAGTTGTGCGTCAATTCTACCTATTTTTTCACACTTAAGCTCATAATTTGACCTATAGAAATTAAAATTACATTTTTTTATAGATATAAAAACAAAGGCAAAAAATGTAAAATTGTATTTCACTGCTAATCTACACTGGCAATAATAGTTATAATAGTGAAAGGGGAAGACCTACTTAGAGGATTCATGTGCTAGCCAAATACAATTTTTGCATGCTCAATGCTCTCATCAATTTCTTTTTGTGGAAAAATGTATTGAATTCTGCTGCCTCCTCTTAGGGTAGGACAACTCATTACAGTTAATATATGATGTCCTGGCACTGCACATGAATCCTTGTTTGATGGATAATAATATGCACTTGATCCTGATGACCCAGAGGGATGTAGAAAGTTCACAGTGAAATCATCAAACTCTTCACAATATTCCTCCACAATTCCATACCAAACTTGCATGTCATAAATGCAGCCAACATACTCTCCTGGTTTGACACATTTTAGGTTACCAAGCATTGCAGGTTCATAGTAAAATGACTTTTTCTTATTCTTTTCTTTTCTCCAATGCCACTTGAAATGGGATACACCATCAGTTCTTCCTTGTTTAGGGGAACAAATCTATGATATTTCTGAGTTCCAGGAATAGCCCTACTATCCTTGAATCGATGTTCCAACCATTCTTCTGCATCTTTCAAATCAGCTGTAGTTACAAAGAAAAAATTTATCTTCTTGCTCAAGTTTTCTTCACAAAACTGAAACATGTGTTCTGGTGTAAGAATTTGCCTCTCTGTAGTTCTCTGCAAACTGGCACGAGCAGTAGCTCTTTTCACTGTTCCTCCAATCCCATCACATGCATTTTTGCCATGGGATGTAGCAAAGAAGTGCCATTCACAAGACAGACCAAAATCCTCTTCATGGTAACAGAGATTTGTGAAGTATCTGTTCTTATATTGGCCAGCACATCCATCTGAGAAATAGTGCACCTTCTTCAATTGTGGGCATCTGAATTTAACATATGTCATAAGCTTCAATATGAATGAGTAAACCATTATAGTGCTGTGTTTTAGTGATGCAGATAAGAAACACACACTAAAATGGCTAAGTTCCTGGTCTGTAGATGATCTATAATAGATGACAAAAGGGTGAACTGTACACTGTGAATTGTCCCAGTGAAACCCTTGGGCAGCATCCTGGACAATGAAAGAATAATTCTCAGAGAAATCACCTACTATAACTACCTCGCTCTGAGGTGGTAGTGTTTCTTTCAACTGCTTGAAGTACTGTGATTGTTGCTGAGCAACAAAGTGATGACGAACCATGCGGGATATTTTCATGCTTAGGGATGATAAGTATTCATGAAGTGGCTCCACCTTATCAACCATTGTACAACGGTCAACAGTCACCCATTGCTTGTAAGATATTTCATTTGGAGCTGATTTCACACTGTCAAGTAACTCAAGAAAATCCAGGACACCCTCTTCTCTTGGGCAATCATTGCAAAGTTGCATCATGCAAGTCTCTCTTTCTGTACTGCAGACACTGTAATCCATAAGATCCTTGTATGAAAGACCTCTTTCTCCCAATGCAGCCAGCTGCAATTTTGGATTTTGATGGTATGTGCAGACACAGACAGAATGAGTCCCACCACTACCGGCAAGCACACAATATGATGGCCGTAATTTTGCAAATGTGGAAAATCCTATTTTGGGATTCTTTTCATCATTTTTATATAGTTCAAACATCTCTCTTAAATTCCGGAGGACCAATCGTTTTTGCACCTTCAGTGCACCTTCAGCACTGATAACTTTCACGCAATCCTTTTGGCCAGGACACATACGACTAACCTCTTCTGACTCATAGAATCTTCTAACTATATCTTTGTGTTCTTCAGATATCACTTTTCCTTCGCTCATTAGTGGAATCTTCGGAAGGATTCCATGTTCTGATTTAAGTGAACGGCTTCTTTTCACCATGTATGTTGTAGTTTGAAAGAAACTAGCTGTTTTTTCAATTGTGTATGGTGAGAGTGTCAATATTTGTAGTTTGTGATGGTGACATTTGCTCTCCAGGAATGACTGTTTCAATTCATTCATTAATTTGTCTAGATGTTTTTCAGATTTAGTTTCAGGTTTTGAAGTATCACTTACCTCCTCGGTAATTTGAACACCATAACTGAGTTCTAGCCTCTCCTTCAGGTGTTTCTGAGCAGATGATAGCTTACCACGAGCCTTGCGCTTTTTCTGGCTTAATGACAGCCCTTCTGAAAAGAACAGAAAAAAGGTTTCACACACCTAAATATTAGTAATTAAATATTAATTATAGTACCTTAAATGCTATATAATTGGCTATATAGTAGATCAAACAGACCTTGTAGTAAAGTATAAGTTATTATATTAATTTATTACTTACTTTTTTTAACTGGTGTTTGGTCCAGAAATGCTAGAACTGGTTCAACTGAAGTTGAAGGATTTTCCTTTATCAAGCAATCACTGTCATTGTCCAGATCTTGAATTGAAGATATGTTACTCAAGCCACTGATAGTAGATGATTCATTTGAATCCTGCTCAGACTCGTTGTTTTCAGTGGTACTAAGTATAGTGGGGTTTTTCATTATCAGTGTCCAGCAGTTCACACACAACAATGAATCTTTTTTCACTCTTCCAGCACATTTTTCAACAAGTACATCAGTCACTTTTCTAAGATTGATTGTTATGCGTTTCTTGTGTTTTTGAATAGGGTCCTGGCAGTATTTCAAGTGCCGAACCATTGTATTTTGATCTGTAAAGATATAGGATTTACAATTAGGTAATATATATTTTTTAGAAAATATTAGCTATACACACTTAATATTTTAGGCCTTGATAGTCTCTGAGGCTCATTAAAACACCATACCCACCAGCCACCCACAGTGCTGGCTGGAACTGTACTAACCTGTAGACAAGGAATTTTGCAACTATCTGTGTTGATTCTGCACTTAGACAAGTAGCAACATGTTTCAACAGGTTTGTTTAGGCTACATGTGAGCTTAGTCTTCCCCTTTCACTATTATAACTATTATTGCCAGTGTAGATTAGCAGTGAAATACAATTTTTATTAAATTCTTGGAGCTTGAGGTCAAATTGATAGCTAAGATATAAAAATTCCTTGAAATGACAAGCAATTTATAAATATGGTGTTCACTTATAAGTTAGTTACATGAAAAGTACCAACATAAACAAACTTTTTATGATTGTTTCTATTAGTCAAGAACTCTGACTTTGTTTTTTATATCTATAAAAATGTAATTTTAATTTCTATAGGTCAAATTATGAGCTTAAGTGTGAAAAAATAGGTAGAATTGACGCACAACTTATGAATATGGTGTTCACTTATATGTTAGTTACATGAAAAATACTAACATAAACAAACTTTTTTTTTGCTGATTCTAATAGCCAATGCCTATGCCTTCATTTTTTACATTTAAAAAAAAAATTCTCATTTGATACCCAACAGGTCAAATCGTGACCTCAAATTTTGGTTACAGTGTAACTTTTTTATTTTTCAACCTAGAGTTCTAAAACTTGCATATTTGGATTCCTTGTCGTTTTCTGATTCTAAATATATATACTTTTATATAATTATGACAATTATTACCCAAGTTATGGCTCGCCAAATGTTAGTAACCTCGCGAGTGACCTCAAATTGCCCGAGGTCATATCTCTTGAACTGTTGGTCGGATTGACCTTATAATTTCAGAAATGGATTCAGGGCTCACAAACTCCCTATAAACCAAATTTCAGCAAAATATGAGAGATGAGGGTGTTAATTTCAATTTTTTTTGGTTGATCTGACAGAGAATGACCCATTTATATATTTCCCATAGCATTTATATCGTTGCTTAGGCATGAAATAACACACACGCAAAATTTTATGACTCTAGGCTAGGGTTTAAAAATACATTTTTGACTACTAAAATATGATTTTCACCGCTCTGCCGGGGGCAGAAGATGATTACCTATTAAGCTAAGAGTTTGCAGAGGCTATTTTCTCATGCATGCGCAAGTTTTTGTCTCTATTAGAATATGGAAATCGAAAAAATGTAAAATCGATCCACCCTACTGTGAATATGATGATTTTCTGATAAAATTTCTCCATCCTTTGGGCGTATGTCCCTCATACATTTTTCCTGCACAAGATGATGTTTGTCACGTTCCAACAGAAAATATATTTGGGAGTATTGAAGCAAGTTTACGAGGAGGAACAAGAATACAATACATTTTTCCGCTTCAAGAATTAAATAACTTTTCAAAGAAGATAAAATAAATTCTATCAAATATATACTATTTAAGATTGTCTATATAATATTTCTAAAATTTTTATCTAAGATTTGTGTATCTACTTAATAGTTATAAAAATCTTTTCAAGTTCTTTTTTCTTATTATTATATTATTAGTGTCTAAAATTTGGATTCACTGGATGAGAATACTGTCTCTTAATTCATTCTCAAAGACTTGTGTACGTGTAGTATTAGGAAGAGTATTTTATACTCTGATAAGCGCTTTATAAATTAAACATTATTATTGTCAATATATTCTGTCCCTAAATATAAGAGAGGTTATGTATGTACATTGTACATTGTACATATATTTTAAAAGATTTTTTCTCCTTTGGTTTATCTACATGTATTTTTTATATGAATTGAAAATTGTCTTTTTTTGGACCAACAAGTCTGTAATAAATCTTTGTCATCTGAAATAAAATTTTATTACTTAATTTCAAACTCAGTTTTGAGCCTTATAATAAACTATAAGCTGACTTTTTATTACTTATTATGGTGTACATACATCAAATAAACATTTTTTATTCTTGGTCTTTTTTTCGAAAAATGATATCTTCACTGCCAAATCGCAAAAAAAAAAAAAAAAAAACTTTTTCCAAAAAATCATAATTTTATTTTTGTTACCTTAAAAAAGATACATATTTAGAAACTACAGTTAAATTTACATATTTTATCATTTAAGACTTATTATGCTATCACAATTAGCAGCTGAGATATTTACGTTTGAAAATTGTTGGTTTTTTCATTTGGCCAAAATTTGGTCAAGCCATAAAATTTGACCAACTTGACCAATTTTCAAAAAAATTCAGATTTTTGTAATTTGGACCAAAACCAACCCTCACACCAAGTTTCATGAATTTTGGAGATGGTGGAGTGTACATTTGGCACTTTCATTTGTCTATTTGTCCTGGAATTACCCAAGAGAAGAAGTTATTACTGCTGGAGAAAAGTTGTTGCTTATTGTTTATGGCGGAAAAAAAGAAAGCTCGCTTGATAAGCTTCATGTCACAAGATTCTACCAGAAAATTGCTGCAAGTATGAAAGTTGTGTCTCCCAAGAGCTTGCCTCCAACATCCGCAGCTGCATCATTCCATTCATTGCGTGTTTACCTCCAAGTGCAAGTTTGGAGAGGACTGGAAGATCTTGATCCAGAAGAATGGGGTTGGACTGTGGAAAGAGGAAAACTGCTACCAGTTTATACCTCGAAAGCTCCAGCACCAGAAAGCTCACTAAAACTTTTCAGATGTAACTGCAAGGTAGTGTGTCAGAACACGAGATGTACATGTTTCAAGAATGGCCTGAAATGCTCAGCCTTGTGTGGCGAATGCCAAGGCATTTCTTGTCTGAACTGTCAGCACCCTTTGGACATAGAGAATGCAGAGAACAGTGACAAAAATAATACGGACCCAGATTTTTACTCTCACCATCACGCATAGGCTATATCAAAATGCTTATCCCTGAAATCATTATGTATTGATTTGAGGTGACATAGCATGCTATTTTTTCTATAAACTAAATTTCAGATCAATATCTCAGTTTATCCAAGAGTTATGTCCAAAAAATGAAATCAAAACAAGCGAACGTCGTTAATATGAAAATATATACTAGTGGTGTTGGGGTTCATTTGAAAGACCTAATCAAAGCCTCTATGATTATGATGTCCAATGGTCAATTTTACTTGAGTACTTGAGCAATGGTCAATAACGCCTACAATCGCAGTCAATACGCAGCACAGTTCCATTTTTCGTCTTTTAGCATGAGATGGGAGCACCCCATATGGACTGAGTAATTTTTTATCAACTAAAAATATTTGCTAACCATCTAGGAAGGATTACTGAAAATTTGAAGAAAAAATATTAATGTTAAAGGTTAGCTGTGGACGAAAATTACAAGATGGTGTCATTTTGACCTACCAACCTGGGGGTGTAAGGGGTTAATGCAAATTCCATTTTTCTGAAAAATTGCCTCACCCAATGGTGGCAAGTTTTTAATATGTTATTTTTGAATATTTGGGGATGTCAAAAACGATGAAACCATTTCTGTTACAATTACTTCCAGGTTGACCAAACATATAGCCTAGATTGACTGGACTACATAATGTTAAGTCAGTAGCAGGAGCAATGATAATACAAAAAGACTTAGACAGAGTAACAGCCTGGGCAGATAAGTAGATGAAATTTAATATTGATAAGTGCAAGGTTATGCATATTGGGCCAAAAAATCCAGAATTTGAATACAATATGAATGGAATTTGGATTAAAAATGATGATAAAGAGAAAGACTTGGGTGTCACTGTGACTAATGAACTTAAACCCTCAAATCACTGTATGGTAATCAGAAATAAAGCAAATGCTAGACTCAATCTCATGCAGACACACTGAATACAAATCACCCAATATTATAAAGCAACTATACATTTCATATGTGAGACCCCTCCTTGAATAGTGTATTCAATTTTATAGTCCCTATTTGATACAAGATATTGAAAAACTGGAAAAAGTATAGAAACGAGCAACAAGAATGATCCCATCTCTAAGACAATTGACATACAGCAATACCTTGCACAGCGCGGTTAATTGGATCATCTATTTTTCGAATAAAAGTCAAAAGTTCGTCGAATGAAATAGTACCGAAAAGAAATTAGAAAACAATAGGAAAATTGCACGCTAAATTTAAAAAAATTGACAAAAATACAAACCGTGCTGCATCAAAACCACCCTGTTCAAGGTATTACTATATAAGGAAAAACTGGCGTATCTAAGAATGTTCTCATTAAAAAGGAGGAGGTTAAGGGGTGATATGATGGAGATGTATAAAATGATAAAAGGGTTGGATAAGATAGATTTTCAATCTCTTTTCATTAAAGATCACAATAACCAGACTAGAGGTCATAGTATGAAATTATTTAAGCCAAGATGTAGAACAAATTTAAGAAAACATAGTTTTACAAACAGAGTAATTAAGTTTTGGAACAGTCTGACAAAAGAAGTGGTGACTTCAGATACACTCGATTCTTTCAAAAGAAGGTTGGATAGTTTGATGTCTGCAAGGGGACATCTGGTGATAGTGCTTAAACCCATTTTTATTGCATGAATGGTACTAGTTTATTTCATATACAGGGTGTCTCAAAAGTCACTATCTATTTTGAAAAATAATGGGAATTACGAAAAACTGGTTTAAGACATGAAAAATATATTTATTTCAAAGTAAGTGCCACAAAGAATTAGTGCTATTTATTTATCTGTCTCCACATGGCGACCATCAGTGTCTCTACAGAGCTCAAAGCAATAAGTTGTTTCCCAGAACACACTTTCCAGCATTTGAGGTATTATTTTCTGAACTGCATCGGTAATACGATTTCGAAGTTCGGCTACATCACTAATTCTTCTACCAGTGTACACCTTAGACTTAATGAAACCCCAGGCGAAAAAATCTAATGGTGTTAAATCAGGTGAACGTGCTGCCCATGGTTGTGTTCCTCCACGACCAATCCAGCGACCGGGGAAGCGTCTGTCAAGATAATCACGTACAATTATTGCATAATGGCACGGTGCTCCATCCTGCTGAAAAACTACTGCGTCAAGAATGCCATCTGTAAGAAGTTGAGGTTCGAGGAATTGTTCAAACATGTCAAGATAATAAACCAATTAACTTTTTTTTAAATATACAAATTTGCACCAGAAGTACATATCTTTATGCCAGCATAGCATTTTAAAAAAAACATCTAATGTCACCGAAATAGATAATGACTTTTGAGACACCCTGTATATTGTGTGCATTTAGGTGATAGATTCCACAGCTCAACACAAGTGTTGTGGGATATAGGGAGGCAGCATCTTGAGTTAGGGGATACTCTCTGTCCTTACACACCTATTTAAAGAGATTCCTCCGATGAGCGGTGCCCCTCATAGTACTGTAGGTATTGAAAAACTCATGATCTTCACTTGCCCCACAAACACCTTTAAATGGGAGACCCAAAATGGGTGCACACACATTTCTACATTACTGTACAGTCTTTACAGCCACACCTACACTTTTCCTTCTAAGTATATATATTGTAATGTATATAGTTGTAAATTGTAACTTGGTCTGCAATTGATATGGACCATGACTTATTTTTCGTTGGCAAGGTAGTGGTATTGATGGGGACCGTAATGAAATTGACTGGATTCTTTGGATCTGATATATTTGCATGTCAGTTATAAATATAGAGTGTAACATATTTGTGGATAGTAGCCTATTATGACTTTGATCCTCTGGATCCAGAGATTCTATCTTTAATTTTAAATTGATAATTAATTAGTTTCGTAAAAATTGGTTATTGCCAATGTACATGCAGTTTTTACATAGTGGAGCCACCTCGATGGGCCGAAGTGGCCCCTAGTGGGTTAATATTCGTTTTTTGACCCAGTCACACCCAGCTATAACAGCAATATATATTGAATAACCAATCAAAACTGAATAAGAAAATATATGTATTATCTTATGCAAATTTGTATAAAATGTACTTTTTTAAAAAAAATATTTTCTACTTTCTAATATGTATGTATATAAATTTCGGTGGGTTTGTTTATTTTGGCTACCTTTTTTGGACTTTTTTCTTGGCTTTTTTTTGCTACTTTTTCTTGCTTTTGCCTACTTCTTTCTGTTTTTTGTTAGTGTGATCATTTTCGTTCTACTATTATGACGTGTCAATCTTGTGAACTTGATTTTGAAGACCTAATCCCTTGTTGGCCTTGATGAAGATAAAAGTTTAGATGTTTTTTTCCAATCACGGCATAATTCCGACATCCGTGATTTGCCCTAAATGTAATACTACCTGTATTTTAAGACAAGACTCGAAGGTGTTTAGGTGCCGTAAAAAAAATCCAAAAAATAAGCGTGAGTGTGGATTTACTGTTTCTATCTTTAAGGGCACATGGCTGGAACATTGCAACTTCTCAGTAAATAAAAACCTCCGGTTCATAAATATTTATTTGCAAAATATTTTTCACAACGTTATGCAGAGAAAGTTATAAAACTAGGCAGAGGTCCATTGTTAACTGGAAATCTTTTTGTGGTGAAGTGAGTGTATGAAAAGTGGATGGACAATCAGAAACCAATTGGGGGCGAGGGCGCGATTGTTGAAATTGACGAGTCGCATTTTGGCCGTGCTAAATTTGACTTCCTTACTGCAATTGCAGAACTATATCCTCCAAAATAAGGTGACTGGTTAGGTTAAGTTAAGTTGTTAGGTTAGGTTGTGTTTAGCATGAATGCAAACTTTTCTGGTCAATTTTGAGGTGTTTTGCACGAATCTGCCATCCGTTTCCTGTGCAAATGTGTAGTTTTCGAGATGACGATATCTCGAAAACTATGCATTTGCACAGGAAACGGATGGCAGATTCGTGCAGAGCACCTCCAAATTGACCAGAAACGTTTGCTCTCATTATAAAAAGAGACTGGGTCAAAAAACGAATAATTACCCCCTAGTGTGCCCACTATAAAAATTTCTTATGTTCTAATAAGCTAATGGGGGCCTAGGCTAATCAGGACAAAAAACTGGGTTCGCACTGAATGAACCCCTAAACCCCTAGATCTCTCTAAATATTAGGTTAAGTTATGCGTAAAACTTAGGAATAGCTCTATTTATACTTTAATTATTAATAATAATAATAAGCCCAATAAAGTAAAATCGCACTTCGTAATAGGCCCCGTGCTGAAGAAATAAACCTAACTGGGCATTCAGTATGGTAATTCTCCCATAGGCTTTGATTAATAAAATTAATCGAAATCTACAAGAAAATTATTGAATGCCCAGTTAGGTTTATTTCTTCAGCGCGGGAACTACTAATGAAAAAGTGAGGTAAACTATACATTCTACAGAATTAATACTATAACTATCGTCCTTCAATAATTTGTAAAAAAAAAAAAAAATTGACCCATGGCTCGATCAATGTCTATGTACACCTGATGTCATTCGCGGATCCATGGGGTGCCTAAAGAGGCCATGTACCCCAGAAAGGTGATGAAGGTGAAACTTGGAAACTTGCACCACTTTTGACACCCCAACACCAAAGTTGAAGATGGAGCTAACCCTAACACCTTTTGGCCCCCGCCAAAGGTCCACGTAAAATACTTTTTCCTACCATTTTCCTTGGATAATCTTAAAATGTCATCATCTGAATTTAAAAAAAAATAACTACAGTATATGGTTGTAATCTACATAACAATATAACACTTTATTTAAAAGTACTGTTTTTTTTTGCAAATACATTAGGTTATGTTATTAGGTTAGGTTAAAGTTTTTTTTATGAATTATTAAAAGATTGTAGTAACTAATAATTCGAATAATCTTATGGAGATATCATCACCTGAATTTTGAAAAAAAATAACGGATCACGTTAAGAATAGCGAACCCATAGGGTGTTGGGTTCGCTATTCTTGACATGGATAATTTTGGGTTACCTATTCTTGACATGGAAACTTTTGGGTTTGCTATTCTTAACATGGAAAATTTTGTAAAAACCATTATTTACATAGGATAAAATTTGAATGCCCGGTTAGGTCAACTGTACGCCCTTGACGATTGGTTAGGTTTAGTCGTGATAGATTCGTTAGTTTTAAAGAAAATATCACGACTAAACCTAACCAATCGTCAAGGGCGTACAGTTGACCTAACAGGGCATTCAATGAACCTAACCGGGCATTCAGTTATTTTGCTACCCTTCGTGTGCGGATAGCAAAAATATCCCGCATATCAAGTATGGGTGTTCGGTTTAGTTGATACAAGTACAACCCCATCAGTTGGCTATATGGAAATAGTGGAGCATATTTTTTTTTCGAAGTATTTTTCCCTGTTGAAACATTAGGTTTGCCATTCTTAACTTGTTGAATTTTGGATTCGCTATTCTTAACTTGTTGAATTTTGGGTTCGCTATTCTTAACATGTTTAATTTTGGGTTCGCCATTCTTAACATGAGATAAATGGGTTCGCTATTCTTAACCTGATCCAAAATAACTATATGGCCGTAATCTACATAATAATATAACACTTCAAGAGTACTGTTTTTCGTGCAAATACGTTACAAGCAAATTATTGCAGGTGATGACTAGAGGACAATGATTATGTTTATGTTTTATTCAAGTGATTACTTATTATGCTTATTCCTTTTTCAGAAGACCGTTGTCATTGTTTGACTTTATATAAATAAATAAATGATTACAAAGAGTTGGTTCTCATTTATGACAACGGTCTTAGGTACAAATGACTGATTAATTAAATAAATAATAAAATAAGTCTACATACGTGGTAAATTCAAGCAACTGTCAACCACCCCAACCTAATTAAGCAACTTCAACAAACGCTATCCACAATGCCTGCCGTAGAATGTCCTATCACAGGTTGTACCTATGTCACAGCAGACCTGGACCCAGCCATTGTAGCCGCACTTATAACAGCCCACTGCACGACCCATGTCCCAAGCCCGACAGTCTCTGCAAAGGTTGAGAAAGTAAGACGGCCAACCATTTCGGCTGCAGGTACCAGTGAAGACTGGGCATATTTTACGTCGCGTTGGACAATTATGCGGAAGCTACAAAAATCACTGGTAGGGACAAAGTGGTACAACTACTTGAATGCTGCGACGATTCACTCCGCAAAGATTTGACAAGATCCGCAGGTGGAAGCCTAACAAACAAAACCGAAGATGAAGTCCTTGCTGCAATCAAGAAACTAGCTGTCCGAGAGGAGAACACCATGGTAGCCAGGGTTACCCTACACAATATGCGACAAGACCGCGACGAAACTGTGCGCAGTTTTGGAGCCCGTCTTCGTGGTCAGGCCGGAGTCTGCAAATTTCTTGTTGAATGCCCAAGCTGCAACAACAACGTAAATTAACTGACCCCATCCTTCGCGACGTCCTTACCCGCGGAATTGCTGACCCGGAAATACAACTGGAACTCCTCGGCAACAGTAACCAGGAGATGACCCTGGAAGACGTCTTTCAGTTTGTCGAGGCGAAGGAAGCAGGCAAGCGCTCAGCATCACGACTGCTGGACTCCCATGCCGTGGAGGCCGCAGGCAGCACATACAGGAGAAGTAGCAAATACCCCCACAAGACAAAAATGCCCCTTGTTCATATTGTGGTAAAAAAGGACACGGCAGAAGAGCCCCAGTCCACATACGCAAGAAGGATTGCCCTGCGTACAACCACAAATGCAAAATTTGCAAGCGCGACAGCCATTGGGAATCCGTATGCAGGAGCAAAGACAAGGACAAGAGCCTTTCAGCCACTCCTAATACAGCTGATGAATGAGTGCGAAGGTGCGGTATTTGATCTTCTCTGCGCCACAAGCAACACTTCCGAGCCACATAAGAAACGAGCAATCGCCCTCGACCATCACATTTACAATGAACTATCGGACATGTGGATCAAGGAAAACTCACAACCACAGCCACACATCAACCTGACAGTCAGGGCTCTCCCCGAAGACTACGAGGCGCTTGGGGCAACCCTCAATGCCCACCCAAAAACCGTGGTACTGCCTGCCATGGCAGACACAGGCTGTCAGAGCTGCCTCACCGGTATCAAGGTTATCCATCGCCTTGGGCTTCTCCAGTCTGACCTCATCCCTGTGACCATGAAGATGCACGCCGCCAACAACAAGGGCATCAAAATCCTTGGCGCAGCCATACTTCGCCTCACTGGCAAGGATGAACAGGGCCAACAAGTAGAAACGAGACAGGTAACATATGTGACAGATTCTTCTGACAAGTTCTTCATCAGCAGAGAGGCATGCGTTTCACTCGGCATTATCTCGGGAAGATTCCCTACAGTGGGGGAAGTCCAACTGGATCCAGCACAATACTGTAACAACAGTGCCAGCGGACTTGTAACTAACTGTGACTGTCCAAGACGCCAACATCTGTTAGAAAATCTAGAAGAGGAAGAACCATTGTTGTCCCAAGGCGATATGATGACTAAGCTGATTGATGCAGCATTGCTTGTATATATTAAGTTAAGGTGTATATATATCCATCTCATAATTGTAAGGTTAGTGAAAAATTCACTTAATAAGAGCTAGCATTTTTGGGCTCTTGTGGCATCAGTGTTTGGGACGCTGGTGGCATCATTTTGGGGCGCTGCGCGTCTTTTCTACTCGTTTGTGGGATGTCGTACGTACAGGGTGTGGTCTTGTAGAGAGCTCTCTTGCAATTCAGTTTGGTTGTTTAGATACAAGA
This sequence comes from Bathynomus jamesi, assembly GCA_023014485.1. Taxonomy (NCBI): domain Eukaryota; kingdom Metazoa; phylum Arthropoda; class Malacostraca; order Isopoda; family Cirolanidae; genus Bathynomus; species Bathynomus jamesi. The sequence continues at coordinate 652,862 of JAJOZX010001027.1, read as the reverse complement.
TTGTTGCACCGTGCAATAGTCCAGGTTGCGTTGTTGTTGCAAGGTTGAGAAAGAAGACCATAAATAGTACCCTTTTTGTTTACATTAAAATTCATGTAACAAAGGTCTAAAGTAGGCCCGCATCGAGTCAGCAACCCTGAGGTTACCCTGAGGTAGGACCTAATAGGATCTCAAATCCGTAAGTTTTAATTTAGCTTAACTTGGGCTTCAGGTAGAACTGGCCCTTTAGAATTTGGCCGTTCACGGCTCAGCTGGGATTTTGAACCCGACAAATAAATAAAATAACAACATCCTCCTCCACCTCCAATCGAGCTACCACTACCCGCTGTTGCGGCGAACCAGCAAAAGCTCAAGGAATACCTGCTGGACTATTACAAATCAAGCACCTTCAACACTTGTGACCACCAAGCGCTGCCCATGATGGACGGCCCCCCAATGAAATTGATGGTGGACCCCAATGCCAAACCAGTCGCACATCACACCCACGTCCCAGTACCAATCCACTGGCAGGAGGACGTGAAGGCTGGCCTCGACCAAGATGTCAGACTGGGTGTCCTTGAACCAGTACCCGTTGGTGAGCCCGTAACCTGGTGTCACAGAATGGTGGTGTGCGCCAAAAAGAACGGAAAACCAAGGCGTACCGTTGACTTTCAACCCCTCAACGCTCACGCCACCCGCGAAACACACCACACTCAATCGCCATTCCACCAGGCCAGATCAGTACCGCAAGGCAAAAAGAAAACAGTGTTTGATGCATGGAATGGATATCACAGCGTACCAATCTGTGAAGAAGACCGCCACTTGACCACCTTCATAACGCCCTGGGGTCGCTACCGTTACAAAACCGCTCCCAGGGTTACATTGCATCTGGTGACGGTTACACAAGAAGGTACGACGAAATTGTATCGAGCATCCCTAACTATACAAAGTGCATTGACGACGTCTTGCTCTGGTCAGACACAGTGGAGGAGAGCTTCTTCCAGGCCACCCAGTGGCTTGACACCTGCGGCAGACACGGAATCACACTGAACCCCGACAAGTTTGTGTTCTGTCAGGACAAGGTTGAATTTGCAGGCTTCGAGATCACATCTGACAGTGTCCGACCCTGTAAAAAATACCTCAAAGCAATCCTAGAGTTTCCATCTCCAAAGAACATCACCGACGTTCGATCATGGTTCGGGCTCATCAACCAGGTGTCGTATGCCTTCAGCATGGCCAAGAGGATGCAGCCATTCCGCCTGCTTCTGAAGCCAGGAACACCTTTCAAGTGGGATGACGAATTGGAAACCATCTTCGAAGAATCAAAGGATGTCATCATCACAGAAATAGAGGAGGGCGTTAAAATTTTTGACAAAACCAAGCCCACATGCCTCGCCACAGACTGGTCGAAAACAGGCATCGGCTACTGGCTACTTCAGAAACACTGCACCTGTACACGAGTCGAACCCTTCTGCTGCCATACTGGATGGCGTGTCACATTGGTCGGCAGTAGATTCACTACCTCAGCTGAGTCCCGCTATGCACCAGTAGAAGGAGAAGCACTTGCTGTCGCCGATGCCCCTGACAAGGCGAGGTACTTCGTGCTGGGATGCGAAGACCTAATAATTGCAGTGGACCACAAACCTCTCCTCAAAGTGTTTGGTGACAGATCCCTAGAGGACATATCTAATACACGCCTCAGAAACTTGAAGGAAAAAACCCTCAGGTACCGCTTCCGGATGATCCACGTACCAGGCGCGAAACACAAAGCTGCTGACGGGGTGTCACGATACCCCACTGGCGACTCCATACCACTGACACTCCCCGATGACGTAGCAGCAATCCATCAACCATGCGAGGGAACGGCGTTCTTCCCCCCCCCACCCCACCTTCCTAGCCGGCATACGGACATCACTGACAGATGGTAATGGCATGGAAGCCTGCGTCATTTCTGCAGCCGCATCAACACTCAACTCGCTGAGCCTGGCATCAGTGACATGGGATCGAGTACGCACCGCCACGACCAGCGATGAAGTCATGAATAGTTTAGCCAATGTCATAGAGTCCGGCATGCCTGAATCCCGCCATGCACTCCCTGCACAGCTGCGGGAATATCACCAGTTTCGCGACGACCTCCGCACTGTTGACGGCGTGGTAATGTACAGGAACCGCACGGTTATCCCGCCGGCCCTCAGGCAAGAAGTACTGGCTTCACTCCACTCAGCTCATCAAGGTACTTCATCCATGATCTCCAGAGCGGAAGACTCCTTTTTCTGGCCTGGCATCACACAGCCATCACAGCACTACGGGCTAGCTGCAACCACTGCAACCGCATGGCACCAACCCAGCCCAGCGCTCCACCCACTCCACCAACATCACCAGAATACCCCTTCCAGTGCGTCTGCGCGGACTACTTCCACTACAAAGGAGTAAACTACCTGGTCGTGGTGGACAGATACTCTAACTGGCCAATAGTAGAGAGGTCATCAGATGGTGCTGCTGGACTCATCGCCTGCCTCCGACGGACCTTCGTCACCTTCGGCATCCCCGATGAACTGGCTTCCGATGGGGGCCCTGAATTTACCGCAGCAGCCACACGGAAGTTCCTCAAAAACTGGGGCGTACACCACCGACTCTCATCAGTGGCTTTCCCTCACAGCAACTGTCGGGCAGAAGTTGGTGTCAAGACAACGAAACGCCTAATAACCGACAACACTGGACCAAACGGCGACCTCAACACCGAAAACTTTCAACGGGCCATGCTTCAATAAAGAAACACGCCGGATAGAGATACAAAACACTCCCAGCAATGTGTGTATTCGGCCGCCCTATCCAGGACTTCATTCCAATCCTTCCCGGCCTATATAAACCACACGACACGTGGCGTGAAAACTTGGCCACCCGAGAAGAAGCTCTGAGGAACCGCCACATGAGGGGAGCAGAACGCTGGTCAGAGCACACCAAGAGGCTCCCACCACTAGCAGTCGGAGACCTTATACGCATCCAGAACCAGGTCGGTCCACACGCCCGTAAATGGGACAAGACAGGTGTGGTCATCGAAGTCAGGCAGTTTGACCAGTACGTGGTTAAGGTCGATGGATCTGGGAGGGTAACTGTAAGGAACAGGAAATTCCTTAAAAAATATGAACCCTTCAGCACACCTGCTCCAAAGATGACCATAGACCAACATTTGAAGAACTTCCTAGCGGTGCCCACCAACAGCCCACCTGCTGCACCACCTACACCTGCCAGGTCAGCGCCAGGACCAAAGACACCCGCTTCACCCCGTAGTCCGACACGGTCCAGCCCACACGTTGAACGCAGGCGCCCGACCCCTGAAGAGACCACACCCCCACCCAAGAAGACATGTCAACGCCGCCCATCGACATACTACCACCTGCACCCCCTAGGCCAATGGGTACGGCACCCCAAACTGCAACTCCACTAAGGCGTTCCAACCGTACCAGACGCCCCCCTACCTGGCATGAAGACTACCTATGAATCAAGAAGAGTAACCAATCAAGTATACTTTAAATTAAGGGCACTGACAAAATAAGGTTTAGTCTTTATCCGTAAACATACAAATTTTTTTTTTGCCATATTATCCTTAATAATCTTCTTTATAAAACTACTGGCTCAAAGACTTGGGGGAGAGATAGAGATAGAGATAGACACTTTACACTTTACTTACTAAGAACTTTATATTGTGTTCCCAATACAGCTGTATCCTCATTACTGTGCTATTACTTTTGTCAGGAATACCGTTGTACAACCCTTATTTAATATACGATTCAATCTCTCGCTGAACTCTCTAATTGTATTGTAATATGTTTGATTGGATATAATGTACTGTATAATTCCATAAGTATTTATATTTTAGTTTCTACAGTATCGTATTCATCATGATGTAATAGCAAAGCCTTATGTTCTCATATTACTCTTAAATAAACTAGTATCTATGTTCTCCTATTAAAGTACTATACTGTATTCACTTTATAAAACAATATAAGTCTTCGCACTACTGTACTGCAATTACCTCATATCACATCTAGTATCAAAGACTTGGGAGGAGATAGAGGACAATGATTATGTTTATGTTTATGTTTTATTCAAGTGATTACTTATTATGCTTATTCCTTTTTCAGAAGACCGTTGTCATTGTTTGACTTTATATAAATAAATAAATGATTACAAAGAGTTGGTTCTCATTTAATGACATTTACCCAAATCTGATATTCATTTGCTGTGTAAATGAGCCAAAACCCATTTTATTCGAAATTGAAAATCATGATGTTTCGGTTCAATTGCGCAGTAAGTAAATATAAGGTTTGAGTAAATCACATCAAATACTACTATAAAAAAGGGATATCCTCGTTTTTACGGTCCGAAATTAGGTTAATATTCGTCTTTTAACCCGCTCACGCGCGGTTAAAACAGTACAATATATTGAATTGCCATTCAAAACTGACTAAGAAAATATATATTTTATCTTGTGCAGATTTGTATAAAATGTGGTTTTTTATTAAAATATATTTCCTATTTTTCGTGTTTTTTCAATATATATATATATATATATAATTTAGTGATGGATCGAGTGGTCGGTTTTTCACAACCGCGGTTGCGGTTGTGTTTGCGGTTGTCGAATTTTTTCCAACCGCGGTTGCGGTTGCGGTTATCATATACTAGGAAAAATGCGTAATTATTAACTGGATTTAGCCACTATAGTGCGATTTAGCCACACTTGGTACATAATATATACTAAATAGTATTTATTTAGTAAATACCTTATGTTGAACACAAGTTTTGCAATACACCGCTACCGCTATTTGTGTGTTGCAAAACTTGTGTTCAACATAAGGTATTTACTAAATAAATACTATTTAAATGAAGTATATTCTAAACTTATATAGCTATTATGAAAGAATAGGTCAAATTAATTAAAACCATATTTTGCACTAAGTGTGTTACCAGGATGAGGGACGAGGACCCATCGCACTGTTCATCCCACCTACCACTTTCCCCAGCCTCCACCCATTGGAAAGTTATGGATTATTATTCAATTGAAAAACTGATGTCAAACTTAATGACAGGCAGTGTGAATTTCAAGAATAATATTTTTGCTGCATTTTCACCTTTCAAGTGGCAACGCCTCTCATCGTACAACGTTCCCGCTCCACTGAAGAGCTGCTCACTTGGAATGCTACTTGAAGGGCAAGCAAGATATGTTCTTGCAATACAGCCAAGTTCTTTGTATTTTAGTTCGTTATCTTTCCACCACTGAAGAGGATCATCGTCGGGAGCAATTCTTTTTTCTTTGTGATAGTTGTCTAGAAGAACTCGCATCTTCTTGTTGATCCTTGGTGAACTTTCTTCTTCTTCACTGCTTGAACTAAAAAATGCGTTCATCGAGTCCAGTAGTGACGACTTTGAAGAACTTGGCTCAGGAGAATCAGTCATTCGGGCTCTTTTTGGCTGCTTTTTGACTGGTTCAGGGTTTGTTCAGGGTTAAAATTAACTAAGCTTTTACAACCGCAACCGCACTTATGGAACGGCGGTTGCGGTTACGGTTGCGGTTGTGAATTTTTGTGCGGTTGTAGTGCGGTTGCGGTTGCGGTTATTCGATCCATCACTAATATATATATATATATATATATATATATATATATATATTATATATATATATATATATATATATATATATATATATATATATATATATATAAACTAGAGGTGGACCGAATATTCGCATTCGCATCATTTTGAACATTCGCATTCGCATTCGCATTCGCATTTAGATGTGCGAATATGCGAATGCGAATATTTCGTGCTATAAGTAATGCATTAGTTTTTTTTCATTATAATTGTCGCAGAAACGGTTGGTGCGAAAATGAAACTGTTGGATGCTGCCACGTCTGTTTCCCGCAGTGTGTCGCTGTGTGCGTATGAGCGACGTTTTTTTCCTGACTAGCGGCAGATGCAGCTGTAGCTGTCTGAGAGGGGTCGGTGTGCGGGAGCCTGGCGAGTCAGTTACCCACGAGCCTTGGCTGAGTGAGGGTGCGTGCAAGTGTCCGTCTATAACCCTGTGTCGCCTTCAATTGCCCCCAATTCATTGTGTCAGGTGCTTTGTGATGGCGTCCTCCAGTGCCGTTTGGGACTATTTTGAGTTAGTATCAAATGATATTGCTAAGTGTAAGCTTTGTAAAGCCAATTATTCGCGAAAAGGAAGAACGACGTCTGGATTGCGTAATCATCTTAACAGCAAACACCCTGCAGAGTATAAGAATATGAGTAAGACCGAAGAAGAAGCGAAAGAAAGTAGCAAGAAGAGGAAGGCATCTCCAACACCAGCTGCGAGGATGAAGCAAGCTACTCTTGAAATGTGTCTTGAAAAGACAAAATTGTGAGATGTGAACAACGCAAAAACAAAGAGCATGGACAGTAAGATTGCAGAAATGTTAGTAATGGATGATCTTCCATTTTCTCACGTGAAAGATATTGGCTTTGTGCGGCTCATGAAAGAAGCGGCGCCATGTTATCCACTGCGCCAAAGAAAGTATTACAGAGATAAAATTTGTGAGACAATGTATGATTCTGTCAGAAGTACAATTGGAGACAATATCAGCTCCCTCAAACAATCATCGAAACTGTCCTTCACCACCGATGAGTGGTCCGATACACAATCAGGTGTTTCGTTGCTGTCACTGACCAGTCACGCTGTGGACAAAGAATTCAAACGTCAGAGTTTTGTGCTCTGCGCTGAACCCCTCTCTGAACGTCACACAGGGGAATATCTCAGCCAAGTGTTTGACAATTTGTTGGAGAAGTGGAGTCTGTGCGCGGATGATGTTCACTGCGTCATGAGGGATGCAGGTGCTAATATGAAAAAAGCGTTGTTTCTTTCAGGTGTTAACAACACCAACTGTGCCAGTCACCAATTGCACCTTGTTGTCAAAAATTCTCTGTCATCTCAGAAAGCAGTCGTTGAAGTCATCTCAAAATGTAGGTCAATTGCGACACATTTCAATCATTCAACCATGGCCCAAGAAGAGTTTAAGAAAATTCAGGCTAGAATAAATGCTCCACTGCTTTCTGTGATTCATGACGTTCCTACTCGTTGGAATAGTACTCTGCAAATGATGATCAGAATGAAAGCTATCAATGAACCTCTCTGCTTGTATGCCACTGCAACCGGTAAGATCAAACCTTTAACACTTCAAGACAATTCAACTCTGGACAAATGCATTACTCTACTCCAACCATTCGAAGATATCACAAGAAATATCAGCAGCAACTCATCATCAATAGCGGACGTCATTCCTCTCGTGACCACTCTGAAGAAAGTATTGATGTCCAGTTTGTCCACAGCTGAAGAAAGTCATGGGATCAAAGCGATGCGAGAAACAATGTTATCAGAAATAACAAAAAGGTTCGATTCAGCAGAAAACAACGACTTGTACTACATTGCTACATTTTTAGATCCTAGATACAAAGTAAAATTTTTCAGCTCTTCTTTTGTTACGGACAGGGTTAAAGTAGAGGTTGGATTAAAATGTGAAGCACTTAGTAAGGAAAAGACAGATTCTCAATCTCCAGGCCTTCGTGATGAAAAACCGCGCGATAAAAAACCGTCGACGTCTGTCGCCGAAGCTATGAAAGAAATCCTTTCCTCGAGCAGTGACGATGAGTCTGGAGAAAGGATTTCAGAACGATCTTCAAAGAATCTAGACAAGTATCTCAAGGAAAAACGACTGCCAACTGACGAAAATCCTCTGGAATGGTGGAGAGTGCATGCCGAACAATTTTCAGAGTTGTCGCAATTAGCAAGGTGTTTTCTTGCTTGTCCACCATCCAGTGTTGCGAGTGAACGCCTTTTCAGTGGTGCCGGTCTAGTGCACGATACAAAACGCTCCAAACTATCAGCGGAGAGAGCGGAAAAACTACTATTCCTAAAATATAATCTACCAATAGTAGAATTCAAGTACGAAAGAGTCAACCAGTGAGTGCCTAAACTATTTCTTTATCAATACCATTATCGGAAGATTGGGAATACTCTTCACAATGAATGAAATGTCTTATTTCTCTTGCCGACTAAACGATGCTCCGTGGCATTTATAAAGAAATAGTCATCCTCTTTCAAGGGTGGAGGTTGGGGAAAGAGGTTGGTGGGATACATTATAAGAGTGGGTCCTCGTCCCGTATCCCGGTAACATAGAAAATTCAATGGAATTTATTCCTATTTAATTTTCTATGGCGAAACTCTTACAAGTTAACATTTAAAATTTTAAATACCTCAATTCTAATGATGAAAAACGAATATATTAATTCTAATAGTAATTTTAGTAAATATTCGCATTCGCATTCGCGAATATTAAAATAAAATATTCGCATTCGCATTCGCATTCGCGAATATCACAAATTGACATTCGTTCCACCTCTAATATAAACTATTTGGTGAATATTTCCTATTTTTGGTGTTTCTGGCTACTTCTGCGTAATTCAATTTGTCCTGTTTTAAAATTAAATCATTTTTAGCAATTGTTGGTCTGTTAGTTTGGTGTTTTTGTGACCACAAGTATGACGTGTCAGTTTTGCATATTTGACTTTGAAGACGTAATGCGCCATATTGCCCTCGATGAAGACAAGAGTTTAGACCTTTTTTCAGTCACGGAATAATTAAGACATCCGTGACCTGCCCTAAATGCAATAATGCTTGTATTTTAAAAAAAGACCAGAAGGTCTTTAGGTGCCGTAAAAAAAATCCTAAAAATAAATGTGTGTCGTTTCAGTGTCTCAATCTTTAAGGGCACGCGAAATTTAGCGGACTACCCAGGCAAGGTGGGCACATGTTATTACATTATAATTTGTACCACGTGACCACAAAAATTGTCCCTGTTTTTAATCGCTTATTACTCAGTCATTATTGCAGCTTCACAAATGAAATAAAAAGCATTCGAAAGAGAACATTTTAAAGTTTTAATTTATTCTACATGTGTTCAAAGTGACGTCCCTGGACATTCTTACATTTCACACAACGGGAAAAGAAGTTATTTATTACATTTTCCAAAACGCTGCATTCAATGGACTGTACACTCTCTACCACCGCTTGCTTTAATTCTTCGATAGAGGATGGCTCTTGCCTGAATACTTTGTCCTTGACAAATCCCCAGAGAAAAAAGTCCAAAGGTGATAGATCGGGAGATCTTGCGGGCCAGAGAAACTGCGAGCGATGAGAAATGAATCTTTGTTCAAAAAATCTTGTTAAACATTCCAGTGATTGCCTAGTTGTGTGGGCTGTTGCTCCGTCTTGCTGAAACCACTTGTTACTGCAGTTTTCTTGTTCAAAAACAGTGTTCAGCATTTCTACATATCTTTCTGAAGTTACTGAAAGCGGTCTCCTTGTCTCTGGGTCCTCAAAAAAGTAAGGACCATAAACCTTGCTGCTACTCAAACCACACCAGACAGTAACTTTTGGTGAATGCAGAGGTTTCTCCAAGTGTATATTTGGCTTGTTTTGTGACCAACACCGGTAATTCTGTCTGTTGATGAACTCATTGAGATAGATGTGGCATTCATCACTGAATATTATGTCACTTAATCTTATCTGGTTTTGTTCAATTATTGTTTCAATGCGTTCACAAAACATCAAACGACGCTGGTAGTCTTGTTCGCTAAGCTGTTGCAAACACATAATTTTGAATGACTTCATTCTCAAATCCAACGTGATTATTTTCCGAATGCTCTCCCGTTTGATTCCTGTCACAGCTGATAGTCGTCTCACAGATTTCTTGTTGTCCGTTTCAAGCTGATTTGCGACTGAATCAATGTTTTCAGCGGTTCGCACACCTTTGCTGCGCCCAGAGTTGCCTTTATGCATGTTCTTGATTGAGCCGTGATGTTTCCATTTTGCGAAAATCCTGCGAATCGTTTTAGGATCTATGGTCCTTTGCTGACCGTATTGTCGTCTGAAAGACCGTTGGGTGGCAACTACCGAGCCATGTTTGATCATCTCTTCTGCGATGAAAACACGTTGCATGTCCGACAAATAACCCATGATTGTGGTGGATAAAACTGTCATTTTTTTATAAGTACTGATTTCGTATCCAGGATATCGAAAAAATTAAATAAAACTTTTAAATATTCTTTTTCGAAAGCTTTTTATTTCATTTGTGAAGCTGCAATAATGATTGAGTAATAAGCGATTAAAAACAGGGACAATTTTTGTGGTCAAAAAAGACGGAGCAACAGCCCACACAACTAGGCAATCACTGGAATGTTTAACAAGATTTTTTGAACAAAGATTCATTTCTCATCGCTCGCAGTTTCCCTGGCCCGCAAGATCTCCCGATCTATCACCTTTGGACTTTTTTCTCTGGGGATTTGTCAAGGACAAAGTATTCAGGCAAGAGCCATCCTCTATCGAAGAATTAAAGCAAGCGGTGGTAGAGAGTGTACAGTCCATTGAATGCAGCGTTTTGGAAAATGTAATAAATAACTTCCTTTCCCGTTGTGTGAAATGTAAGAATGTCCAGGGACGTCACTTTGAACACATGTAGAATAAATTAAAACTTTAAAATGTTTTCTTTCGAATGCTTTTTATTTCATTTGTGAAGCTGCAATAATGACTGAGTAATAAGCGATTAAAAGCAGGGACAATTTTTGTGGTCACGTGGTATAATTTAGGTCTCGGGGGTACTGGGGCGGAACCCCTGTAAAGATCACGCATCACAAATTGATCGGTCCTAATGTTTTGCGGACAGTTCAGTACGTGACACCGGTTAGATCAATTGAATACCCGATTAGGTCAACTGTACGCCATTGATGATTGGTTAGGTTAAGTCATGATATTTTCGTTAGTTTAAACGAAAATGGCGAGTGCAAATTTTTCTGGTTAATTTTGAGGTGTTTTGTACTAAACCGCCATCCGTTTTCTGTGCAAATGGTTTTCGAAATGACGATATCTCAAAAACTACGCATTTGCACAGGAAACGGATGGCAGATTCGTACAAAACACCTCAAAATTGACCAGAAAAGTTTGTTCTCATCGTAAAAACAGACTGGGTGTAAAAATGAATAATTACCCAAAATTCTAACGAATAATGTGACGGTACAAAATTATGAAGAACCAAATTATATGCGCATATTCACGATTTGCGAGGGTGCCCTCTCATGGCATTGGTTTCTGCCCTATGTGGGAGAATTTCGATTTGTGATTGAGTGAGGTCCGTAGCATAATGGTAGAGCGTCCAACCGGCAATTGGAAGGCCCTGGGTTCGATTCCCGGGCGGTTCGCCTCATTTTTCATTGTTCGTTATCTCTCCTCCTCGTGTGCAGAAACGTTCCTTAACACTTATGTCGTTTCTATTCATTTATATACTGCGCGGTCATTGCAGTTATATGCATATATATTAGAGAATATTAATTATTATTGATTAGTGTCTTCATGTTGATGCCTTTATTTTTCATGTGTTTATGTTTTGTTTGTATGTTTCAGAGTTCCATCATTGTTTAGCATTATGGATATTGGTCAATATCCATAATAACAAAAAGTGGAATCTTATTTATGATGGAACTTTATACAAAACAATAGTGAATCTCAACAGGTCAACATGCCCGTGGTGAAATGTCCAATTGAGGGGTGCGCATATGAGACCCCCCGCACACAGCGACGCCATTGTAGCAGCACTCCTCACAGCCCACTGCACTGTCCATTCCGTGTCTGCTGCCGGCGCCACGGCCCAAGTGGAGAAGATGAAGAGACCAACAATATCTTCAACCGGTACGAGCGAGGAATGGTCCTACTTCACATCGCGATGGGTGGACTATGTGGATGCCACCAAAATCACGGGTCGTGACAAAGTGGTGCAGCTACTGGAGTGCTGCGATGAACCCCTTCGCAAAGACCTCACACGATCAGCCGGTGGTAGTCTGACAGGGAGAAGTGAAATTGAGGTGCTCGCAGCCATCCAACATTTCTTGAACCCTCTTTTTGACAATGTTAGTATTAAATTTGCCTTTTATTGTCATCCACTTTAACTTGAACAGAGGATTTGATGACGATGCCAGTATTGCTGCTTTACACTCATGCGACGCATCAAGGCACACAAACTTTTCAAACCGCTTAGTGAACCCTACTGTGACTGCATTGAGAAGTGGCTGACCATGACAATCCTCCGAATTCAAACGCTCTAGCTTCTTCTCTACAGCTAACAATGTTTCTATATTATGGTTAATTAATCTCAATAATACAAGTACAAACGTGTTTAAACGTTGCGCCGTACTGTGTGACGTGACCAGTAGAGTAGTACTGTCATTAAATAAATATTTAATAATATTATTATTTATGTATATTCATAAATGTAACTCAGTAGTATCATATTATAACATCTATTTAAATAAGTTATTTAAAAATTCTTATTAATGTATCGATGTATCGAAGTATCGATTTTTTTCGATACATTTAAGAAAATTGACCTTAGCGATACCGATAAATCGATACTTTTGTCAAGTAGCTAAAGCGATACCGATACCGATACAAAAGTATCGATTGATACGTATCGGCGATACATGTATCTAGATACTGCCCATCACTGTATACACCTTATAATACACTGACTCTTTTGCTCGCACCGCCAAAAAAGTAACGAAGGGTCGCGCTTGCTACATTTATCAAACACATACAAATATCCATTATGTGAAAACTTCTGTTTCCCTTTCTTACTTGATATATTTTCAGACATTTATGCTATTAAGGGCAACAACACAACTTATCTGAAAAGACAGACAGCACTTCAGGTTAATAACCAAGTATTACTACTTAATACTTAATACTAATTAACGGCGGCGCCAAACCGGCTCGGCGCCCAAACGGCGGCGCCCAAACGGTGGCGCCAAAACGTCCAGCGCCAAAATGTCCTAGATGGTGTTGTTTGATAATGGTAGCCAGTGTAGCTTTATTAAGACCAGAATTTCCAGAAAATTGAAGTTTAAAGAACTTAAGAGGGAAAATTTAAGAATTTCTGGGTTTGGGGGTTTCATTCAAAACCGAACCAAAGTTAAGAAGGTAGAAGTTCTGGTTAAGGGGTTGTTACCACAAAGTCCCACTATCAAGGTCCAAGCTGTAGAGATTGAGGAACTTTGTGCTCCATTCACTACTTGTTTAGATATGACGTGTCCAAGAATTGCAAGTTAAAGGAATTAATTTGGGAAATAATAAGTTTGAAGGAACAGAAGATATTAGTCTTTTGATTGGAGCTGACTATTATTGGGACTTCATCACTGGTAATATTGTCCGCACATCTCGAGGTCCTGTAGCTTTTGAAAGTAAGCTAGGCTGGATGCTACATGGGAGCTATTGCAATGAAATGGAGGTTAAAGCTCTTTTTGTTAAGATTGAGGAGAACAGCCATGGTTTGGAAAGGCATTTGAAAGCCTTTTGGGAACTTGAATCCATTGGCATAAAGGACAAACAGAACAGGAGAAGCAGGCGAGTCCAGTGAACAGTGATGTTTTAGAGCAATTTGAAAAAGGGATTGGGTTTAGAGATGGTTGCTATGAAGTTGGCCTCCATTGGAAGGATTCTTGCAAACCCATTTCAAACATTCAGCTAGCTAATCGGAGGTTGGAGACTTCATTGCACAGGCTAAGAAAAAATGAGTTGTTAATTGAATACAATGAGGCCATCTTAAGCTATGTAAAGGAGGGCTATGCTGAAAGGGTGCAAGGTGAGCTGGTGAGCCAGGAGGCACATTATCTGCCACACCATGCAGTGGTACGGCGAGACAAAACTATCACTAAACTGAGGGTAGTTTTTGATGGCTCAGCCAAGGACAAAGGTGGTGTGTCCTTGAATGTCTGTTTGGATTCTGGGCCAAATTTAAATGCAGCTTTATGTTCCTTGTTACTGAGATTCAGGTTTGGTAGAGTAGCATTGACTGCAGATGTGAAGCAAGCCTTTTTGCGGATAAAGTTAAAACCAGAGGACAGAGACGCAGTAAGGTATCTGTGGGTGGATACGAAAGACTTGTTGGAAAATGAACCTAAGGTTCAAGCATATAGAATGAAGTCAGTGTTGTTTGGCCTCAGCTCTAGTCCATTTCTGTTGGCAGCTACTATGCAGTACCATTTTAAGAAATATTCTAGAGTCTATCCTAACACTATTGAACACATACGGAAAAATTTTTATGTTGGTGATTTGCTGTGTTCCGTGGATAATACAGAAATGGCTAAACAGATATTCAGGGAGGCTAGAGCTATAATGAGGGAGGCTGGCATGGAGCTTAGAAAATGGCAGACCAATCATTCTCAGTTACAACAGTTTATGAGTCAGTCCTGTGTAGTACCTGATGCAGCAGAAAGTATTGAGGATTCTGGTATTAAGGAGTTGTGGGCAATAGAACAAAGGTGCTAGGCATTGTTTGGCAGCAAGGAGATGATTTGTTTACCTTCAATGGGAAATCTTTAGTAGACTGGCTAAGAATTAAACAAGGTGGACAAAACGTACAGCTCTTAGTTTGGCTTCAAAGGTCTTTGATCCTCTTGGATTCCTGGCTCCATTTGTGATAAAGTAAAAAAATTGGTTTCAGAGCCTCTGGGAAATTGGACTTGGTTAGGACCAAGAGTTACCTGATCATATGGTGGTAAGGTGGAAATATTGGTTCAAAGAATTGCACATCTTGGAGACATTGAAATCCCAAGATGGTACTTTGGAGAGTTGAACAATAGTCCAGACAATTTGGAGCTGCACATCTTTTGTGATGCAAGTGAGGAAGCCTTTGCAACTTGTATTTATATAAGAGGCACATTCAAAGAGGAAATAAGTTGCAGGTTGGTTGCTGCAAAGAGCAGAGTAGCATCTTTGGAAAGGCTTTCTATTCCAAAGTTAGAATTGATGGGTGCATTTATTGCTAGTCGGCTTGCAGTTACAGTGCAAAAGTCTTTGGCCCTATATGAAATTCCAAGCTATTATTGGACAGACTCCACTATACTGTAGTTTGGCACTGGTTAAGAAGCCAGGCAAGGAAATGGAAACCATTTGTTGCCAATAGGTGGAGGAAATTCAAGCACACACAGATCCCAAGCAATGGAGGCATTGTCCAGGTACCCAAAACCCCGCTGATTTACCAACACGAGGAATTTCAGTGAAAGATCTTGCACAGTCAAGTTTGTGGTGGAATGGGCCAGAGTGGCTAAAACTTGGAAGTGAAAACTGGCCTTCTAATCAACCTATTGTAGGAGAATGCCCGGCTCAAGAAGAATGGGTGAGTGAAATGAGAAAATGCACTGTGAACAGTTGTCAAGTTATGCAGCAGGACCCCATATTGAGGCTTGAGGACATTAGGAGTCTGAAAAGGTTGTTAAGAGTGACAGCATGGGTATATAGATTTACAAACAACATTAAGGGAGAAACAAGAAGGGAAGGAATTCTGAACAGTAAGGAGATTCAGCAAGCCAGGCAATACTGGGTGGTATATTTGCAGAAGGAAAAATTTGGTGAAGAGAGGGAATTGCTCACCAGCCGTCCATTACAGGTTCTACCAACATATTCTGCTCTCAAGGGTTTGGATGTGTTTTTGGATCAGGATTTGTTGAGAGTAGGAGGTAGACTATAGCTTTCTGGGCTTCCAGAGGAGAAAAGCCATCCAATTTTGCTACCTTCCGGGGGGCACTTTGTGGAACTTTTGATCCTGGATATTCATAAGTTGTTACATACTGGAGTTAGAGAAGTGATAATAGAGATCAGACAACAGTTTTGGATTCCCAAAATTAGACAAGTAGTAAAAAAGGTCTTGCATAAATGTGTGGTTTGCAAGCGTTGGAGTGCAAAGCCTTATTATGAAAAGGTGGCTCCACTTCCAAGAGAACGGCGTGTCTATACTGCCCCATTTGATGTGGTGGGAGTAGACTTCGCAGGTCCAGTCTATGTGTATGAGGAAGGGGAGTCTAACAAAGGTTATATATGTTTTTTCACATGTGCTACCACCAGAGGAATCCATTTGGATTTGGTAAGCAACTTAAGTAGTGATGTATTTCTTTTGGCCTTTAAAAGGTTTGTGAACAGAAGGGGTTTCCCAAATAAAATCATATCGGATAAGGCAAAAACCTTCAAAAGGGCTGCAAAGGAACTCCAAGAAGTTTGGTCCTTGCTAAAAGAGGAGGGATTCCAATCCTACTTTTCACACCATGGGGTACAGTGGGAGTTTATTGTTGAGAGAACACCATGGTGGGGAGGATTTTGGGAAAGGCTAGTGAGAAGTGTAAAGTGTTCATTAAAGAAACTTTTAGCCAATGCTCATTTGAGCAAAGAAGTCTGCACTGTTTTATGTGAAGTAGAAGCAATGGTGAACAGTAGGCCTATCACCTTTGTTTATAACAGTATGCGGGATGCAGAGCCATTGACACCAAATCATTTTCTTTGTAGTAAACGATTAACAACAAGCCCCAGTTTGCCGGAAGACTTACAGCCTATCCAGAGTACTCAAGAAGAGTTAACCAGAAGGTTCAAGTACCTTGAAGAGCTACAAGATCAGTTATGGAAGAGGTGGCAGATAGAATACTTGCCAGAACTCAATTATTACCCATCAGGCAATGTAAAGGGCTCCAATGCAAATTGTATCAAGGTGGGAGAAGTGATAATGATTGGGGATGAAAGACCAAGGCAATGCTGGAAGCTTGGCATAATTGAAGAGTTGTTTGTTGGCAAAGACAATTTAGTTAGGTCTGCACTGGTAAAGACTTCAGGAGGAAAATTAAAGAGACTTATACAAAGAGACCTATACAAAGAGACCTTCTCCATGGAGAAGGCTTGGCTAAATTTGCAGAAGGTAATGACAACAATGCCTCTTTGGTGGGGAGTGTTAGAAAAATAGAAGAGGAAGAGCCATTGTTGTCCCAAGGTGATATGATGACTAAGCTGACTGATGCAGCATTGCTTGTATATATTAAGTTAAGGTGTATATATATATATATATAATATATATATATATATATATATATTATATATATATATATATATATCCATCTCATAATTGTAAGGTTAGTGAAAAATTCACTTAATTTAGAGCTAGCATTTTTGGGCTCTTGTGGCATCATTGTTTGGGCACTCTTGTGGCATAATGTTTTTGGGGCACTGCGCGTCCTTCCTACTCGTTTGTTGAATGCGGCACTTACAGGGCGTGGTCTTATAGAGAGCTCTCTTGCACTTCAGTTTGGTTGTTTAGATACAAGATTGTTACATCGTGCAATGGTGCAGGTTGTGCTGTTGTTGCAAGGTTTAGAAAGAAGACCATAAATAGTGCCCCTTTTGTTTTTTATCTTAATTTTATGCAACTGAGGCCTAAGGTAGGCCCACATCGAGTCAGCAACCCTGAGGTAGGACCTAATAGGACCTCCAAGTCCGTAAGTTTTTAGTCTAGCTTAATTTGGGCTGTAGGTTAAACTGGCCCTTCAGAGCTTGGCCGTTCACGGCTCAGCTGGGATTCTGAACTAAATAAAAAAAAAAAAATACACTAAGAAAGGCGCAATAGCAAGAGTTTATTGTGGAATTAACCATTTTGTGATTTTTTTCAGGTATTTAGATAATAAAATGTTTAATTATGAGGTATTGTAAGAATGAATAAAAATGAAGCTGTACTAAGAAACAATCCAACAAACTTCGACTCTTTGCTTGGTGCATTAAAGGATGATCTACATAAGTGGCCAAGAGGGATGCATGCTGCCATCAAAAGGAGACGTTTTCAAGCATTTTTTCTACCTCAGAAGAAAACAAATGCAAGGCCTTAATATTTCCAAAGAGGAAAACATTTTGAATGTTTTGAAAAAAGTTCAAACAATTTGGGGAAAGGCGTTCATTCCATCAAAGGATGTCGTCAGACATAAAACCCCACGAACCATGCTACTAAACTTGATAAAATTACATGAAACAGTAATAAAGAGCAAAAAAGCTAAATGTTATGAGACCAAACAACAAAGTTACTTGGGTCAGTCGAATGATTTGTTTGATATTTCTACACAAAACGTATTTCATGAGATAAGAACGGATTCCCTAAGAACTCAGGAACAAACTAAAGAGGACATAAATTTCTTAGAAGACCAAAGAGGGGAGAGGACGATGTGTATTGGCCCTTTAGATAAAGTTTACATGCTAAAAGTGCAAAGGAAAGAAGTAAGATTCGATGAAGAAAGAAAGCGACAAATGAAAGAAACTGAACGAAAAGCGTTGGAAAAGAGATCAGGCAATCCAACCATCGCTGAGAGTGATGACACAGATAATTCTTCGGGTGAAGAATATTCTCCAGAACCCCAGCCAGGCCCATCAAAACCAAAACCAAGTAGTTTGCTTCAATCAACACTAGTATCAAACACAGCAGAGCGTCTTGGACTCTTCATAAGGAAACGTACAGTTTTTGCATCAGTTGTCGCCGCAGAGTGTGGCAAAAACATAGAAGAAATGAGCATATCCAAAACTACTTCAGCTCGAACAGCTACAATATCAAGAAAAAGAACGTAACAGGACATCCAAGGTGATTTCGTTCCACCCCAGTATGTTCTGATCCATTGGGATAGCAAAATGATCTGTAATTTATCAGGTGGAAAAGAGGAAAGATTGGTAATACTAGTTACTGGGGAAAATGATTTTGAGAAATTACTCTCAGTAGCAAAAATCAAAGACAGTACCGGATCAGCTCAAGCAACAAGCGTGTTTGAAACCATCTCAGAATGGAAGCTAGAAGAGGATGTGTATGGGCTAGTATTTGATATAACTGCCTCAAACACCGGATGGAAAAAAAGGTGCATGCCAAAAGGTGGAAGAACTTCTTGGAAAAAAATTACTGTGGATGGCATGCCGTCATCATATTTCTGAGAGGATTTTGGCTACTGTCTACATCAGAATATTGGCAAGACTAATTCACCTGGAAATGAAGCCTTCAAGAACTTTAGAGAAAGTGTTTGTAAAAATATTGACACTAAACTGCCTCACAGACACCTTGAAATAAAAGATAGGTATTTAGGAGATATGAGAGAATCCAGCATCAGTTTCATGAATGATATTCTTAACCAAAAGAGTTCCCTTCCTTACGATGACTATAGAGAATTGGCAGAGACAATTCTCTTCATTTTGAATGAAGCGCCTTCCAGAAGAATTCATTGGATTAAGCCAGGAGCCTTCCATCATGCAAGATGGATGGCTTCAATCATTTACACCAATAAAATGTATGCCTTCTCTCACGAAGCTGGCTACGATGATGTCACTATTGAAAAACTTGAAAGATTTTGTCAGTTTACATCCCTTTTTTATGGAAAATATTGATTGTCCTGTACTAAATCATCCGACGCTCCTGTAAATGATTTTAGATTCTACAATGAATTGATAAAATACAAAAAAATAGACAGTGAGGTTGCCGAATCAGCCCTGACCATTTTTCAAGGTCATTATTGGTACTTGACTGAAGAGCTCGTCCCCATAGCTTTGTTTGGCTTTTAATAATGAAGAAAAGGTTAAGATGGCCAAAGAATTAACAAAATATGGTCCTCCTCAAGAGCTCACACCAGGTCAGCCTATCTTCCCTATTCTGAAGCAGGGTGTCAGACTTCATCGCCTCATAGGTCCAAGATTTTGGTACCTATTCAGACTTCTCAACTCATATAGGGAATGGATTAAAAAACCCATATCATTATGGGAAGAAGATGGCGATTTTAAAAGTAATGAGGGCCCTTATTTCGTCTGTCAAAGTAGTAATTGACACGGCAGAGCGTGGCGTCAAGCTCATGCAGATTTTCATGGGCATTGTAAGGATGAAAGTGAGTTTCAACACTTTTGCAGGTCGTTGAACAAAATAGACATGCAATCCCAAACATGACGAAGAAAAATTTGGTCACGCTCTGATGTTAAAATGTAACTAAGATTATTATTTGTTTTTGTTTTTTATTTTAAACTTTGTTTCAAGCGATAAAAGTTTGTTCATTGCTTAAGTGCAAAGGGTCCTAAGATTACTTTCTTTTGTTTTGACCTTTATTTTCTTATGTTGTTGGTAAAGATCTTTTTTTGTGTTATTTTTGAGAAATAAATAAAAAAAACGATGGGCTTTGTTAACATTGTCAAAAGCTAAAGTATTTTATTTTATAATTTTAACCTAATGTTAACCAAGTTGTTCCCACTTCGATAAGATGAATAAAGTTTCTTACTCATCTTATCCTTTCGAGGCCCATCGCCACAGAGCTGCATTGGGATGATGCTCTAAGGGCGGCGGTAACACCCTACTACTGTTTCTTGTACCTTACTGAATAAAGCTTCGAATTACCTTTCTTTTGATATCAAATATGTTGATATTTGACAAAAATCTTGTTCATTTAAGTTGATACAAATAAAAAAATGGGTATTTCTAGCATTTTCAGGGGGCCCATTTTCGGGGGTGGGTCGGGGACCCCAAAATTGTTAAAGTGAATCTTTTTTTTGATATATTTAGTAAAAGTGAGCCATTTCTAACAGGAAAAAGGTGTGTTCAATGGATCTGAAAAAAAGGTCATAAGGGGGACACCCTATTGCAGGGGTATCGGAAAAGTACCACGACTCCTTATCTTATAGAAAACTGCAGCAAATGCCTATATATAAAAAAACTACATAGGGTTATGGATGAGTGCCTGTCATCGTCATCCGTTGGAATTTCCAAGCAGAATATTGATGGAGAGTCGACGACAAAACCTTACGTCTTTTCATTAAAAAGTTGTGTTTGTGGACGTCTTCAAAAGACCTCGTTAAGTAATTTTTTTTTTTTTTGGTTAATGTTAAATTTATTTGCCTTTGGTATTTAGCGGGTGCCGATGTAAAAAAAAGAAATTACCACACCTTATTTCGTTGGGCCTCGCTCTGGTTGTAGGCGCGCGGCTCTCCTTCGATGTCGCGATGGTTTAATTAATATATGGCAACACTATACTTAAATGACTGAAGGAATAGGCCTATCCTTTGAGTTATTAGGTTTATATTAGTTGGTATTCACTCAGACTTATAGGAAGATTAATTACGTCTTCTCCCTTGCTTAAAGCATCGCCTGGACTAAGCAGCTCTGAGATGAGCTGATATAAAATTCCTTTTCTTAAAAATTTGCTGACTTTACAAAGTCCCCAGACGTCTAATTTTTGTGTTTCATTATTTCTTCTCTCGAAGTAATTTTCCTGAGTCAGCAATGGAAAATTTTGATACGAAATAATCACATTTTTCTTGTTGTTATGCAGGCCCAAATGCCTTCATATGGGGTTTTATGTATGGCAATTATTTCCATTTCCAATTGGCTGCACAATTCCGAGGCAATTTTGTAATTATTTAATTCAATAAATTAAGCATTTGTATATTAATTTAGAAATAAAGGTACCATATACGATACCATATTGTAGCATGTATAGTTTTTCCATATGTCCAGTGGCGTACATAAGGGGGGGAATAGGGGCATATGGGGCATAGGCCCCCATTGTAAAAATTATTACTACTCTCATTAAAGATATTTGAAAAAGAAATTTTCAAAAATCGATTTTGAGCTCACACACACACACACACACACACATACACAACACACACACAAAATATATATATGTGTGTGTGTGTTGTGTGTATGTGTGTGCCCCCCCCCCCCCCCCCCCCCTTTAAGAAATGCTGTGTACGCCCTGCATATACCCATCAAGGCTATTTGTATATTAATTTAAAAAGTGTCTCCATCTTGACACTTGCTCAAAATTACTAAATTTAAATATTAAACAACTGCAATCTGCGAAAATACGTTATATAGGTTGGATAATTTTAGACCGTAAAGGTACCTGAGTTTGTAAACATTAATTTAGGACCATAAAAGCGAGGATACCCAAGAAAAGCATTTTTGGTAAACCTAACCTAACCGTATTTACACTAAAAACAGTACTCTTGTAAAGTGTTATATTGTTATGTAGATTACAGCCACACAGTAACGCTCATAGCCTCTTTTAGCGACTTACCACAAGGCGGCATAAAAACTAAATAAAATACCAATTATATCTTAATAAGCAAAAAAACCATCCATGTTAACATGAACAAATACGAACCATTTTCTTATACACATATATCAATTTGAATCATTATTTTTGTAAATCTAAACATTTATACATTACTGCATTTATACATTATTGTCAGCACTAAAACACCTTTTACAAATTCACGGCAACGATATAATTCTTGGTCAGGAAAGTGCTTGCGTCGTTCTTTAGCTTGCAAATCAGCAACCGACTTCCTTGGATCAAAATGAGCTGTGCCCTTTGAGTTTAGGGCGATACACATTCTACTGTTTACAACTTCTCGAGACATAGTGCTTCGAGAGTCCGTCTTAAGTTGCGTATGACACTTCACTGCTCGTTCCGTAAGCATATTGTGTGGCGATGTTACAAGAAAGGCTTGAATTAAGTTTGTTGAGCACGATATTCTTTTTAGAATTTCGCAGAAGCTCATAAAGCTTTGCAGTAATGCTGTCATTCTTATTGAAAGAGCGCGCTCCATTTCCAATAAAATATCCAATTGCGTCATCCGCGAATAATTGTACAGCATTTTCACCATTAGCAGCATGACGATGTTTCTATCTGCATCTATTAACTCTTCATTCTGGGCATTCGCCACCCAAATTATGTCTTTCACACACACACACATCCTGTTCATCTGCAATTCGTTCATTCAAAAATTCTTTGCAGCTAAGATAAGCTCTTGACGGACTGCCTGAAAGTTGCGATTAGATTTGGTCACGAACGAAAGAATTTTTGACGTTTCTTTGGTGGAACTTCTGAGCCTTCACTACTTGATCGATCATCTTCGTTAACTCCAGTTTCAGCTTGTTGTTGTTGTGAGAGCATTGCTTCTTGTCCACCAGGAAACGGTGCAGAAATCACCTCGAGCTTTCAGAACTCTGTCCTTGTGATGCAGAAGGTCTGGTAAGGTGATGAATGGACGCCGAGATTCGTTTTGAAATTACTGTATTGTCGAAGAATGTCTGCAACGACAACTGTGAATTTAACATTGAAATATTCTGCAGACCAACCACGAAGAAAGCCGATGGCTTGTGCCTTCTCACCTATAGTTCCTATTTCTGTTATGCGTTGCCAGTGTTTTCGCATAAAAGTTAAGTTGGTAATTATTGCTTCTACAAGATTTAATAAATGTTCAGCAAAACACACTTCATGATACTGATGGAATCTCTTGATATTTTTCACGCTAGCTGTCTGTTGAGCATAAAATTTCAGATCTTCACGTATGCTAGATCCCCGAAAATAAGCAGCAACACTTGTAGCATCAGCAATCCAGTGACGGAATTCTGGAACTGCCGCTTCAATGCTTTCGAAAGCTAAATCACTCCAATGAGCAACAAACACACCAAAATGTAAGTAAGCCATGACCAAGATAATCAATAATCGAACCCACAATCCTGAATGTTTGCCGGTGTTAGCGTTTTCACCATCTAGTTAATCCTACTAGCTTCTTCTTTGCTATATTGATTAAATTCATTTCTTGAAGCTTTTGAGCAAAAGCATCCACTATTCCTTGTGCTCCACGTACAGAAATGTGACACTCGCCAAGAATCCCACATTCATTTGATAATCGCCTGGATTACAAACCGAATTGCGGCAAATAAACTTTGAACGTTATATTTATCATTTGACTTGTGAAGCTGCACACTGAAACAATCACACTTTTTGACTGCTTCAATCAACGTCGATAGCTCATTGTTTGCAACAATTTCTAACATATCACTATATGTCGATGAATTAACACAGTGGTCTCCAAAGTGGGGTGCGCCTGCCGATCTAGGGGTGCGCGAAGAAAAATTTGATGATTCTGATTTATCATTGTTTTTTCGTAGAAAGTTTTTGAATTTCAAGAAGATGACCGAGAAAGAAAATACTCGCTAACACACAGTCATTCCTAGGAATTTACGAGATAGTATCCGCAATATCGCTTACTTGTGATTAAATTTAGCAAACTAAATGTAAACATGCTGAAAATGTAAAATGGAACATCTTCCGATCACTGCCCAAGAACAGTTGATTGACATCAGGGAAGATACAAGTTTACGAACCGAATTTCAACAGAAAACTGTACATATGCCCGAGCATGAAGGGAATATCTGGATACTGTTTATCCCAACAGGTGGATAGGGCGTGGTGGCCCCGTTCCCTGGCCGCCCCACTCCCCAGCTCTTAACCCTTTGGGTTTCTACCTGTTGGGCCATTTAAAGACGTTGGTGTATGATACAGAGGTTCAAACAAGAGAGGAATTATGGCCACGTGTTCGTGACAGGTGCGAGCAAATTAAACATAGTCCAGGCATTCTGGAACGCGTCAGACATTCAATGGTACGACGTGTACAGGCCTGCATTGAGGCAGAAGGGGGCAACTTTGAACATTTCCTTTAGGTTGTAACAAAGAGGGGTCACACTGTAGAGATCTGTGAATAAATGATTACAAAAACCTACGGGGGTTTCACTTCATATTCACTCTCATTAATATACAATACCTTAAATGTATTGTAACATGAAAACTATGCAGAATCTGACATTTTACCATAGAGACATTGTGGCTTAGAATTATACAAGGATTTCATCCTCCAATTTAATGTACTCTTTGCTGAATCACCCTATATATAAGGCTTGGTTTATTGGTAAACACTAAGTTTACCAAGATATATATAAAAATATACTGCACACACACATATGTATTATGTATATAAATATCCATAGGTATATATACACCCTAAGACATATAACAAACTTATAAACAATGTAAAACACAACCAAACAAAGAAATGTGTATAATGTACTGTATATATCACAAAACGCACCTTTCGTTAGTACCTTGGGGTTTTTGAACACCCCATCCACAGAAATAACACTTGTTTCTCTCAAGCGAGCTAGCGTAGAACTAAGAAATTCCAGGGGATGACTCACTGAGAATAATTAGAAAGCTGCCAGAAGTACCATGTCAGTCAGTGTTGCCAACTGTAATTAACAAGAATTTTGTATTTTTTACATGCGAAAAAGGTGTTCTGCTTGTTGCAGAAAATTTTTGATTTCTTTTCTGAAATCAGCAAGGTTGATTGTAACAAAACCTGAAATGTGCCTCCAGATCGCTCATGACGCTACACGCTAGTGTATATATGTATATAGTCTAAAAGTCACTAAAGGGAAAAGTCACTAAAAGAAAGCTGAATGGTAACACAAAATGATAAACAGCGGAACGCGGCCTATTCGTTGATTTGGGCTGAACAAAAGAGATGTAGTTTTGTATCTGACTAAATCGTTGGTGCTAAATTTAATTTGGTGATGTTTCTAAAGTGGCTAATTTAAGCAGGAAGTTGTCTAATTATTATATCAGTTAGGGTAATGTCTATAGCTTCTAAATTAGTAAAGTAGGACTAGTAGTAGGTCGGTTGTGGGACGCTGGCATCTATGGTAGGCCCTAAAGAAGATCTAAATCAAAGCACCTGAAAGTACCTTTATTGTTATTTTAATAACTTAATAACTGGCGGGGTCTAATAACCCCACGTTATTACATTTGGCGACGAGGATGGGATTTATTTGGTTGTTTTGAAAATTGGATGTAGCCTAGCCTAGTGTGGGTCGTTCGATTTGGTTGGCTTGTGTGGGTAAGCTACCGTACTATAGCTTAGGTCCCGCCGGCCTAACTGTAATACTAATTCCTACTCAGCCCTAACTCTAATACTAATTCCTACTCAGCACTAACTCTAATACTAATTCCTAGTCAGCCCTAACCCTATTACAATTTCCTATTCAGCTAGAACAAATTTAAACCCTACCTAACCTACTTCACGTTATTTGGCCTAAATCGTTTTGTTCTAGCATGTCGGTGATTGGCCATATAAGCCCCTTCGTTAGGCTGACCATATTTCCTTGAGACAAAAACGGGACATTGGGATGGCAAAAAAGGGACGGGGGTTATGTAATATTCTGTATTCATGAAAAAGTAAGTACATAAACCGGGACAAAATTGACATTTTTATTAAAACGACGGGACGGCCAGAATATAAACAAACGGTACTGTCCCGTTCAAAACGTACGTATGGTCAGCCTACTACGAAGACTCTGGGAACTTCGAAGCTTATGCAACTAGGGTAGGTTTTTTTTCGAGGCAAATTCCATTCCTGATGCTAAGAAAGTACCTACCTTCTTAACTATAATAGGCCCGAAAACGTTTGGCTTAGTTATGGACCGAGCTGCTCCTAAAGCACCGGAAACTTGCACCTATAGTGAAGTGGTACAGGCCCTAACCGATCACTACAAACCCCGAGTAGTTCTCATCTATGAACGTTTCAAATTATATTTGAGGCATCAGACTGTGAATGAAAGCATTGCAGAGTTTGTTGCAGATATAAAAGCCTATAGCCGTACTTGTAAATTTGGAGACAAATTAGGCGAAATGCTAAGAGATAGGTTTGTAATGGGTCTCAAAGAAGAGTCTACCCAGAGAGCCCTATCAGCTATACAGGATTTAACTTTTAGTCAGGCTGTAGAAATAGTTGCGGCTAGGGAAGCAGCTGCTAAAGATGTTAGAGCTTTTGACAGTCATAGTAGTAAAGCCCAATACGTAAATAGCTTTAAATCTTCTAGACTGGCAGACCTAATGAGCCTACTAGACAAACAAATAAAAGGTATGCGGCAAATACGACTAAACCTACTAATTCGAACGATAAACAGGGGAAAAGCCTTCCAAGCCATGTACTGGGTGTGGAAAACACCATTGGAAGAATGACTGTCCTTTTAAAGAAGCAGTTTGCCGAAACTGTAGTGAAATAGGCCACATAGGTAAAGTTTGTTTTTTCAAAGAAAATAAGGGGGGAAAAATTCTAATTATAACATTTCTAGTGTTAATCCTCAAAATGGAAACTCGAACATTGGAGTGGAGTACCTATTTTATGAGCAGCAAAGTGATGATAATACAGGTCCATATATTGTAGATGTAGGCCTAAATAGAATCACAGTTCCTCAAGAACTAGATACAGGTGCTGCCCGAACTGTCATGTCTAAAACAGTTTTTGACAAAACTTTCAAAAATACACCTAAACTACATGCATCTAAAACAATACTAAAAAAAATTGGGACATACAAATACTTATTTGTGGAGAAGCATTCATCACAGTTACACTCAACAAGAAAACTTTGTCTCATCCCTTAACTCTTTTAGTGGTGGATGAGCAAGGGCCTACTCTACTACGTCGTGATTGGATTGATGTTTTGAAATTGCCTATTGACAAAATTTTGCAGAAGGGTCGGCCAGATGTGCATACACTCGCATATCCGTCTGACAGACTCATTGTTAATGGAGTTTTCTTCTCTTTTTGGGCCTGAAGTAGGCAAACTAAAAGACCACCGGGTCCGTTTTGAGGTAGACCCTAATGTAACTCAAAATTTTGTAAGGCTCGTTCAATTGCGCATGCATTGCGGGAGAAGGTAGATTTAGAAATTGATAGGCTACTCAAATATAAAATTATCGAACCAGTCACACACACTAAGTGGGCTACCAATTTGGCACGGGATAAGATAAATCATTTTAATCAAATTCACCCTTTTGTCTTAAACTTTATTTATTTAACGTGAAATTTATCCCGGGCAACGCCGGGTACCTCAGCTATATATAGCGTTCAACTTTCATCCGTTATGTGCCTTGAAAAGTGGACGCTCAATTCTGCCAGTTGAGGTTTAAGTTTTGGTTTTTGGCTAAATATAATAGTTACCCCTTTTCTTTGATGTATTCAATCTGACGTGAAGGCAGCGAGTCTTTTGCTTATACTGAGGTTCTAAATGTAGCGGGGCTAGGCTGCTTTAAACCTAGATCCTGTCCCAAAGCTGGATCCTATCTGCTTTGCAGATAGCTGGTGAGGGAAGCTATATTTTTGGGACCTCTTTGCGAGTGACCCGTTGCCCACGTCGGGCTAACATCATGAAAAAGAAAAAACTATAGTGTTTGTCATTTACCATTACTTATTCGGACTATAGCGGATTTAATTTTCCTAGAAGAGTTCTTTGTTCCATGCACGGTCTATGTGTATCATAAAAAACCTCAGGGAACCATTCTGAGTTCATTCCCATATATATATACAGGGTGGGCGGAAAGTAGCTCCCTATTTTGGATTGGTAAAAAAATACGTATATTATCCATTTATTTCAGAAGAAATAATATGAAAAGGTAGGCATACATGGTAGGTTTTCTCTAAAATTCAATGTGGGTCTCCAACTCTTTCACCAGCTTCTGGAGCCGCCCAGGAATGGCGTCCACTGACTTTAGCAGGAACTCCGGCGGGATGGAGGACATGACTTCCCGAATTCGGTCCTCCAGTTCTTCCAATGTCCTCGGTTTGGTGCGGTAGACTTCTTCCTTTACCCACCCCCAAAGAAAGAAGTCGCACTGTGTCAAGTCGGGGCTCCTGGCTGGCCATTGATGTGGACCACGACGACCCATCAACGCCCAGGGAAGTGGGCATCCAGCCACTCACGGACAACAAGAGCGAAGTGCGGAGGGGCGCCATCTTGCATAAATATCAGATCGTCGATGTTCTCCCATGTGCTGACAACCGGCCAGACCTCGTTTCGCAACATAGCAAGGTACCGCTCAGCATTCATGGTGTTGCGCAGAAGGAACGGCCCACAACCTGATCTGAGGTCATACCACACCACACCGTTACACTGAACCGATTCTGCCGTTTTTCAGCGGTAACCGTGCGACTTCTTTCTTTGGGGGTGGTAAAGGAAGAAGTCTACCGCACCAAACTGAGGACATTGGAAGAACTGGAGGACCGAATTCGGGAAGTCATGTCCTCCATCCCGCCGGAGTTCCTGCTAAAGTCAGTGGACGCCATTCCTGGGCGGCTCCAGAAGCTGGTGGAAAGAGTTGGAGCCCACATTGAATTTTAGAGAAAACCTACCATGTATGCCTACCTTTTCATATTATTTCTTCTGAAATAAATGGATAATATACGTATTTTTTTACCAATCCAAAATAGGGAGCTACTTTCCGCCCACCCTGTATATATATATATATATTAGTGATGTAGGTCACATCCGCATCCGCATCCGCATCCGCGGAACATCCGCACATTTTCTCGCATCCGCATCCGCACTTTGGACTGCGGATGTCGTGCGGATGTGGACCGTTGAGATAAAACGTCATTAATAAGCGGAAATTATGAAATTCTACTATATTAATAGAACTAGTTATCAAGCTAATTAAAGATCTCTTTCTATAAGGGTGGAGGTTGGGGAAAGAGGACGGTGGGGGTGCATTTGAGTTGGGTTCACGTCCCGCATCCTGGTAACACAATTATGGTTTCTAATTGTGGCTGAAACTCAACAAAATATAACGAATTTATTTGCAGACGAATTCACTAATTGATTTCTATATTAGTTAGATGCTTGATATTATTTTATATGTTCAGAGAAAAGTACAGCAATTATTGTACAATTAATCAATTATACTACATTATAGCTACAGCTCTCTCTATATAATAACTTATTATATACGTTAAACACAACAAATCTCGAATATATCCTAAAAATAACGAAAATGTAGACATCCGCATCCGCATCCGCATCCGCGGATGTGAAAAAAATGACATCCGCTACATCACTAATATATATATATATATTGCATATATGATATATATACACAGTATATATATATATATATATATATATATATATATATATATATATATGGGAATGAACTCAGAATGGTTCCCTGAGGTTTTTTATGATACACACAGACCGTGCATGGAACAAAGAACTCTTCTAGGAAAATTAAATCCGCTATAGTCCGAATAAGTAATGGTAAATGACAAACACTATAGTTTTTTCTTTTTCATGATGTTAGCCCGACGTGGGCAACGGTCACTCGCAAAGAGGTCCCAAAAAAAAAAAAAAAAAAAAAAAAAAAATATATATATATATATAATATAATCATGCGGGTTGCTTCTACAGAGCTTCAATTTAATATTTAGGAGAAATCCAATGACAAGGAGAAATGTAAATGCCATGAAAAGTCTTCTTTAATGCGCAACGTTTCGAGCAATACGCTCATCTTCAGGCTGTTTAATAACAATGTGAAATTAAAATCAATATTGAATGAAAAACAAGACAAAGAAAATTTCTATAACCTATTCATAAAGGCAAATTTTAAAAGACTGAGAAAAGAGGGTTAAATTCTAAGTTATACAGATTTACATATAAAAATTAAGAAGCTATTTTTAAATACATATAGTAAATGTGAAATTAATACACTGGAAAAATTAACAATAGTACACTGGAATAATGAAACTAACTAACCTTTCACTGCAATTTCCGAGGCTAACTGATTTAAGCAGAGGCAAGACGAGAAAACAAAAGATGGCGAGGGCGATTGGGGAAGGGGGGATTATAAGGAATTGGGGAAGGAGGAGGGATTATAACAAATTTAGTGGGACGGCTGATGAGTCAACATTTAGAGTAGGGGACAATGTTTTAATGTAAAGCGATTCCAAAATTCTTAGTGAGTTGGGACAAGTATTACAACCAAGAATTTTAAAATTGTCTAAAGTGACATCAGTTTTACATTTTATACTGTGTTCCCGAATACTCGAAACTTCTTTAGTTTTTAAAATTTTACCTGTTCGGCCACTTATTCCCATATGCGAATAAAATCTAGCCCTGAGAGAGCGAACAGTGCTGCCAATGTAATTCCCAAGGAGACACCTAGGGCAGGTAAATAAATATACAACACCGCTACGCAACGAGTCAGGGGTTCGATCCTTCGCTGAGAAAAGCTACCTAAAGACGTTTTATTAATAAATATGATGCGGAAATCAGTATGATAAAAAAATTTCCTTAACAACTTTGTAAATTTAAGCTTAAATTCCTTATTCAAAGGACCCATTTCAGGTACCAAGAAATATTTTATATCCTTCGGCACTGTAATACAAGGAAGTTGAGGGCTATAAACATTATTTAAGAAGGATCTAATTAGTTTGTCTACATATTGAACAGGAAAACTATTATTAGTAAAGTATGATCTTAGATTATTAAATTCATCATTAAGTAAGGTAAAACTAGAGGTCAAATTATATCCTCTGAACAGGAGAGTTTTAATACAAGACGTCTTGTATTAAAACTCTCCTGTTCAGAGGATATAATTTGACCTCTAGTTTTACCTTACTTAATGATGAATTTAATAATCTAAGATCATACTTTACTAATAATAGTTTTCCTGTTCAATATGTAGACAAACTAATTAGATCCTTCTTAAATAATGTTTATAGCCCTCAACTTCCTTGTATTACAGTGCCGAAGGATATAAAATATCTCTTGGTACCTGAAATGGGTCCTTTGAATAAGGAATTTAAGCTTAAATTTACAAAGTTGTTAAGGAAATTTTTTATCATACTGATTTCCGCATCATATTTATTAATAAAACGTCTTTAGGTAGCTTTTTCTCAGCGAAGGATCGAACCCCTGACTCGTTGCGTAGCGGTGTTGTATATTTATTTACCTGCCCTAGGTGTCTCCTTGGGAATTACATTGGCAGCACTGTTCGCTCTCTCAGGGCTAGATTTTATTCGCATATGGGAATAAGTGGCCGAACAGGTAAAATTTTAAAAACTAAAGAAGTTTCGAGTATTCGGGAACACAGTATAAAATGTAAAACTGATGTCACTTTAGACAATTTTAAAATTCTTGGTTGTAATACTTGTCCCAACTCACTAAGAATTTTGGAATCGCTTTACATTAAAACATTGTCCCCTACTCTAAATGTTGACTCATCAGCCGTCCCACTAAATTTGTTATAATCCCTCCTCCTTCCCCAATTCCTTATAATCCCCCCTTCCCCAATCGCCCTCGCCATCTTTTGTTTTCTCGTCTTGCCTCTGCTTAAATCAGTTAGCCTCGGAAATTGCAGTGAAAGGTTAGTTAGTTTCATTATTCCAGTGTACTATTGTTAATTTTTCCAGTGTATTAATTTCACATTTACTATATGTATTTAAAAATAGCTTCTTAATTTTTATATGTAAATCTGTATAACTTAGAATTTAACCCTCTTTTCTCAGTCTTTTAAAATTTGCCTTTATGAATAGGTTATAGAAATTTTCTTTGTCTTGTTTTTCATTCAATATTGATTTTAATTTCACATTGTTATTAAACAGCCTGAAGATGAGCGTATTGCTCGAAACGTTGCGCATTAAAGAAGACTTTTCATGGCATTTACATTTCTCCTTGTCATTGGATTTCTCCTAAATATTATATATATATATATATATATATATATATATATATATATATATATATATATATATATACACACACCGGGTGTCTCATTCGAAATGAAATAACTTTCAAACTCTGTAATTTTTAAAGTATTAATGAGAATGTTGAAACTTTGCCAGTTACTACACCATATGCATAAGTTTTTGTCATAATGTTTTTTGTTTTTTCAGATTCAATTATGTTTACCCCACAAGAAAAAGCGAAATGTGTGTTATGGATGGCTGAGTTGAAGTCCCCTACTCTCGTGCAACGGCGATTCCGTCCAACCTTTCAGAAGGAACCACCCACCAGAAGAGACCTATATGCATGGACCAAGAAATTTGAGGAGACTGGTAGTGTTCTAAAGCAACACTCTGGAGGGCAAAAAAGATCGGAAGATGATGTTGAACGAATACGCGGCGCCTTTGTAGTAGCCCGAGAAAGTCCATCCGTCGTGCTAGTGTCGAACTGCAGATTCCTCGTTCAGCTGAAAGAGCGCATCACAGAAGTGGTGGACTCTGTAACCCCTGAGATGCTAGGCAACGTGTGGAGGGAAATTGAGTACTGTTGCGACCTGGTCCGTGCTACAAATGGTGCACATATTGAATGCATACAATAAAGAACTCTAGTATATCTCAATGTTATAATTCACATATATCATATGAAACTTTATGAAATTGACTATTTACTGTGTGAATATTACATTGTTTGCATCATTCATTAAAATATTATAAGGTTTCAAAGTTGTTTCATTTCGAATGGAACACCCGGTATATATATATATATATATATATATATATATATATATATATATATATATATACACACACACACACATCAAAAAATTTCGCACCATCGGAGCCCACGACAATCTCCAAGCTGCCGTGATCCACCAGGGCATATCATACTCTGGGTTCAGGGTTGAAATTTTGGAAAAACAAAGTGGCTAATAGTATTCCTATGTAAAAATTAATTCTGAGATGGGTTTATTATTTGCAACTTTTCCGAAAAATCTCATTTTCATGGTCAAAATCGCGATTTTCTGATTTGAAGGCTGCCTCACGCAGCCTCAGGGCACCCAAACCAAAGCGCGCAGCTATTCTGCATATGATTTAATCTAAAAGCTGCTTTTCTGACCTCATCCTTGCTTTCTTGCGTGTTTCAACACCTCTGGGTGCTGAAAAAATGTTTAGATTTCACGTAAAACTTAAGAATTTTAAGTTTTTCTTCAAAGAATAGGCGCGGCTCACCAGCTCTACTCTGATCGAGTAGCGGGAGACTTGCCACCTCCACGTGTAGGTTTACACGCCTGTTCTTCCTGGATCCCTGAAAAGCGTGGCCTCATAAGATCTTATATTATGATCTTATGAGAACTTTCAGCTCTTATGAGCGTTAACGATGGCTTCAGCCTCTTCATCAGCCACTCGAACCTGAAAAGCTCTTAAGTATGTCCTGCTTCGATCTGAACACTGGGAGCATTTCTCGATGGTCTATCCTGGCTCTCACCCACCCATCTCTCCTCTCGTGACTGTACACAGCTTGGGAAGCAGTTGAGACCTTCTCTCGCACTCGCAGGACTGAGTATGAACAGAGAAAGCGTCCACTTTGAGTGGAGTTTTCCTCAGATCCTCGAGCTCAGTCAAGGTCATCTTGCAGGTGAAAATAGGCTCGTAAATATTCTCTGATTCCCAGTTGATGAGATCCTCAGGTGAAGTGGCTCGCAGATTGACTTTGGGATTTTTATGGGGCCTCACTGTCGTATCACCAAAGTCACTTCCTTCTCTGATCTTCTCTATCTGGCTCACAGCAAAAGCTCTCTGATGCTCATCCTCACTGCACAGGAATGAAGCCAGGATGTTCTCAGGATGTGTGTGGTAAGCTCCTCTTATCACTGCAGCAGAGACGATGTTCCTGACCTCGGTAGTCTGGTTCCTCAGCAGCCTCAGGCTTGAAAAAACGTGTGCAGGACCAAATTTGAGGTGGTGCTTCACTTTGATGTCGTAGTACATTTTGAAGTAGAAGTTAAGGCAGAACTTCACGTGGACCTCGAGCCTCCTCAACATCTCCCCCTTCAGTCCGTGGTCCCTCATCCACAACAGCAAGATGGCCTGTGCAGTAGTGAGCTACCTGGATTGGTTCAGAGGTCCGCACTTGAGACCAGCCAACTGTGGACTGAGACTTCCAGACTTGATGGCTTTAATCAGAAGATAGCAGTTGTGCTGGTCTGTGGAGAGAGATTTGACTATCTCTACTGGCAGCTCTATGATATCTTCAGTTCCTTCCACTGGTTTGAAGTTGAAGTTGACCTCAAGTTCATTCACTTTCTCAAGAATTTTCCAATAGGCCCACTGAAGCCTGACCCGGGAGTTACAGGGCCGTCCAGCTTGATGATTAAGTGCCTTAGGGGGAGCTCGTTCACATGGAGCTGACAGATCATCCAGTGGCACTTGCGACCCAGCATCTTCTCCAATAGGGCTATGGTGCCTCCAGACCACCCCGTGTTGGTGTTGGTAGAGTCTCCTCCAGTGGCGGCTCGTGACTAAAAATTCTAGGGGTGCTGTCTCTAAGAATGGGAATGAGCTGCTTTGAACATTTTTTGTATCATTGATTATGGTATTATATATAGGTATTTATAAGGTAGTTATGAAATAAGTAATTATGGTACTAATGAAATAAGTAATTGTGCACTTACCAGGTACTTTAGGTTCAATTACAAAGTTATTTAAAAATGAAGCCCATTCTTCTATTTTTATTCTGAGCAAAAAGGTCGATAACTTTCTCATTTGAAATTTGGAGTACTGTTGATGATGCTTTTCTCCATTGAAATCATTGCTAGAGCATTTAGTCGTTCTTGATTCATAGCGCCTTAGAAACGTTTTTATTCTTTTCAACGTGATGAATTTTAATAAATTAATTAAATGGCCATAATTGTGCAGATCAGGTCTACTGTAGAAAACCTGTAATTCCGTAAGAAGCTTTTCTTTTTCTATCATGGGATATGCTTCAGTAGTCGCTGTCACTTCTTCCAGGGGCATTTTCTTATTAAAACTAGCGAAGTTTTCTTTTGTTGAACAATTTTGCGGCTACTAATTGATTTGTGAAGGAATATTTCTCCTTTATGTCAACACATACACAGTCACACACTTCTTTTGCTTCAATCATAAGTGTTTTTGAAGGATTTTCACAATACTTTGAATTTCTAATTTTCAAAATGGCAGTTTTAAAACTACGAATATATTTTTTATTATTACTTATTCCTGGCTGAGATATTTGAATTTCCGGCGTAGGACGACCTTCTCTTTTAATACCAATTTTTTCTTGAAGAGATAATTGTGAAAAAGTAAGTTGTTGTATTTTAGTCACACTCACTTGACTCACTTCTATGGGCATGGCAGTAGCCCTGTTCAAAAATCAACGTTTTCTTATTTTCATAGGTTTCTGTACTTTTTCCCATGCTTTTTGACCTGAAAAGGCCGAAAATCACAACCATTTTGACCTAGGTTGTTGGGAAGCATTGCCGCATGGAGCTTTAAGTTTTCTGCCTTGAAATCGGCCAAAAGCACCAGTTCCGGGTCCCTTGAATCATGTTTTGCACTATAACTTTTTATCTAAACTAGATAGAGCAACAAAATAGGCACCAAATTAAAGTGTTTTTAATCCTCTTTCTAACTTATACAATTATGATAGTCTTGGAACAAGAAATGGCACATTGGTACATACAAAGATTTCAGATATATCACAAAATTCGTTTTCTCACACTCAAGGCAGACAAGGCGCCTTATTCATGACACAAATTTGAGATTAACATTTTGTCACAAGTCTAATCGATCAAGAAGTGAAAGCATTACATGATGATTAATTTCATAATGACATTTACACAGTCAGTTGTTGAGAGTTTGTTTCTTGAAGCTGTCAAAGCGGCGTCTGTTGAACTCCACAGCTTGAAGGAGATAGTCCCTTTGCTTGGCATCTGTTGTTATGACATTTGCAAAGTCGCTCATCATCTTGACACCACGTTCAGCAATGTCATTCACCGCTTTCAGATTCTTAACATAGTCCAACGCTTTTCTGTAGTCCTCATTCTGTGGCCAAGACGTGACAGGTTCCAGAAGCCACTCGGATCCAATGTTCAGTGTGTCCAGCAGGAAATGTGATTCTGGGCCAATGAGATCAACCAGGGTGGTCTTAGCTGTGACTCTCTGGAATAGAGGCTTTCCTGTTCTGAAGCTGTCTGGCTTCTCAGTGGCATGTAACTGGGCAGCAATGTCGTGCTTCAATGTGTCACTCAATCTACTGCTGAACAGGGCAAATGGCACGACTTCCTGCGTCAGGTACCATTTGTGGTTTTCCATCTTATTAAGTACTGCATCAGCAAGCTCTGGGTCAGTTTTCTTGTACTTCAACATGTCCTGGATTAGACTTAGATCATTCACGGGAGCATCTGCAGCAGACATTGACATCATCCATACAGGAGTGTAGAACAGCGCAAGGAAGGTGTTGAGTCTTTCCAGCTTTGATACAGTGTCTTCGTCGTACTCAAGTTGATCTGCAGACATCAGCATTTTCATGGAGTACAGGTTTCTGGCCATCCATCTGGCCTGATGAATGGCGCCTGGTCGACTCCAGTGAATACCTCGAGGAGGCGTTCCTCCAAGAACAATGACTGTCAGTTCAGCCATTTCCCTGTAGTCGGCTCTTGGAAGCCTTTCTGCTGTTAGAATGTCTTGGAGTATTTCTTCACTGTTCTTCTTCTTTTCCTTCAGCCATTTGCTGTTGATAGCCAGCATCTTTGGGTTTTCCTTGGACAAGTCCGTCCAAACATCCTTCAGATGCTCAAACCAGGGATTATCTGGCCCCTTCACCTTCCCAAACAGCTTCTCCCAAACTGCTCCTACTAGGATTTCCAGGATGTGATGTCGACAGGCCAGATAAAACACCTTTTTGTTCAGCATTTTCTCTAGCAGTTTGGCAGCTCCTCTGTGAACTCCACTGTTACTGGATGTAGTGTCAAAAACAAGGGCAGTAACATTATCCGTAAGTTCCCATGTCTCCAATAAATCCATTGAAGCCTCAGCCTGAGCTGTGCCAGAAGAATTGTCGATGACAGGTACTCCCAATAACTTTCCTTCAGTGTATGAAGGTGGACCAGACACTAGCACAGCTAAAGTCTCTGAGGTACTTCCAGGTTCACTGCCCAAGACATCTTTGAGCAACTTTCCATCCCAGTGTAAGGCAGCGTACTGTGGGGGGTTTTCACAAAACTTGGACATGTGACTCTGGCTGATATTATACCTGGACAGCATTCTGTTGCGACGTGTTGTTGAGGTTGAGATGACGAAGTTATCCAGATCAGCCCCTCCAGCTTTCAAGGTAGCAGAAACCATGGCAGTAACTTGATTGTCTGATAAACCAAGAAGATCAACTGTATTGCAGATGACATCACATTCCATGACCTTCCTTGGAAACGTCAAAGTCACACTAGTCACAGTGTCTTGATGGTGAGAACATCCAGGACGAGGCTGATGGTAATCCATGTCCTCTGTGTTAGCGTCGTTGTCAGTTGAGTCACCCCAGGTAATGTCATCCACATGAACAACTGCCTCTTGTTCTGCTGCAGCTGTAAAATAGTACAACATGTTAAGACAGTAATTGTTAAGTACATGCTAAATATCGCAATGGAGTAAAACTTAAAACTTTTTGTAACGTTCAAAGTAATTAGTTTTACCTTGTTCTTGTCTATGCTGCAGTCTTTCATTCCTCGCTGCTTGCTGCAGGGATCTTGTCTCAAAAATCTTGTCATTATTGAAAAATTTATTTTATTTAGCTTGAGAGATATTATTTTGATTTAGGTGTAGTATTAAGGTTAAGTTTACTTTAAATAGACTCGGTAATTATAGAAATAATAATGGCCTATTTAGACACTGTCAACACAGCTACAGACTTTTTCACTGTAGGTTGCAGTGGTTTTCAGGTTAAATTTGGTCAGCAGCCAGATTACTAACTATGGTGAAGCTAAATTCATCAAAATTAATTTAGACTTACCAAAAATGAAGTTGCCAGTTGAACGTTACCCTTTCAGTTTCTAACTGATTCATAAGTTTCATTTAGTTTCCAGGTTTTTTTAATTTTCGTTGTTAAGTTTTAGGTTATTGTTTAACACACTGCTAGGTTATTTATTTGTAGGGGCTATTTCCCAGACCTAGGTTTTGCAGGTTAAGTTAGGCTAGGGCTGGATTGCCCTTAAGTTTTTGGTTTTAAAGGTTTAAGGTTTAGAAGGTTTTATTTAAGTTAAGTTAGGGCTATATTGCCTTTAGGTTTTAATAGGGGCTATAACAGCCATTTAATTATTGAGTTAGGGCCGTTGTAGCCCGGTTCGAGTTTCGTCTAGGTACCTAGTTTTTCTCTTACCTTAGTTATTTTCTTTAACTTACTTGCACCTAGTTCTGATAGGCCTCTATTTAGTTAAACATGGGTTTTGATTAATTGCAGTGGTTATTAATTAAGGATACGATTTAATTAAAGGTTGTTAGGTTTGAAGGTTGACTCAGTTTCCCGGTTTGGGTAACCACGAGCATTTTAATTTTTTTGAGAAAAAAGGGCCCGCTTCATGCGGTCAAAAATTTTCAAGACTGGGCAAAGCTCCATTTTTCTTTGTCCCAGAAACTTTTTTTTTTCCTTCTTTTGGTTAATTAGGGAAACCCAACTTCACTAGTTGGTTAGAAACGAGGGTTTTTATTTTTATTTATTTTGTTTATATTTGATTTGGAAATATATGCGGTTATTTCTAACCACTTTTTTCAACATTCCCCCCAAGGGGAAAAATTTACCCAGAATTGTATTCTTGGGAAATTTTAT
This sequence comes from Bathynomus jamesi, assembly GCA_023014485.1. NCBI lineage: Eukaryota > Metazoa > Arthropoda > Malacostraca > Isopoda > Cirolanidae > Bathynomus > Bathynomus jamesi. The sequence goes on along the minus strand of JAJOZX010001027.1, from coordinate 613,743 downwards.
TTATTTTTTTTTTGAATGAAAATGACATGCTCTTCAGAAAAGTTCCTTTTAGGTGAAATATGAAGATGAAAGCGTCTTTTCTGTAGAACGTTGGTCCTAAGTTATAGCTATTTACAATTATTTACAATTTTCTATTTGTGGTCTTCACAAAGATCCACTCTGTATTTTCCTTTGCAGTTCTTCCCGAAATCTAACTGCAGCTTGTCTTTGTGGTCGGGGTTGGTAGCGGCAGTAGTAGTGTCAGGAGAATCTACAGTTCCTGTTTCTGTGGAAGAATTTTCCAGTTCTTCCAGGTCAATATTCGGCTTATCAGTTATTTCCAGTGGGTATAACCGATATATGTGTCTTCTGGAGAGATGACCATTGGGTGTTTTTACAGTTACATGCCTGATTATGCCATCTTCATCTGGGTGTAATGTTTCAATTACAGCAATCTTCCAGAAGTATTTGGGATTCATAGAATTTTCATCTAAGAGACATAGTTCTCCTACTTTAGGTTCTTTACTTACTGGTTGTTTGTGTTGTTGGTATTCTTTTTCCCTCAAACTACTCAAATATTCATATCGCCATCTTTTCTTGATTTCTTGAGATTGTTTAGCTCCCTTATGAAAGTAATCCAGTATTTTCTTTCTTTCTTTGTCCTCTGTTGTTGTCATATAATCAGCATCCACCTGATCGTCTTCATTAACAGCTTCTTGGGTATCATTAGTGGTTAAAAAGTTGAATTTGGTATTGTCATACCCAAAAAGCAACTTGAAAGGAGTTAGTAGATCAGAGGAAGGATCTTCATTTGAATTAACATAAGTGAGTGGTCTTGAATTAATTGTGTTCATTATTTCAAGAACAATTGTTTTTAGTTCAGTTAACGGGATTTTTCTCCCTTTTAGGGAGGTATAGAGGGCTCGTTTGACTAAACCCACCATTCTTTCAGCTATTCCTAAGGTTCTGGGTGAATAGGCTGCTGTAAATTTCCACTGGATACCATGATCAGAGAGGTACTGAGACACAAGAACATTTTGGAACCAATGTTTAAGGTAATCTTCAGATCTTTTGAAGGTGGATTGATTGTCTGAAATCAAAACCTTTGGAAGGGAGTAGTTTAAGGACAAATGGTAGAGTTCTCTTAAAAAGGTTTTAGCAGAAAGGTCAGTGCAGATGTGAAGGCTGGTGAATCTGGTGGCGCAGCAAGTGAACAATAATAAGTAGACTTTCATGAATTGGTTATTCTCATCCTGGACAGAAATTGGACCAACATAGTCAAGGGCAGTTTTTTCAAAGGGTTTTTCATAGCTTAAACGTTCCGTTACTAAGGGTCCAGTAGTAGGCACTTCATAACCCATGGCAAAGTATTTTTGGCAAAACAGACATTGTTTCAGAACCTTTTTAACTACTTGCCTTATTTTGGGGATCCAGAATTCCTGTCTGAGGAAATTGCATGTGGTAGCTAAGGTTGCATGACTGGCTTTTGCATGACATTCAGTTACAATTAACGTTGTTAAATGAGAATTTTCGGGCAGTAGTACAGGATACCTAGCAGAATAGTTAAGGTTAGTTGCATATTTATATCTCCCCATTGTTCTGACTAACCCTTCTTTGTCAATGAAGAGTTTTAGATTCTTTTGCAGCTTTGTTAGGTCCTCAACTTTTTTCTCCTTTATTTAGTTTGTGGATTATTTCTTTTTCTTTTGAGAAATGTTGTTGCTGGACTAATTTTAGCCAGTAATTTGTGGCCTTAGTTTTGTAAGCTGTATGATTTTTCTCCAAGACAGCAATTTGTTCTTCCATTGTCAGGTTACATTTGGGGTTATATTTGTGAGTGCGGAAGTACTTTAAGTTTTCTATGAACCGTAGAACATAGGCAGTGATTCTGACCAGTTTTTTCCTGTTAGAGAATCTTTCCATATTTAACAAGGGAGTTTTTTCATTTATTTCTTTACAAGTTGTTTGACACACATTTATTGTTGTCTGTAAGGTTTCTTGGTGGGGGTTAAAAATTAAGTTGGTGGGCCATTCAATTTCATTTCTCAAAAATGTGGGACCATGTTGGTAAAAGTGAAGAAGTTTTTGAAATTTCTTGAAAGATATTGGTCTGGTGAGTAGGTCTGCTGGGTTGTCTTCTCCTGCTACATGTCTGAATTCCAGGTGATGGTTTAAGTTTCTTGTTGCTTCCTGAATGTCTTTCACTCTGTTTTTTACAAAGATTGATTTCATTTTTAGAGATTTTTGAGCAGTCCAATTTAAAGCCACTTGTGAGTCTGTCCAAATTATTGTTTTGAAGAACTTTTGGTTTCTGAGTTTTCTTCTAGGTAGGTTTCTTTAAGGTATTCTAGGACTTTGGCTCCTAGGCAGATTGCCATTAATTCCAAGTTACAAATGGTCCAATTTTTTGATTTGGGATTGACTCTTGATTTAGCGTAAATTAGTTCGGATTTTCCATTTCCAACTAGATAGCAACTTACTGCATAACCTTCTTGGCTGGCATCACAAAAGATGTGGAGTTGAAGATTTTCCATGAGAGGTTTGGGATTTTCAAAAGCTTGTCTAGGAAAATTCAGAAATTCCACTTTGTTTATTTCTTTACAAAGTTTTTTCCATTCACGCAGCATTTCCAGTTCTAGATATTCATCCCAATTTTTTTTGGTAGCTGTTACTTTCTGCATGAAGAGTTTTAATTTAAACACTAAGGGTGCAACAAATCCAATTGGATCAAACAATGATTGCACAGAACTTAGTATTTCTCTTTTAGTTTTGGCTTCTGAGTTCAAGTTTACCGTTTTTAGATGGAGTGTATCAGCACTTGTGTTCCAACCATATCCTAATAGTTTTACATTTTCTTTATCTTCGGAGGAGGCTATGTCATGTTTTTCAAATAGTCCTTGAAGTTCTGAGTGATTAGAGGCCCATTCATATAGCTTCAAATTATATTCAATTAAAGTGTTTACACTATAATTGTAAAGGTCTTTGAGTTCTGAGAGATTGTTGGCATTAATTAAAGCATTGTCCATGTAAAAGCGGTTAGCTAGGTAGTCTGCCACTTGGTTTTGCTGTTCATTAAATATGTGTTGTAGAGATTGTTGTCGTAAAAATGGACTGCTTTTGTTGCCAAAGGTAACTCTTCTATATTTATAGCAGATCAGGTTGTTGTCATTTGGAGCCAATTGGGTATTCTTTACCCACAGAATTTTGTGGGCATGCAGTCAAATTCTGTTGATATTTAAGTTGTAAATATGCTTTTTGAATGTCCCCAATCATCAAATATTTACCATGCCTTAATTTAATGCACAATTTTGCTAAGTGAGGTAGGAGTGAAGGGCAGTCCTCAGTAGCATCATTTACGGTTATTTCTTCTGGTTTGCTTTTACCCGAGGGATCTACTACAATCCTAACATTAGTTGTTTGTACCCCAGGGCGAACTACGGGAAAGTGAGGTAAAAAATTTCCTGCTTGTCTTAAGTGTTCTGTTAGAGGTACTTCTTCTATTATTCCTTCCTGGAATTGTTGTTCAAGGATGTCTGAATAAGGTTGCATTAAGTTATCTTTTTTTAATTTTTTGCAAGTGGACTTTAACCTGCTAATAGCATAGTTAAAGTTTGGTGAAATTTTATCTTTTTGGTCATTCCATGGTACCTTAACAGACAATCTTTCATCTTCTATTTTAACTTCCTTTTCAAAGTTTGCAATCAGATCTTTTTCTTTGTTTGAAAGTGGTTCATCCCCAGAAATACCCAAGTTTTCTAGTTTGCTAAATTGTGCAATCTGGTGTTCAATTTTTTTAGATCTTCATTAGAAGTTGTACTAGTAGGTAGCGGGTTGGTAATACAGAAGCTGATCTGATCTCTTATTGGTTCTTTTTCTTTTTCAGGGTAGTAATCTGAAGGGAAACCCAATAAAAGTATTCCATAGGGAGATTTATAACAAGAGGCAGTATGAATCTGATGACTGCTGAGGGCAAAAAGTTTGTGGGTTGCAGCCCCAAAAATTAACATGAAGTCAGCCACTTCATCAGCTTCAAAGTGATCTGCAAGCTGATAATTTAATGATTTTAAATAAGTTTGAAGTTTCAGTAATCCTGGAACTTCATATTTAATATTAATATCATCAATTATGATAGCTTCTATTTCTTGGTAGTTTCCAGGGTTTCTAGAATCCTCCAATTTAATTATAGCTACTTCATAATTTGGTTGTTTCTTGTCGGCTATAAATCCTGTTATGGTTATGGATTCCTCGTAGTGTTTAGTTGGAAGATTTAATTTTTTCACGAGTTCCTTGGTAATGTAGCTGGCTTGACTACAATTATCCAAAAGTGCTCTGCATTTAATTGATTTTTCTGAGTTTCTTATTTTCATTTGCATGGAAGGGATTAATGCTACTTCTTGATCAGTGTTTTTTAAACTTAATAAGTTAGTAACTTGTTTCCCTTGTTTGGAGTTTTCTTTTTGGGTAGCTACTTCCGTACTGGTTTTGGTTTTCTTATCTTCCTCTGGTTTTCCTTTTTGTTTGGTACAAAGGAAGGATAAATGGTTAGAAAACCTACAAAATAAACAGGGTTGTAAAGAAATGGGGCATTCTTTGGCTTGGTGTTAGATGAGGTACATTTAGTACAATAATTTAATTTAGCAAGTTTTTTCAGTTTATCCCAACTTTCAGGGAAAGAATCACATTTTGAGATTCTGTGAGAGTTTTTCTTACACAATTTGCAGTAAGGTTCTCTCTGGTCAGTATATTGAGCTCTTCTTGAGGATTGTCTTTGGGTAGAAACCGCCAGAGCAGCTGTAGTTTGGCCAGAATACCATGGTTTTCTGGCTGGTTCTGGAGAGAAGTTTCTTTTTTGTTTAGTTATCAAGGTAGTTAACTCACTTTGTTCCAGATCAAAATTAACATTAGCTAAGGTTTTGGTAGCTTCAGCAATTGCTTCTTTAAAATTATTAAGGGGGTCATAGAGTGCATATCTGCTTGAAAGTCATGAAGTGATTTAAAATTTTTGGTTATTATGGATTTAGTTAAAAGGGATTTTATTATGGAGAATTTAATTTGGCCTGGTGTTGCATAACAGCCCTCCAACTGCTGCCATGCTTCTTCATAAGATGTTTTACTTTCTTGCATGCAGTTTATTTGAATGGCAGGGTTTCCACTCAAATGTTGTTTTAGGTAGGCAAATTTCTCTTCTTCGGAAAGACCTATGTTATCATAAATGTTTCTGAATGAGGTCTTAAAGTTTTGAAATTTAGAGGGATTTCCATCAAATGGTAATATTTGAAGCTCAGGAATTTTAGTACTTATTCTTAGTTTAGGTTTGGCTTCGGCATTATTTCTTTTTTAGTTGTTAATGCTTGTATCATTTGATCTATTTCAAAGTGGTAATAACTATTTTTTTTCATCTAGTTCTTCTTGTTTATCCTCTGAGAAGCCTTCGGAACAAACATACATTCTAAGGATTTCCTCGTCTAAATTTTGTAACTTGTCTAGTTGTGAGGACAAAAGCCGAGCATGTGAATTTTTTTGTTCCTCAGTCCAATCATCCCATCTCTCTTTGATTGTAGCTAAAAGTTTAGTAGCTGAGGTTCTGATTGCTCCCCTCCTTTTTACCAGTTTACTAGTTTCAAGTGCTTCCACATCACTTCCCAACCAGGTCTCCATACTTTTTCCACGAGTGGCTTCAGTTTGATTAGCCATTTTTAGGTTTATTATAAAGGATATTTATATTTAAATTTTCAGATTATGTAAAAAATTTAATTCACTGGATTTAAAACTATTGTATCAGAATTAAAACAAAAAAGGGTAACTAACTTCTCGACTGCCCACCCGGGGGCGCCATATTGAAAAATTTATTTTATTTAGCTTGAGAGATATTATTTTGATTTAGGTGTAGTATTAAGGTTAAGTTTACTTTAAATAGACTCGGTAATTATAGAAATAATAATGGCCTATTTAGACACTGTCAACACAGCTACAGACTTTTTCACTGTAGGTTGCAGTGGTTTTCAGGTTAAATTTGGTCAGCAGCCAGATTACTAACTATGGTGAAGCTAAATTCATCAAAATTAATTTAGACTTACCAAAAATGAAGTTGCCAGTTGAACGTTACCCTTTCAGTTTCTAACTGATTCATAAGTTTCATTTAGTTTCCAGGTTTTTTTAATTTTCGTTGTTAAGTTTTAGGTTATTGTTTAACACACTGCTAGGTTATTTATTTGTAGGGGCTATTTCCCAGACCTAGGTTTTGCAGGTTAAGTTAGGCTAGGGCTGGATTGCCCTTAAGTTTTTGGTTTTAAAGGTTTAAGGTTTAGAAGGTTTTATTTAAGTTAAGTTAGGGCTATATTGCCTTTAGGTTTTAATAGGGGCTATAACAGCCATTTAATTATTGAGTTAGGGCCGTTGTAGCCCGGTTCGAGTTTCGTCTAGGTACCTAGTTTTTCTCTTACCTTAGTTATTTTCTTTAACTTACTTGCACCTAGTTCTGATAGGCCTCTATTTAGTTAAACATGGGTTTTGATTAATTGCAGTGGTTATTAATTAAGGATACGATTTAATTAAAGGTTGTTAGGTTTGAAGGTTGACTCAGTTTCCCGGTTTGGGTAACCACGAGCATTTTAATTTTTTTGAGAAAAAAGGGCCCGCTTCATGCGGTCAAAAATTTTCAAGACTGGGCAAAGCTCCATTTTTCTTTGTCCCAGAAACTTTTTTTTTTCCTTCTTTTGGTTAATTAGGGAAACCCAACTTCACTAGTTGGTTAGAAACGAGGGTTTTTTTTTTATTTATTTTGTTTATATTTGATTTGGAAATATATGCGGTTATTTCTAACCACTTTTTTCAACATTCCCCCCAAGGGGAAAAATTTACCCAGAATTGTATTCTTGGGAAATTTTATTTATTTTTTTTTGAATGAAAATGACATGCTCTTCAGAAAAGTTCCTTTTAGGTGAAATATGAAGATGAAAGCGTCTTTTCTGTAGAACGTTGGTCCTAAGTTATAGCTATTTACAATTATTTACAATTTTCTATTTGTGGTCTTCACAAAGATCCACTCTGTATTTTCCTTTGCAGTTCTTCCCGAAATCTAACTGCAGCTTGTCTTTGTGGTCGGGGTTGAGTAGCGGCAGTAGTAGTGTCAGGAGAATCTACAGTTCCTGTTTCTGTGGAAGAATTTTCCAGTTCTTCCAGGTCAATATTCGGCTTATCAGTTATTTCCAGTGGGTATAACCGATATATGTGTCTTCTGGAGAGATGACCATTGGGTGTTTTTACAGTTACATGCCTGATTATGCCATCTTCATCTGGGTGTAATGTTTCAATTACAGCAATCTTCCAGAAGTATTTGGGATTCATAGAATTTTCATCTAAGAGACATAGTTCTCCTACTTTAGGTTCTTTACTTACTGGTTGTTTGTGTTGTTGGTATTCTTTTTCCCTCAAACTACTCAAATATTCATATCGCCATCTTTTCTTGATTTCTTGAGATTGTTTAGCTCCCTTATGAAAGTAATCCAGTATTTTCTTTCTTTCTTTGTCCTCTGTTGTTGTCATATAATCAGCATCCACCTGATCGTCTTCATTAACAGCTTCTTGGGTATCATTAGTGGTTAAAAAGTTGAATTTGGTATTGTCATACCCAAAAAGCAACTTGAAAGGAGTTAGTAGATCAGAGGAAGGATCTTCATTTGAATTAACATAAGTGAGTGGTCTTGAATTAATTGTGTTCATTATTTCAAGAACAATTGTTTTTAGTTCAGTTAACGGGATTTTTCTCCCTTTTAGGGAGGTATAGAGGGCTCGTTTGACTAAACCCACCATTCTTTCAGCTATTCCTAAGGTTCTGGGTGAATAGGCTGCTGTAAATTTCCACTGGATACCATGATCAGAGAGGTACTGAGACACAAGAACATTTTGGAACCAATGTTTAAGGTAATCTTCAGATCTTTTGAAGGTGGATTGATTGTCTGAAATCAAAACCTTTGGAAGGGAGTAGTTTAAGGACAAATGGTAGAGTTCTCTTAAAAAGGTTTTAGCAGAAAGGTCAGTGCAGATGTGAAGGCTGGTGAATCTGGTGGCGCAGCAAGTGAACAATAATAAGTAGACTTTCATGAATTGGTTATTCTCATCCTGGACAGAAATTGGACCAACATAGTCAAGGGCAGTTTTTTCAAAGGGTTTTTCATAGCTTAAACGTTCCGTTACTAAGGGTCCAGTAGTAGGCACTTCATAACCCATGGCAAAGTATTTTTGGCAAAACAGACATTGTTTCAGAACCTTTTTAACTACTTGCCTTATTTTGGGGATCCAGAATTCCTGTCTGAGGAAATTGCATGTGGTAGCTAAGGTTGCATGACTGGCTTTTGCATGACATTCAGTTACAATTAACGTTGTTAAATGAGAATTTTCGGGCAGTAGTACAGGATACCTAGCAGAATAGTTAAGGTTAGTTGCATATTTATATCTCCCCATTGTTCTGACTAACCCTTCTTTGTCAATGAAGAGTTTTAGATTCTTTTGCAGCTTTGTTAGGTCCTCAACTTTTTCTCCTTTATTTAGTTTGTGGATTATTTCTTTTTCTTTTGAGAAATGTTGTTGCTGGACTAATTTTAGCCAGTAATTTGTGGCCTTAGTTTTGTAAGCTGTATGATTTTTCTCCAAGACAGCAATTTGTTCTTCCATTGTCAGGTTACATTTGGGGTTATATTTGTGAGTGCGGAAGTACTTTAAGTTTTCTATGAACCGTAGAACATAGGCAGTGATTCTGACCAGTTTTTTCCTGTTAGAGAATCTTTCCATATTTAACAAGGGAGTTTTTTCATTTATTTCTTTACAAGTTGTTTGACACACATTTATTGTTGTCTGTAAGGTTTCTTGGTGGGGGTTAAAAATTAAGTTGGTGGGCCATTCAATTTCATTTCTCAAAAATGTGGGACCATGTTGGTAAAAGTGAAGAAGTTTTTGAAATTTCTTGAAAGATATTGGTCTGGTGAGTAGGTCTGCTGGGTTGTCTTCTCCTGCTACATGTCTGAATTCCAGGTGATGGTTTAAGTTTCTTGTTGCTTCCTGAATGTCTTTCACTCTGTTTTTTACAAAGATTGATTTCATTTTTAGAGATTTTTGAGCAGTCCAATTTAAAGCCACTTGTGAGTCTGTCCAAATTATTGTTTTGAAGAACTTTTGGTTTCTGAGTTTTCTTCTAGGTAGGTTTCTTTAAGGTATTCTAGGACTTTGGCTCCTAGGCAGATTGCCATTAATTCCAAGTTACAAATGGTCCAATTTTTTGATTTGGGATTGACTCTGGATTTAGCGTAAATTAGTTCGGATTTTCCATTTCCAACTAGATAGCAACTTACTGCATAACCTTCTTGGCTGGCATCACAAAAGATGTGGAGTTGAAGATTTTCCATGAGAGGTTTGGGATTTTCAAAAGCTTGTCTAGGAAAATTCAGAAATTCCACTTTGTTTATTTCTTTACAAAGTTTTTTCCATTCACGCAGCATTTCCAGTTCTAGATATTCATCCCAATTTTTTTTGGTAGCTGTTACTTTCTGCATGAAGAGTTTTAATTTAAACACTAAGGGTGCAACAAATCCAATTGGATCAAACAATGATTGCACAGAACTTAGTATTTCTCTTTTAGTTTTGGCTTCTGAGTTCAAGTTTACCGTTTTTAGATGGAGTGTATCAGCACTTGTGTTCCAACCATATCCTAATAGTTTTACATTTTCTTTATCTTCGGAGGAGGCTATGTCATGTTTTTCAAATAGTCCTTGAAGTTCTGAGTGATTAGAGGCCCATTCATATAGCTTCAAATTATATTCAATTAAAGTGTTTACACTATAATTGTAAAGGTCTTTGAGTTCTGAGAGATTGTTGGCATTAATTAAAGCATTGTCCATGTAAAAGCGGTTAGCTAGGTAGTCTGCCACTTGGTTTTGCTGTTCATTAAATATGTGTTGTAGAGATTGTTGTAGTAAAAATGGACTGCTTTTGTTGCCAAAGGTAACTCTTCTATATTTATAGCAGATCAGGTTGTTGTCATTTGGAGCCAATTGGGTATTCTTTACCCACAGAATTTTGTGGGCATTGCAGTCAAATTCTGTTTGATATTTAAGTTGTAAATATGCTTTTTGAATGTCCCCAATCATCAAATATTTACCATGCCTTAATTTAATGCACAATTTTGCTAAGTGAGGTAGGAGTGAAGGGCAGTCCTCAGTAGCATCATTTACGGTTATTTCTTCTGGTTTGCTTTTACCCGAGGGATCTACTACAATCCTAACATTAGTTGTTTGTACCCCAGGGCGAACTACGGGAAAGTGAGGTAAAAAATTTCCTGCTTGTCTTAAGTGTTCTGTTAGAGGTACTTCTTCTATTATTCCTTCCTGGAATTGTTGTTCAAGGATGTCTGAATAAGGTTGCATTAAGTTATCTTTTTTTAATTTTTTGCAAGTGGACTTTAACCTGCTAATAGCATAGTTAAAGTTTGGTGAAATTTTATCTTTTTGGTCATTCCATGGTACCTTAACAGACAATCTTTCATCTTCTATTTTAACTTCCTTTTCAAAGTTTGCAATCAGATCTTTTTCTTTGTTTGAAAGTGGTTCATCCCCAGAAATACCCAAGTTTTCTAGTTTGCTAAATTGTGCAATCTGGTGTTCAATTTTTTTTAGATCTTCATTAGAAGTTGTACTAGTAGGTAGCGGGTTGGTAATACAGAAGCTGATCTGATCTCTTATTGGTTCTTTTTCTTTTTCAGGGTAGTAATCTGAAGGGAAACCCAATAAAAGTATTCCATAGGGAGATTTATAACAAGAGGCAGTATGAATCTGATGACTGCTGAGGGCAAAAAGTTTGTGGGTTGCAGCCCCAAAAATTAACATGAAGTCAGCCACTTCATCAGCTTCAAAGTGATCTGCAAGCTGATAATTTAATGATTTTAAATAAGTTTGAAGTTTCAGTAATCCTGGAACTTCATATTTAATATTAATATCATCAATTATGATAGCTTCTATTTCTTGGTAGTTTCCAGGGTTTCTAGAATCCTCCAATTTAATTATAGCTACTTCATAATTTGGTTGTTTCTTGTCGGCTATAAATCCTGTTATGGTTATGGATTCCTCGTAGTGTTTAGTTGGAAGATTTAATTTTTTCACGAGTTCCTTGGTAATGTAGCTGGCTTGACTACAATTATCCAAAAGTGCTCTGCATTTAATTGATTTTTCTGAGTTTCTTATTTCATTTGCATGGAAGGGATTAATGCTACTTCTTGATCAGTGTTTTTTAAACTTAATAAGTTAGTAACTTGTTTCCCTTGTTTGGAGTTTTCTTTTTGGGTAGCTACTTCCGTACTGGTTTTGGTTTCTTATCTTCCTCTGGTTTTCCTTTTTGTTTGGTACAAAGGAAGGATAAATGGTTAGAAAACCTACAAAATAAACAGGGTTGTAAAGAAATGGGGCATTCTTTGGCTTGGTGTTTAGATGAGGTACATTTAGTACAATAATTTAATTTAGCAAGTTTTTTCAGTTTATCCCAACTTTCAGGGAAAGAATCACATTTTGAGATTCTGTGAGAGTTTTTCTTACACAATTTGCAGTAAGGTTCTCTCTGGTCAGTATATTGAGCTCTTCTTGAGGATTGTCTTTGGGTAGAAACCGCCAGAGCAGCTGTAGTTTGGCCAGAATACCATGGTTTTCTGGCTGGTTCTGGAGAGAAGTTTCTTTTTTGTTTAGTTATCAAGGTAGTTAACTCACTTTGTTCCAGATCAAAATTAACATTAGCTAAGGTTTTGGTAGCTTCAGCAATTGCTTCTTTAAAATTATTAAGGGGGTCATAGAGTGCATATCTGCTTGAAAGTCATGAAGTGATTTAAAATTTTTGGTTATTATGGATTTAGTTAAAAGGGATTTTATTATGGAGAATTTAATTTGGCCTGGTGTTGCATAACAGCCCTCCAACTGCTGCCATGCTTCTTCATAAGATGTTTTACTTTCTTGCATGCAGTTTATTTGAATGGCAGGGTTTCCACTCAAATGTTGTTTTAGGTAGGCAAATTTCTCTTCTTCGGAAAGACCTATGTTATCATAAATGTTTCTGAATGAGGTCTTAAAGTTTTGAAATTTAGAGGGATTTCCATCAAATGGTAATATTTGAAGCTCAGGAATTTTAGTACTTATTCTTAGTTTAGGTTTGGCTTCGGCATTATTTTCTTTTTTAGTTGTTAATGCTTGTATCATTTGATCTATTTCAAAGTGGTAATAACTATTTTTTTCATCTAGTTCTTCTTGTTTATCCTCTGAGAAGCCTTCGGAACAAACATACATTCTAAGGATTTCCTCGTCTAAATTTTGTAACTTGTCTAGTTGTGAGGACAAAAGCCGAGCATGTGAATTTTTTTGTTCCTCAGTCCAATCATCCCATCTCTCTTTGATTGTAGCTAAAAGTTTAGTAGCTGAGGTTCTGATTGCTCCCCTCCTTTTTACCAGTTTACTAGTTTCAAGTGCTTCCACATCACTTCCCAACCAGGTCTCCATACTTTTTCCACGAGTGGCTTCAGTTTGATTAGCCATTTTTAGGTTTATTATAAAGGATATTTATATTTAAATTTTCAGATTATGTAAAAAATTTAATTCACTGGATTTAAAACTATTGTATCAGAATTAAAACAAAAAAGGGTAACTAACTTCTCGACTGCCCACCCGGGGGCGCCATATTGAAAAATTTATTTTATTTAGCTTGAGAGATATTATTTTGATTTAGGTGTAGTATTAAGGTTAAGTTTACTTTAAATAGACTCGGTAATTATAGAAATAATAATGGCCTATTTAGACACTGTCAACACAGCTACAGACTTTTTCACTGTAGGTTGCAGTGGTTTTCAGGTTAAATTTGGTCAGCAGCCAGATTACTAACTATGGTGAAGCTAAATTCATCAAAATTAATTTAGACTTACCAAAAATGAAGTTGCCAGTTGAACGTTACCCTTTCAGTTTCTAACTGATTCATAAGTTTCATTTAGTTTCCAGGTTTTTTTAATTTTCGTTGTTAAGTTTTAGGTTATTGTTTAACACACTGCTAGGTTATTTATTTGTAGGGGCTATTTCCCAGACCTAGGTTTTGCAGGTTAAGTTAGGCTAGGGCTGGATTGCCCTTAAGTTTTTGGTTTTAAAGGTTTAAGGTTTAGAAGGTTTTATTTAAGTTAAGTTAGGGCTATATTGCCTTTAGATTTTAATAGGGGCTATAACAGCCATTTAATTATTGAGTTAGGGCCGTTGTAGCCCGGTTCGAGTTTCGTCTAGGTACCTAGTTTTTCTCTTACCTTAGTTATTTTCTTTAACTTACTTGCACCTAGTTCTGATAGGCCTCTATTTAGTTAAACATGGGTTTTGATTAATTGCAGTGGTTATTAATTAAGGATACGATTTAATTAAAGGTTGTTAGGTTTGAAGGTTGACTCAGTTTCCCGGTTTGGGTAACCACGAGCATTTTAATTTTTTTGAGAAAAAAGGGCCCGCTTCATGCGGTCAAAAATTTTCAAGACTGGGCAAAGCTCCATTTTTCTTTGTCCCAGAAACTTTTTTTTTCCTTCTTTTGGTTAATTAGGGAAACCCAACTTCACTAGTTGGTTAGAAACGAGGGTTTTTTTTTTATTTATTTTGTTTATATTTGATTTGGAAATATATGCGGTTATTTCTAACCACTTTTTTCAACAGTCATGACCAGACATATGACCTTTCCTCTCAGTCTTTTGGTCTTCGTAGAACCTGATATCCTCATCTTTCTTCTCTCTGGATAACAGTCTGTTGTTCTGTATTTCCTGGATTGCATCTGGAGCTCCTATATCGAACAGGCTGTCTAATTCCAGCACAAATGCTCCTCTTTTTCCTCCAGGGTTACTTGCTCTTCCTTTGCTTTTCACCAGAGCACGATGTTTCTCATGTTTTCATGAAGAGCTTCATTGCGTTGTACTTGGTCATTGTCTTGATCCTAGCCATCTGCCAGAATGGGATGATAGATTCAACTGTTTCATATGCAAGGTCTTGAACCATGGGCCTCCCTGCATTTTCCGGTAAATTCTGAAGATTAAGGAAATACTGGAACGCCTGTCTGTTGGTGGGAAGCTGGGAACCACTGATAAAAGCTGAAGGGTATCCAACCAGGAAAGTTTCAGTGAGAGATCTGGTAGATGGCCCAGTTGACACCTGCCTGTGGACAGTACGTGGAGGTTCTGAGATATCAACTGTGCCCCCACGGAGCTCCCTCAGCTCCTTGCTTAATGCCATTGTGAAGTTGTAACTTGTAGATGGTTTTCTAGATTCTGATTGAGTTTCTGTTGTTTCCTGAAAAATGATTGATAATTATTATTATATTATTATATATTATTAATTATTATTTATTTATATTATTATTATTATTATTATTATATTATTATTTATTAATTTTATGCTCTTTCATTTGATACCTAATTTGTTGCTCTATCTTGTTTAGATCAAAAGTTAAAGTGCAAAACATAATTCAAGGGACCCCGGAATTGGCGCTTTGGCCGATTTCAAGGCAGTAAATTTAAAGCTCCATGCGGCAATGCTTCCCAACATTCTAGGTCAAAATAGTTGTGATTTTCGTCTTTTTCAGGTCAAAAAGCATGGGAAAATGTACAGAAACTTATGAAAATAAGAAAAATCTGATTTTTGAACAGGCCTAGCATGGCAGCCATGGCTGAATCAAATTTAAAAAAGAAACGGAAATTACGGAAAAAATCAAGAAATAATCACCAAATACATAATTAAATCACTAAGCCAATAAAAATCTATCAAATAAAATGTTAAATATTACTATTGTTACTAATCACCGTTAGAAATGGAATTAAATGAATTAATTGTAGTATAAGCAAAGCGAAACGTCAACACATTCACCGCGTTCAACGAACAGATAGGAACTGCGCTGTCTGCAGTGCTTCGACTCACTTTCGACTGCGACTCTGCATAGAGAGAGAGGCAGACTCCCTCTCTCTCTATGCGTCTATGGCAACAAAGCATTGGAATTCCTTTCGGGCATCGCGAGCAATTAATACTGAAATCTGGTGGTGTTAGCGCGCAGTTCCAATGAGAGGTTGAAAATGATTTCATGTTTTTAATCATTCATTACTGAAATAATTACTGAAATAAAAGGATGAGCATTGAACAATGAATAAGAGTTTCAAAAGTTATTGAAAAAGTTATTCAGTGAGCTCATCCTTATATTGTTCTTGATTATTTCAATTGTAAATAAAAAATTTAGGGGTGCTGCAGTTCCGCAGTTCCTACCGACGAGCCGCACCTGGTCTCCTCCAATCATTACAAGGCTCTCGTCAGCTCCGTGATCCAGAAGCCACTCATGCAGGCCCTGAGTGATCTTATGAGCAGGCTTTTCTCCTTCCTCAGGTTCCTCGGGAGTGAAATGGAAGAGGTACTTTCCTTGAGGCACCCACGTGATAGTGTAATGCTCCTCGATCACTTTGTCAGGATGAAATCTCCCTGTCACTTCGTCATATTTAAACACCTTTGTGTTCCTATCCTGCTTGCCATCAAAGAATATCCCAGAGATCTTCTCCTCTGACCTCTGTGTGAGAGCTTCAACTGATGAGGCCATTACTTCCTCCTTGGCCCTCCAGACTTTCATGCCATCTATGGCCAAGTAAGCCTTGTCTTTGGAAAGATGACCGGCCTTGATGAGGTCGTTCAGGAAGCCAATGGCAACTGCAGCTGTCGGAACATTTGCCACCCTGTACCTCAAAGCTGCTGAAGCTGTCCCTTGGATCTTCATGTAGTTTCGTGTAGCAGAAGTTGGAGTTTCGGCAGGCACTTCAGCGGCAACGTCCATAGGAGCTTCAGTAGCCTCAGCATTGCCAGAGGCTTCTTTTGCAGCTTCTTCCAAGTTTGGCTCTTCGTCCTCCTCAAAGTCTTTTATGAGAAGCTCCTCATTAGTAGCCTCCTCTTTCTTCTTCCTCTTCACAGCAGAAGCTTCTTCAGCCTCCTCCCTCTTCGCTGCTTTGATCTGTCTCCTGCTGTCTTCGAAGTCTACAGAAGACATCTGGATTCCTGAAACTTTGGAAGTCTTCACTCTCTGGTAGTACAGCCACTGAAGGTCCAGTTTAGGAATCTTCACCTCCAAAGGACAGTTACAGTTCACATGGGCCTTGAGGGAACATCCTGAGCATCCACTCCCCTCTGAGCCGCACAAGAAGATCTGATGCTTGCAAACGCAGACTTCACAGAGTTTATCCAGATCAGCCATCTTCTTCTCCTGGGTAGCAGACTTAACTCTCCCGTTCACAACGTCTGTCATCTCCTTCCATTTCAACAAGATCTTATATGAGAGCGATTTTTCCGTGATTGTCACAGGCGGGGAGAACTTTACATTCGACTTCCTCCACTGAGTCATCACGAGTGAAGCCAGCTCGTCAGTCATCTCTCGGATAGGGTATTTAGACCTTTGGATGTCATGAATGAGGAACGTTTCCTCCTGCAGACGAATCCCTCTCTGAAGAACGGCTCTCCAAGTCGGCACCTCGCTGGGAATGAACTCCTTCCCCGGGCCCACAACATCCGAGAGCTTTGAACCTGAAATTTTCCTGGTTTTGGGGCAGATTCGGCCATCACGTCTAGTCGGTGCTTATTCTCGCTCTTGTCCAATCTGTAACAAATTCATACCAGTATGTTTAGTGTTCTTTCGCTATAAATATAGACAAGGAATATAATTTTTGGTTATAATCAGGGTTGCCAACCGGCATTTTTAATTACCAAATTAACCTAAATTTGGTAATGAATATGTATTTTGGTAATAGAAAACTGAATTTGGCATTGCAAATTTAATTTAAAATTCGTAATAATGGTGTAACATAAACTTAACCCTTTGTCATTCAGTACCATTTAATTTTAGCGTAGGTTCATTTTTTACTTGAAATATGTATAGGAGGTATATATTAGCATTTTTAGCAATCTTTTTTTTGTAAGAACATTTCTAAATGAAATAATTTATGTGTTCATTAGTCAACAAAGGTCTAATAAGGTAATTAGTGGGTGGTAGTTAGTACTCTCTCTCTCTCTCTCTCTCTCTCTCTCTCTCTCTCTCTCTCTCTCTCTCTATATATATATATATATATATATATATACACACACACACACACACACACATATGTACAGGGTGGGCCGTAAGTTTCCATACATAGGAAAAATTAAACGTTTGTTTTTATGTTTCAGATACCCTAAGAATATGCGTTTGACGAAAGAGCAACGAATTGAAATCATACTGATGGCTGGGTCGGGAAGCAGTCGCATGGTTGCAATGAACTTTAACAGACAACATGGAACGAACATCACACACGACACTGTGGCAAAACTTATTAACAAGTTTCAGAAAACTGGAAATGTTGCAGATCAACCGCGAAGTGGTCCAAGACGTACAGCCACCGATGAAGACACAACAGCTACGATACTTACAGCGCTTACACGGAGTCCCAGAAAAAGTACACGACGGTTGTCTGCAGAAAGTGGTGTCAGCAGATCGAGTATCAGGCGCATTTTGAAAGCAAACAAATGGCATCCAAACAAATTGCATATGGCACAGCATTTGAGTGAAGACGACCCGGATAGACGGATGGAATTCTGTGAATGGGCATTAACCAAAGTGAACGAGGATGCAAACTTTTCAACTAAGATCTTGTTTACTGATGAAGCAAATTTTTACGTCAATGGAGAGGTTAATCGGCAAAACATACGTTATTGGAGTAATGCTAACCCTAACTGGCTGAGTCCGACGAAGATGCAAGGTGCCGGTAAAGTGATGGTGTGGGCCGGGATATGGGGTGACAGAATTATTGGACCAATTTTTGTCAGTGGAAATCTTAATGCCGAAAGGTATCTTAACATGTTGCAAGAAGAGATTTTCCCATCCCTGCTAAACGAGGAAGGTAACTTCCCAGTTTACTTCCAGCAAGATGGAGCTCCACCTCATTATGGTCTTCACGTGCGTCGGTATTTGGATCAGCAGTTTCCGGATGCTTGGATTGGTCGGCGTGGTCCTGTGGAGTGGCCTCCCAGATCCCCAGATCTCACCCCCCTTGATTTCTATCTTTGGGGGCACTTGAAGGCCATGGTGTATCAGGAAAAGATACGAGACATAAATCATCTAAAGGAACGTATCACCAACGCCATTACAAGCATAACGTCAACTGTGCTAATGCGTGTTCATCAACAGTGGGGAACACGTATTGAAATGTGTTTTCAAAACAATGGCAACCATGTAGAGCATATTATATAAATAAAAATGGTTGTCCATAAAAAAATGTTTATTTTTCCTATGTATGGAAACTTACGGCCCACCCTGTATATATATATATATATATATATATATATATATATATATATATATATATATATATACATACACATATATATATATATATATATATATATATATATATATATATATATATATATGCTGCAAACCCACAAGGAAAAAGAAAAACGATTCCAAGGCCTTTCGTGTATTCAGAGTTACACCTCGTCAGCTCTGAATACACGAAAGGCCTTGGAATCGTTTTTCTTTTTCCTTGTGGATTTGCAGCAATCATATATATATATATATATATATATATTATATATATATATAACAGTACATAAAAACAATCGTAATGAAAAATTAATTTCATGTATCCAATTGGACACACGTGTTATCATAGACAGAAATTTACCCTATGAAAACTTTGTGTCCATTTCGAAACGAACTTTGAATAAAGTGTTTTCTTCACAGTTATTAAAAATATCACTTATAAAAAGTAAACAAGGAGTTTCCTTAATACTTCTAGAAGGAAATTATAGTCAAAACAAATATAATAATGGTGATTAAACTTAGGAAAATTACAAAAAACACTTACCGAAAAAAATGGCGTCCACTCACTTCTACTTCACAATTATAACTGGCGTAATTGCTCAGAGCCATCTATTGAGAGAATGTTGAACTTCGCCTTCCGCGTCCAAATGGTTACAAAGATTCAAATGGAGTAGATTTTTTTCTTATGTATGTATGTATTAAACCTGTTTAAGAGTTAAGCAAAGTTAATGTGTCTAAATGGCAACAAATTACGACAAAGGGTTAAAAATATGAGGTTGTGTTCAATTGAATATTCGGTATTTCAACATAGAACAGAAAACCGCAATTTCGAATATGATAACGCGATTTTTTGGAAAAGTTGCAGAAAAGAAACCCCTCTTACAATTAAATTTTACATAAAAATACATATTAGTCAGAGTGAAATTCGGCCTCGGAAAAGTATGATATGCCCTAGTGATCCACGCCTCCGCTCTCGCTCGGCCGACTCGACCCCACGGTCTCCGCGGAGATCGACTGGCCGACCGATTCCTTCTCTGGTGAACGGCAGATAGCCAGCCATACTCCTGACCCATCCTTCGCCTTCGCGAACCTCAAATCTACCTTCACACTCAAACCTCTTCGCACCTGTACCTTTATCCATCCCCCATCATCAAATAATGGATCCCCCGAAAACTACAATAGTACACTGGAACTGCAGAGGAATATTCGCGAATTACGAAGGCCTTAATTCCTTGATTGCCACTTCCCGTCCGGTGTGTGTCTGTCTCCAGGAACGCATCCTGGGGACCAGACCCATGCTCTGCCCGATTGGATATTCTTTCATCACCACCCCGTCTCCTACCTGCACTCGAAAGGGGGCTGCCATTTTCATCCACCACGCAGTCCCCTTCTACAATCTCCCTATCCGATCCCAGTCACAGGTGATTGCTACCCGGCTTGCCATGGATAGACAGTACACCGTCTGTTCAATATACCTCCCTCCACACACTCAAGTCTCCCGCGATGACCTGGTGGAGGTGGTACAACAACTCCCCAGGCCCTTTCTATTACAGGGCGATTTCAATAGTCGCCACCTCATGTGGGGAGACACACACTCCACCTATATGGCCCCGACCCTGATCAAAATCATGACCAAGCTCTCATTTGAGTGCCTCAATGATGGTTCTCCTACATTCTACCATGCCACCACCTGCACTCCATCCTGTATAGACCTGTCTTTCGTTTCGACGGATGCCCTCCTAGATTTCTCATGGCAAGTCCTCCAAGAGGATTATGGAAGTGACCATTTCCTAGTTCAACTCACGCTCAACTGGTCCGACCAGACCGTTCGGGTACTGGAGAAATGGATTACTGCAAAAGCTAACTGGTCCCGCTTCCACGACGATACATATACAACCCGAACGATTGCCAACTTCCCATCCTCCGACGAGTGTATCGCATACTTCGAATCAATCGTGGTAGCGGCTGCGTGCTCTAGCATCCCGCGATCCTCCACCTACCCCCGCGCCCGACGGGTACCTTGGTGAACCCCAGAGTGCACGGAGGCCGTATGCGCCAAGAAGACGGCTACTCGACGGTTCTACCGTACGCGACTTCCCATCCATCGCACGGAGATGCAGCGGGCCAGGGCCATCGCCCGCCGCACAATGAAGACAGCGCGCCGAGCTTCTTGGCGTGCCTTTGTAGCCAGCGTCACCACCACCACACCTTCGGCTACCATCTGGAAGAAGGTACGGGGCGTCGAGAGGCGACATGTCCCCTCCCGACCCCCGGTACTCCGGACTAACGACGGACTCCTATACGAGCCAAAATCAGTGGCAAACCATCTAGCTTCTACTTTCGCCGCCGTTTCTTCCTCTGCAGTTAGCTCCCTCGTACCCGCCCCTAAAAATAGCTCCGCTTCACCGTCCATAGACAGCTCCTACAACTGACTGTTCACCATGCGTGAACTACAGGCGGCACTGGCCTCTCGACGATCCCCTTGTCCCGGCCAGGACGGTATCCCCTACAGCATGATCCAGTACATCCACCCTACCTTACAAAACTTCCTACTAGACCTATACAACCGCATATGGATAGAGGGCGCTTTTCCCTCCCGGTGGAGGGAGGCCTACGTAATCCCTATTCCCAAACCCGGCAAAGATTCCCTCGATCCCACAAACTACAGACCAATAGCCCTAATGTGTTGTGTCTGCAAAATTTTCGAAAAAATGGTCGCGACGCGACTATCGTTCTTCCTCAAAAATAGTAATTCCTTCCCGGCTACCCAGTCCGGCTTCAGACAATTTTGATCCACCACTGATCCCCTCCTGCTTCTCAGCCGTGACATACAGAATGAATTCGACAGTGGACTATTCGTCCTATCAATATTTTTTGACATCCAGAAGGCCTACGACACCACTCATCGGACAATAATCCTTAGTCAGCTCCAAAGTCTAGGGCTCGTAGGAGCCATGCCGACCTTCACCAGGGGCTTCCTATCCTCCCGAACCTTTAAAGTTCGGGTGGGCTCAGTCCTCTCAGACACTTTCGTGCAGATGGACGGGGTCCCACAGGTAAGCATCCTCAGTGTTCTATGCTTTTCCATTGTCACGAATACAGTCTCAAAATGCCTTCCACCCAACATCCGTTCTTCCATCTACGCGGATGACCTTACGATCTACTTTGCAGGGCGGGAGCCGTCCGTAGTTCAACGGCAAATTCAGCTCGCCATCTACCGGGTGGAAAGGTGGGCGACGTCGGTGGGTTTCCGCCTCTTCACCCCGAAGTCCAAGTGTATGCTCTTCAGCAGAAGAAGACCCGCAACCCTTCCTGTTCCCTCTGTCACGCTATACGGCAATCCTCTTGAGGTGGTACCCTCCACGCGATTTTTGGGCGTGATTCTAGACCGACGGCTCAACTGGGTTCCTCATATCAAACAACTGAAGCAGTTCCTCCAGCGTCCTCTCGCTCTACTATATCACCTCACCCACACCACAGGGGGCGCAGACCGACGCTCTCTCCGTCTTTACACTTCCATGGTCCAGTCGAAGCTGGACTATGACAGTGTAGTATACGGTTCAGCCTCCAACACCTGCCTCCGTATCTTGGACCCGGTCCTTAATAGGGGCCTCCGCCTCGCCACTGGTGCTTTCCGCTCTTCCCCAGCCTCCAGCCTTCAAGTGGATTGCAATTACCTCCCTCTCGCCCTCCGACAGGGTCTGCTCCTCATGAGGACATACCTCCGTGCACAGAGACTACCCTCTTCGCTTCTATGCGCGGCGATTTCTGAACTCCCACCCAAGGGGCGGAGCTGGCACTTCACTAAAGAGGTCCGCTTTTTCCTTGACCTTTCTAACATGCCCGTCCCCTCAATTATCCCCATTTCATACATCATCTACCCCCTCTGGCTCTTCACCCCTATCAAGTTTTGCAAGGACCTGTGTACTCTACCGAAGAATACAACGAGTGTTACGGTATATAGGTCACTCTTCCGTGAACATGCAACCCAACATCCGGACACAGTCCCCATTTATACAGATGGTTCCCGTTCGGAGACTGGTGCGGTCGCCTCAGCGGTGATACTGGCCCAGCCACTTTCTCGAGGCGTCAGCCTGCCCCGCGAGATCTCCGTTTTCTCGGCAGAACTCTTCGTGATTAAGGAGGCCCTCGACATAGTGCGCACTCACTCTGCCAGCTCTTTCGTCATTTATTCAGATTCCCAAAGCGCACTTCTCTCCCTAGAGAGATTTAACCCCCCTCATCCGCTCATCTGTACCATCCAGCAAATCTTCCATTTTTTAGCAGCCTTCCGACACAAGACAATCGCCTTCTGCTGGGTCCAGGTACATGTCGGCATCCAGGGTAACGAGGAGGCGGACTGCACGGCAAAGTCTGCCTGCTTACTGCCGGCCTCCTCCCGGCCCCTCCCTTTCACCGATTTCTTCCCGACTCTCCGCTCCCACTTCCGTTCCATCTGGCAACGGGAATGGGACCAGGCCACACAAAACAAACTTCACAAGATCAAGCAGCAAGTAGGATACTGGGCCTCCTCCTTCCACCGGTCCCGACATAAAGAAGTGATTATAGCCCGTCTCCGCATAGGACACACACGCATTACTCATGGTCACCTTATGCAGTGGCGGTTCCTCATATGGGCAATATGGGCAGCCGCACAGGGCGGCATTTGTGGAGGGGCGGCATGAGCGCCTGCAAAAAAAATAAAAATAAAAATAAGAATAAATAAATAAAGAAATAAATAAAAATAAAAAATAAAATAAAATAAATAATAAAAGATCAATAAATATATTTT
The DNA here is from genome assembly GCA_023014485.1 of Bathynomus jamesi. Lineage (NCBI taxonomy): Eukaryota > Metazoa > Arthropoda > Malacostraca > Isopoda > Cirolanidae > Bathynomus > Bathynomus jamesi. The sequence continues at coordinate 590,609 of JAJOZX010001027.1, read as the reverse complement.
TATTAATAAAAAACCATCTATTGCATTTTCCATAAACCTTCCCATAAAAGACCTAAACAATGCAAAATGCTTCCAGATTAATATTATTGGGAATAAAGGCCCATACTTTAACATATGTAATGTTATTTTTCTGGGTTTGGTTAAATAGTGAAATGTATATTATTTATTACAGAACGAATCTTCACACTAAGCCACTAAGGTCTGTCAAATAACCGCAAATGGATAAGAAGAGGTCAAAGCTATCAGGTGCTCAGTTTAGAAAAAAGAGGAAAGAAGAAGAGGAGAAACGAGCAAAAGATAAAGGTATAGAGCTATGTCATCTACTCTTCACTGCTATATTGCACTGCTATTTTGTGATATAGCTTTCTGAGTCATTTGAAGTGTACTATTATGTATATAATTAGCATTAACCAAGGAGGTTGTATTATTCATTTGTTTCCTATTCTAAAAGTTTAATAAATTGTGCTTAATAACATGTTAAATTAATTGTACTAGCCTATTCATGCATTGGTCTGTTATGTTCTATTTTACTATTTGCAGGGGCACTTTTGAAATATTTTGGAACACCCTCTGCCACTAGCCAGGATGAGAAGCCGTCTACTTCTGCCATTATTGAGGCTGAGGAGCCATCTACCTCCTCAGCCTCACATATGTCTCCACAAATGCAGTCTGATCCTGAGGATGAAGACCCATTTGCTTCTACTTCTCCCCGGCAGGACTCTTCAGGTGAGTTTGTGTGCACATATGTCTGTGAGTGTGTGCGTGTGTGTGTGTATGTGTATGTGTGTGCATCCCTGCAAAGCATTTTGCAAACAGTTATAAATTATAATGTTATTATCACTGGGTCTGGGTTACTGGGTATGTGTGGTGTTTCACCACCATAATTCCATAACACCACCACCATAACAAAGTGCTGTGAATAATGTGTTATCTAACTTAGGTGTGTATACTAATGAGTAATGCTCTTGTTCTTTCTATTAGAAATGCCTGGAGCAGAATCGCCTCCTGAGGATGAGTCTCTGTCCACCGACCCTGCTAACTGGCCTTCAGTTCTGACTGAGAGAATTCGGACACAACTGGTTTCCAGGGGACCAAGTCAAGTACCATCTGACTTTGTATTCCCTAGAAACGACAGTGACGGAAGAAGTTTCCACCATCAATACTTCAGGAAGTCATTGGTTAGTGGGGAAAATATAACCAGAAGTTGGTTGGTCTATTCCTTAAAAAACAACAGCCTTTTCTGTTTCTGTTGTACATTATTTTCCAAGAGGAAAATAAATTTAACAAGTTTGGGACTCTCGGACTGGAAGCATGCAAGCTCATTGCTCACATCACATGACAACAGTTCAGAACACCTAAATTCTATGAAAATCTGGAAAGAACTGGCAGTGAGGATGAGAAAGGGGGAGACCATTGACAAGCAGGAGATGGCACTTCTGGAGGCTGAGAAGTTGAGATGGAGAGCGGTGCTGACACGTCTCACTGCTATTGTGCATTCTCTGGCAGTTAGGAATTTGGCACTAAGGGGACATACAGAAAAATTGTTCTCACCATCAAATGGCAATTTTCTGAAAGAAGTTGAACTGATGGCACAATTTGATCCTATAATGCAAGAGCACATTAACCGTATCCAAAAAGGGACCTCCAGTCACACCAGCTACCTCGGCCACCACATACAAAACGAACTCATTGATTTGTCGAGCAGCAAGACCATTTCAGCAATGGTGAGCGACATCAAACAATCAAAGTTTTTTTCAATAATTCTAGATTGCACTCCAGATATCAGCCACACTGAACAGTTGTCAGTTGTGATTCGGGTTGTGTCACTGGAGGGGAAGCCCCATATAAAGGAACATTTCATGGGGTTTTTGGAGGCAGAGGAGTCCACTGGTCAACATTTGGCATCTCTGATTCTGAAGAGACTGGAGGAGCTAAAAGTTCCTTTCATGGACTGTAGAGGACAATCATACGACAACGGGGCCAACATGAGGGGAAAAAACAAGGGTGTTCAATCCAGGCTCCTAGAAATTAATCCCAGAGCTCTGTTTGTTCCATGTGGGGCTCATTCTCTGAATTTGCTTGTGGCCGATGCTGCTAAGGGATCTATTGATGCCACAAGTTACTTTGGCATCTTGCAGAAGCTTTACAACTTGTTTTCAGCCTCCACACAACGATGGGCCATTTTGAAAAAACATGTGAACATCACATTGAAGATGTGGTCTGATACAAGGTGGGAAAGCAAGATCAAGAGTGTGGAGCCCCTGAGATATCAGGCAGCTGCAGTGAGAGATGCACTGATCGAGGTGAGGGACCACACCAAAGACTCTGTAATAAAGGTCGAGGCTCAATCTCTGTCAGAGGAGGTTGGGTCATACCGCTTCGCCATTTGTTCAGTGGTGTGGCATGACCTGTTGTGCCAAATTCAGCATGTGAGCAAGCAGATGCAGTCTCCTAGCATGCACGTTGATGTTGCAGTAAATCTCCTAAAAAAAACAGAGAGAGGTCTCCGCAATTACAGGGCAACAGGTTTTGTGGCTGCACAAATGGCAGCCACAGATATCTGTGAACAAATGAATGTGGAGGCTGTGTTAAAACAAAAACGGCTGAGGTCCACAAAGCGGCACTTCTCCTATGAAGCATCTGATGAGCCCTTGATTGATGCTTTGAAGAAGCTGGAGGTGACATTTTTCAATGCAGTGGTTGATGCTGCAACATCAGCCATTCAGGAAAGATTTTCCACGTTGGAAATTGTGGGAGAGAAGTTTGGAGTGCTGACACATTTCCAAAATCTCACATTTGAGGAGCTGACAGAACAGTGTGTGAACCTTAGTACTACACTACACTTTAAGGGACAATCTGACTTGGATGGCAGAGAGCTTGCACAGGAGCTGAAGAACTTGCCTGACTTGCCATCAAAGACCATATCCTTGCTTGAACTGCTGACATTTATCCATGAAAGGGAGCTCTCTGAAATATATCCAAATTTGTGGACTGCTCTCAGAATTGGTCTTACTCTTCCAGTCACTGTTGCTGAAGCAGAGAGGAGCTTTTCAAAGCTGAAGCTCATCAAATCCTACCTGAGGTCAACTATGTCACAGGAACGCCTTACCGGTCTGGCCATCATCAGTATATATCATACAATTGCTGAGCAGATTTCATATGATGATTTAATTCATGACTTTGCATCAAGGAAGGTAAGAAGAGTCAGGCTTTAGATGGCAGTTGTGCTGTGGTCCAATTTATTTTGTTTCTTGTTCAAAGTGTAGCATAATAATTACCCTCTCTTAAGTGTCTTATTCTATTTATGTGATAGAGCATTTGTACAATTTAGAAATTTGATTCTCTAGTTTATTTATGGCAGTTGTGCAATTTAATTTGTATTTTTCCTGTTCATAGTATCATAATTACATTCTCTTAAGTGAGTTATTCTATTTACGTGATGAAGGATTTGTAAAATTCAGAAATTTGAGTCTTTGTTTTGGTTCTGAAGTTCCAACAATTAGTCCAATAAAAAGTTATTTTGTGAAAGAGTTATGTCTGTCCTTTATTTTGGGGGGATTCGAATGTGTGTGTGTTGGCGAACAGGGGGGGGGGCGCTGAAGGTGAGGTTCGCCCAGGGCGTCATGTAAGCTAGGACCGCCACTGACTTTATGGCTAAATCGCCAGCCCCGCTCTGCCCTACCTGCCATACTCCCATCACTGTCGTGTATCTTCTGGTCGAATGTCCAAACTTGTCCGCTCTTCGTTGTAGATGTTTCCCTCACTTGGCCGAAATTCCCATGCCCGAACGGCTACAATTCATGCTCGCTGAGGCTCCCCATTTTTCGGGGAAGCGATTTCCCGTTTCCTCACTTATTTCCATCTGCTTCAATGGGTCTGAGACCAGGCCCCCCATACCCACTACCCAGTAACTGAACATTACATCCCCCCCCCCTGGTCTATCATCCCCAATTCAGTAACACCACTCACCCACTGCTTCGCTGAGATATGTACCACACTAGGTACGAATCGGCGGTAAAATAAAGAAAGGAAAAAAATATATATATAATATACCATATGTCCCACAAAAAAGTACATCCAACTTTAGATTGTACTAACTCCTCCAAAAATTGAGATATTTTGGAGCTGTTTGTTTGATTTAATATAGCAAATTATTCTTTATTAACGTTCAAATTTATTCGTGTTTAAACGATTTAGTGTTTAAGCATCTGCTTTTAACTGAAGGGTACAACAAAATGGATTGCGCAAAATTGGTCAATGAAAAAATAATGTGTGCTATCGATGTAATGAAAAGACAAATACATAATAATAGATACTTTAACATAATTTTAATAAGATACAAAGCAGATTTTTCTTTATTCCTTATTGCAAAAGTTATGCTTAGTTTCGTTTTATTTCAACATGACCGCCATTCCTATCGATACAAATCTGGAGTCGAGCTCTCATCTTCCACATCACTCTTTTAATAAGATCTGGATTGTCTTTTAACAAGTTGATTTCAGCTGTGATGCGAGTCCTCAAATAATCTAAATTGATAGGTTGTGATGCAAATACTCTACCGTATTTTTCAAATGACCCCATAAAAAGTAATCACACGGGGTCAAGTCAGGGCTTCTGGGAGGCCATTCAATGTCATGGCCTGTAGCAATTACTCTTTGGTGGAAGACTTCTTGCAAGCGTTCCTTCACAATAACTCTCCTGTGAGCAGGAGCTCCGTCTTGCACCCACCAAATACGATTAAATCGGTTTCCATAAGTAATACGTATTTGTGGAAGGATTTCTCGGTCTATCATTTCTAGGTAAGCTTCACCATTTAGATTACCATCGTAAAAGACCGGGCCAATTACCGCTCCATTACCGCACAGTCCTACCCAGAGAGACAGTTTTTGTCTAGAGTTATTCTTTTCGTAGATATGATTGTCAGGTGGATGATTTTTTGGTACATACTGACGGCAGATTTGTCTGTTCACTAGACCATTCATAAAAAAGGCCGCCTCATCTCCAACCACTAATTGTTCCGTGAATCTTTCTGGTTTTTCAAGAAACCACTGGGCAAATCTTAGGCGGCGAGGTAGATCTCCTTCAATGAGTTGATGTCGAATTTCCAGTCTGTATGGGTACAAATTCAAATCCTCACGAACTATTCGATGAAATGACATGCGTGAGAGTTCTGTACCATTTCGCCTGGTGGACACTTTTGGATGTCTCTCTAATAAATGCCGAACATGCTGAATGTTCTCGTCTGTTCTTGCCGTCTTCGGATGGCCTGAACGTCCTTTGTTCAAATTGAGGACCGTTCCTTCTTCTTTGTATTTCCGAACATTCTTCAAAATTGTATGTTTAGTTGGAGAAGTTCTATCGGGAAATTGCAGTTCGAAGGTATTCTGAACTTGTTTTAAGCTTTTAGTTTGCAGATAAGTTGTGACCATGAGAACGCGCTGCCTTCGTGTAAACTGCATGATAAGGGTTTCAAAGTTATTTATAAATTTAGTAATTCAGATTCTTCATTTATATGTACGACTCGTATCTTAGATACAAAAGTTCGAATTATTTAAAAAAAATATTTGCAATATCCTTCGACGTAAAAAGTAGCACATTGGTTAAAGAGGAGCTATCTGGCTGGGAGAAATGATCATTCCGCGCAACCCATTTTGCTGTACCCTTCAGTTAAAAGCAGATGCTTAAACACTAAATCGTTTAAACATGAATAAATTTGAACGTTAACAAAGAATAATTTGCTATATTAAATCAAACAAACAGATCCAAAATATCTCAATTTTTGGAGGAGTTAGTACAATCTAAAGTTGGGTGTACTTTTTTGTGGGACATGGTATAACGTTCGTAAAATTATCTTTGATATACAACATAACACCTCCTCCTCGCCTTCCTATTCTGTTTTTAACAAAAAGTCTATAACCTCTAATTTGATACTCCCCTACAAAGTCACGTGTTTCAGTGTTAAGCCACGATTCATTATCGCAATTAAATCATAGTCTTTACAAACAATTAAAGAAAAAAATTCGTTTATTTTATTTCGTAGGCTACGAGCATTTAAGGATAGAACCTTCAAATTGTTTGTAATTGCGATACCTTCGCGCGCGCAAGGGAATTTTAAGGAAATTACGCCGGAACCGTTCGAGATACGGCAGCCTGAAAAGAAGAAACGGTATTATGAAATAGTCTTCCTAAACGCGCAGCTTCAACGTCATTAAAGTGAAGTCCATCTCTGAGGAACAAGTCCCTCCTGCCGTAGAAACTGTTCCAAAAATTCACAAAATGCATAACGCTGACACAAGTTCGGATACAAATTTTGATTTTCTTTCTATTTTGTTTTTGCTGAATAATTGGTGCATTATTTCTTTTTCAGTTACTCAATAATTTTTTTAGATTTGGCTTAATAATGTAATCGTGTTAAATTCTGCAATGATCATATTCTTTATACATTCTTCGTTGTAAAAGATGAAGTCATGTCTTGCTTAACACTTAATTTTAAATTTTAAGCTCTTAATTTTGGCTCATATGCATGTTTAATTGAAATTCATAATAAAATGCATATTTTTAGTTAACTCGGCAGATCATGATAACAGAAGATCTGTCAATATGCAGTTTAAAAAAAAATATGGCTTCATCTTCAAATATCTTGATTATCTGTCTAGACATTGCTACAGCAGAAATATTTACCTTACCTTTAAAAATTTTGCAAAATCATTCAGCGTATTGAGAATAAAAAACAAAACTGGTCAGCTTTAAATAATAATATGTGATTAAAAATTTAGTATATAAACGTATGAAATTCCTCCAGTGTTCATTCTGATTTGTCTGATCTAATTTAGAGGCTGAGCATTACCTGTAACATTTTAGCAGTAAACTACAGTAAGAGAATATCTTTGTCTTCCCTTTCGAGCCTTGCTCTCTTCAGAGAACTTAGTCTTAAACAGAGAAAAATAATTTCCCGATACGTCACAAGAAGAATCGGGGAACCTTCAGAGAATTTAGTACGCTCCACAGAATCCTCCGATCCACCTCAAGAAGAAATCGGAGAATAGTATAGAAGAAACTATTGCGATTCCCTATACGGTACCAGCTACTCTAGAGTAACAAATCCGTTGTTGCCACCTAACAAGAACTCCTGTCAACTTCGAACCGCCCAAGGCCATAGACGGAGGGGTTAACAACTGGCGACCTCTGCAACCAGGATTCTTCCAGTCTTCTAGACCCTGGAACTAGAACCAACATTCAGTTGACCGACGTGTCACGACTTCCAGTTCTTTACATCCATCATTCGACCGGTGTGTCACGACTCCAAGTTCTCCACGTCCATTTTTCGTCCAGGAACAAGTGGCCAGCAAGACACGTCTTCAGGACACGTCTTCAAGGATTTCGCCGTAGGAATCTTGTTAAGTACAGAGCTCTTTTTCAAATTAATTACAAAACATTTGAGAAGTCAGTATAATTAACAGTTAATAATTAGTATCAAGCCAGAATTAACAAAAAACAAAGTGAACATTTCATACACCAGTGATACATTTCTTTTTACTGAAACAGTTATTTCCACTATTACAGTTAGCATAGAATAATTTTATTTAATGTGCCAATCATAATATTACCGTACATTTACGTAAATTCGAGTGCAATTTTGTTTACATTTTTTTATTATTTTGTTTAAATTTTTTCAAATTTTTCCCTAGTTAGGCAAATTGTTGTGCATTTATTTGTGCATTTCTTAGATAGAGTAGTTAGGAAAGCCACTGAAGTGATCATTCCATAGATCGAGATCAGCAAGCAGACCAAATAGAATACATTAAACAGTACCTTCACATATGAGCGATTCAGACGGTGCGCTTTCTGACATTGAAAATTCCCCTACACCCATTTTTCCCTACCCCGCTCCCTTCAAACATATTTCCAACACGCAAAACTTCAGATCAAGCACAAACCAACATGTCTCAAACCACTCCCCAGCATACATTAACAGCCTTAGGCACACTTACAGAAATTACAAGAAAGCTGATTGAGAACAGTTCAAAATACAGACTGAGGAACAATTCACCACATTAAACAGCACACCCATCATAAACATCAATACAACACTCGAGACATTTAATCAGATCATCAATAATGCAAACACATACATACCCAAGGGCAACATAGAAATACAACCCAAATTACACTGGAGAAATAGCCCACCTCATAAGGCAACGTAACAACCTCAAATATAACACACAACACCACACACAGAAACCATAAAAAGCAGATACAACAGCTCAACAAAAGAAATAAACAAACAACAACTCAAAGAAAAACAAACATAAACATTTAGGGAATTCATAGCAACACTAAACCACTCCACAGATACATCCGGCTATACAAGACTATAACAGCATTACCCACCCTAACAGCGGCATTCACACTTCACACGTGGCTACCTGTCGCAGCCAAAATAATATCCCAACATATACACAACAAGCTAACATTCTAGTTAATCACTACGCAAGGATAAGTCACTTAACAGAAAACAACCAGAAACACGCAGACAGACAAACAGCCAGACACAAGAAAACCTCCAGACTCGACACGACCATTACCCGTTCAATACAGACCAGACCACCAAGATCATCAAAAACATTAAGAATTCGAAGGCTAGTGGACCAGACAACATATCTAACATACACCTTAAACACTTGGGCCCACAGGGAATACGAGCTCTCACAAATATCAGCACATATCATACCAACACTGTATCATTCCTGACATATGGAAACAAGGAAAAATTATTACACTACTCAAACCAAACAAAACTCCAACAGAACCAGCTTCCCATAGACCCATTACTTTACTATGCACACCTTCCAAAGTAACAGAAAGACTAATCTTACAAATCACCAACTCACAACATACTACTATCGCCTACTCAACATGGATTCAGACTCACACCATCAACCACATTACTCACTAACCTCACAAAACACATCATGGATGGCATCACTCCAGACGACCAGCTCAGCGTACACTATTAGCAACATTTGATGCTATCCCACGCTTCCCTCTCATAAACAAATACTCAACACAAACATGCACAATAACACCAAAAGGCGGCTGAGCAACTATCTTTCAGGAAGATATCACATGTCCACATTTAATGGCAAGTCATCCAAAAACAAGCTTTTTCCGAACGGGGTTCCTCAAGGCTCTGTTCTCTCACCAACACTCTTCAACTTATACATGCATGACATTCTAACACCCATAGATAACAAGCTTACCTTATCATCATATGCAGATGACATCACTAACATCCACCACAACAACATCGACACCGCTACAAATAACCTACAAACATACATAAACAGTATACAAGACTGGCTCACACACAATAGACTCAAAGTAGCGCCCACAAAATCAACCATCACCTGCTTACAAGCACACAAAAGAACACCAGATAGCTCCACAGCTTACACTAAACAACACCAACATTCCACACACTTACAGGACCAAAATACTTGGGGTCACATAACACATTATCTTTTGCAAACCACATTCAGGACATTAAAAGCAAATGTACGTCAAGACTTAACACGCTTAGGGTACTAACAGTCACAAACTCTGGACACCAGCAGGAAACAACATAACTCATATACAAACAATATATTCGTTCAGTTATGGACTATGCTAGCCCATGCTGGGCACCCATTATCTCAACACACACATAAACACCTTACAGACACTACAAAACAACGCACTTCGTATCATTACAGGATGCACTCAAACAACATCAATAGAACACCTGCACACAGAAACAAACAAAAATATTGAAAGTTAGGGAACATTTAGACATGAGGGGAACACAATTCATGGTAGCAGCGACAACTAACCACAACACCTTGCCACTACATGTACAATCATGCACCGACACCTCGCACCATTAAGGTAACACCAGAGAGACATTATAACCAAATACTCCATTCTATACCACGCCCCACAGACATCACACAGTACAGAAAACACATACACACACACCTAACCCACAAAGCACTGACACGGACTCGGTCCGAATGCGGTCCTAGGTGCGAAGCCGCCACCCATTAACAAGTCAGAGATCAGCCTGAGCAGATTGGATCGAGTTAACTTAGTACGATTCCGATGTGGACATCACCCCAACTTACATATAAACACAGACTAGACAACTCCACAGACGACACCTGTCACTTGTGCCATGACGCACCACAAACAATTAAACACACTTATGACAGACTGTACCACTCTAGCACAACAAAGAACACAACACATCACTAGTGCGCTGAACCTCTGGTCCACTCCGGAGAGGGCGATCGATCAACAACAACATTAATTTAGGTAGACTTGTAAACCTTCCCCACACTGTCCTAATTTTTAAGGGAACCATAGATAATAACTTCGTTGAACCGCGCGTAAGACTTTGGATTGACTCTCTAGAACAGCATTTCTTACGCGGAAACATCACAGATGATGACAAAGATTAGGGAAGCTAAAAGGTTATTGACTCTTAAAGAGGGGAATGGCCATGATACAGTTACATACGTCCCATCCATTAGAGAAGCTACAATTTGGGACAATTTTAGAAAACACTTATTAGAATTTTTCAAAGAAATAACACTCGCACAACCTTTGGGCACATTAGAAGCTGTCTTACAAACTAAATGGAAGAAAGAAGAACACGAAGATTTAAATAATGTTATTGCACGAACACATAAACTCGTAGGAGAACCTCCGAGCCGCAGAAAATGCATGCAACATTACATTCACTTCAAAAGTGGCAGCAACAACAACCTCATAATCTAGGCCGATTAAGGGAACACCACTTCCGAAACAAGCCCCACAAACCCAGAATGCACGCCCTCCTCCTCAGGGTTTTAATTGTGATAGTTTTGGGCACATGATGAGTCAATGGAATTATCCCCCTTATTGCTCCACTGTCATGAACATGGTCATCGCCATGGCGACCGAAAAATGTGCTGACAAAGCCCCTGCAGGGTACAGGCCCACTTCCAGAGATCAAATTACCAACGTTCCCAAAAGCCCTCCAATTCTCAGAAACCAGTTAGTTCCCAGACTCAACAGAACCACCTACCAAATAGATCACGACACAAGGTCAACCACCCTGTTACCCGATGTACAGACCCCAATATAATCAGCAAGGTCGGATGGTACGTACTCGTTGAAGAATCAGTTTCTCCAGAGTACACTTTTCAAGAAGACCCTCCAGTGTATGGTGATCCCGTAGCATATGACTCAGGTCCTCCCACAGAAGTCAGTTCAAGTTCTTTTTTAGATCCCACTTTGGAGCAACAGTTCAACCTCCTCCCTCCTAAATAGCAGTAATAAACCACATACACACATGAACTACCCATCAGGATAATAGGTGTGAACCTACTAGATTTAATAATGAATTGCAGCACAGATAACCGAGATTTAACCGCTCTCCTAAATACAGGAGCACATGCAACATTAATTAAGAAACAATGTGCAGATGAGTTACAAGACAGTACAGATTATACATATGAAATTAAGGCACCTCCCTGCCAATTCAGAAGAGTTATAGGCACACCCATACCTACATGTGGAGAAATCGAATTATATTTAGAAGTTGGTAACGTGGTATATCTCGCAAAATGTTGTATTGTGGACACAGTCGCCACCTTTCAGACAGATATCTTATTAGGTATGGATTTCTTCAACTGGAATCAATGGGAAATTTACCCAGCCGGAAAATTAGTTAAGTGTAGAAATATGACACACCCTCTCCATGAGAATAATAGACAGGTGTCGCACGTTCAGCCTAATGGTAACAATCAGTTTAGTTCAGATTTCCGAAGAAATAGGAAACCCACTCCGGTTTATAGCAGTTCAAGTCAGTCGGTTGCATCCAGAGGGACAACCGCCGCAGAAATCAACCCCCCAGAGTAATCAGTTCCAGTTGTTGAATCCAGTAGGATCAACACAGTCAGTTTCCAGTCAGTCAGAGGCGTACCTAAAGTATTTGGCACCCGGGGAGGATCCTTCGTTTGGCACCCCTATAAATAATTTTAAAATTTAAACACACAGAAAAATATATTATGTTTGCAAGTAAATTTTTAAACAGTACAGTACTGTCATAAGCAAATTGGAAGTAAGAAAAATGCAGGACATTAAAAATTCAGTGAACAGGTAATACTGCATTTTATTTTATACAAAAAACACAGGAAATCCAGTCTCAACGCTCAGCCTATTCTTCAAAGGTAAATAGAGAGGATTCACAGTCTCTGCTTTCGAGCCTTAATTTCTGCAAATTGATCAATGACCTCATCAAAATCACCTTCTTTGCATATTCATGTTCAATTGAAAGTAAAGCCAGATTTGTCAATCTTGTCTGACTCATGGTCGAGCGAAAGAAATTTTTATCAATTTCAATTTGGAAAAACTTCTTTCACATGAAGCAATAGACACACAGACAGTCAAAAAGAATCTCAAACACAGTGACAAGCTTGGCAAAGATTCACAAAAATCCCATTTCACAATAAACTCCAGAAACTGCAATGCTGTCCATTTCTTTGCCTCTTCAACGCTGATTTTGGCAGCTTCCAAATGCCTCCGAAGTCGTCCAATTTCCACACTGATATCTTCATCAGAGAATTCATCGAAAATCTGAGTCAAATTTGGAATATACTTCCGAAGTTCTTCCATTGCCTTAGAACGAATCTCCAATTCTTGATGAAAGTGATCAAGACATTCAAACATAGCCCTTTTTACTTCCTCTGGCAATGTGAGACCAGCATCCTTTGCCATCTCTCCTGGCATCCTTTTTCGGAGCTTTACTCTCCCTCTTCTCTCCATAGAAATGTGCATTTCCTCACACTTTGTAGTTGCATAATGAATGGCCCTCTCCACAATTTCATTGCGCTGATCTTCAAGAAACAGTTTTAGAGCTTGGAGCTTCACAATGCACTTTTCAAGGCTGATTCTAACTGTTTGCAAATACTTTTGTGTGAGATTAATTTCTTCCAGGACTTCACACCAGAAAGAAAGGTAACTTAAAAAAGAGAAATCACATACAGCAGACAGCAAAATCTGAGCAATCTGAGCTGATCCTCTTGTGTCCACATTTTCTTTGGAATCGCACAGTACTTCAAGGGTTGAGGTCAGCTTTTCAAAATTTGCCTTCACTGGTTTCACAGAGTCATAATGAGCACTCCATCTTGTCTGGGAAAGTCTTTTGACTGTCATGCCTACATTCTCCATCAGCACTTCCCATCGATGAGTTGAGACTGAAAAGAAGGAATAGACTCTCTCCAAGGTTCCAAAAAAGTCACACATGAAGAAACGCTTCCAAATGAGTGCACTCAGCAAAGGTTCAGAGAATGATTTGTACAAGGCACAAAGAAAGCCTTGGGATTAATCTCTCTGATCTTTGACTGAACACCACCATGAATCCCAGCCATAGTTGCAGCGTTGTCATATCCTTGACCACGTCACAGGTTTATGTCCAGTCCATCTCTCTCCAGATGTCTCAGGATATCCCCTGTGAGCTCAGCAGCAGTGTTTCCGGCAATAGGGAAGAAGCCCAAGAATGATTCCTTTACTTCAATTTTGTCACATTCAATATGGACGTATCTGATCACTTCACACATCTGATCAGTGTGGGACACATCAGGAGTGCTGTCAAAAAGAATTCCAAAATATTTGCTTTCTTGATATCAGCCACTATTTTCTCTTTGACGTAATTCCACAAAAGGCAACTGAACTCATTCTGAATCTTTGGAGATAAGTACGAAGCCACTCTCCTCCCAGATGGAATAGAATGCTCAATCCTTACAAAATGTTCTTTCAAAACTGGATCATAATTTGACAGCAACTCTACCAATTCCATGAAGTTTCCTTTGTTTGCTGATGGCATGTCCTCTTTGTGACCACGAAAGGGAAGATTCTGGTGAGCCAGAAACAAGGTTACGTTCAAGAGGCGATGTAAAATATCCCTCCATTTCTTTCTCTCCTTGTCCATTGTTGCTTGATGAACCTGATCAATGGTTTTTTGAAGCTTCAACCTTGCTGCCAAGGTCTTCCATTTCTCCAGGCATGAGAGATCCTGCTCAGAAGCCTCATGGTCAGACACCTTTGGGTTTAGCTTCCACCATGCTTGAAACCCAGTGACAAAGCTGGATGTTCCAATTCCTTTGTCATCAAGAGCAAACAATCTGCAGCATAAATAAAACAAACTTTCTTTTGATGGAGAGTAAAACATCCATGTTCTCAAAACTTTCTCGCCATTGGCAGAGCCTTATAGAACCATGCAGTGGTCAGCTGTCGACTCTTCCCTTTGGATTTCTCCTTGTCTTTGAACTGCACTGAAAGTCCATCCCTATTTTGGAAGGGTTCATTTCCCTCTTAATAAGATCAACTCTCAAGTCATTTGGAACCGGGATTGGCCAAGCAGCGACATCAGAATAAATTGAAAATCTATCCGTCTCCTCTTCTTCATCAGAGTCTTCCTCCTGTTGGTGTGGACTTCTGCTGGCGTCTCCTTCCTCTTCATTAGTTTCACTGCTTTTAGAAGATGAATTGCCATCCTCCAATCCTTGCTCTCTCTCATTTGAATCCTCTTGTGAAAATGCTTCTTGTATTTGCCCTTTAGATTCACCAGGCTGAATATCTTCAGGACTTTCTCCTATTGCACTTGATGTTGAAGGCGTCACATACTTCAAAATTGATCAGGACATTGCCTGAGCCACCTCTTCTCTTGCCTTCTTCTTTTTTCTTTGTTGGAATCCACTGGGTCGATTTCGCTTCATAGTGGATGTTTTCTGCAAAATTTTAAAATCATAATTATTTAAAATCATAATTATTTAATGAAACATACCTCAATGTCAGTTGCAGCCAGCTGGCTATGCTCAACAAACTGGACTAAAACGTCAACAAACGTTCGCCTTTCGATGTAATTTTTATCAAATATTTAATTTTTCGTTTGTAAATTTTGTATTGCCAATAAAAATAAAAAATTAATTTATAGTGGAAATTAACATTAAGCTGTTGTAATAGTTTGAACATTTTAAATTTTTTTTCCTTACTTTGGCGAATTTTTAATTTGGTTTGAAAACTTGTACTGGTATTTCAACTCTCCCGATGGCACCCCCTCCTGGCTGTCACCCGGGGCGGACCGCCCCCCCTCGCACCCCCCTTAGTACGCCACTGCAGTCAGTCAGTCAGCCAGTTTCCAGTCAGTCAGTTTCCAGTCAGTCAGTTTCCAGTCAGCCAGTTTCCAGTCAGCCAGTTTCCAGTCAGCCGGTTTCAGTTAACTCAGCAGTTGAGATTCGAAATCCAACTGAAACGATTTTTCAGCCAAGAAGGCAAATTTTAATCACCGAACCAGAATCAGATTCACAATTTTTCATATGCCCAACAGAGCATATAACAGTAGCACCTTATGAGAAGATTTGTTTCCTATTAGAGTCAGATCACACTCTTATTAAAGAGAAAAGTAATTTCAAGACAGATGTTCTTATTACCCAAGTTCTTAGTCATAGTCAGAATTCAGCTATCCCTGTTGTTTGTTTAAACAAAGGAAAAAGCCCTATTGAATTAATTTCAAATCAGAGAATAGGAACTGTTTCCACAGTAGAAATAAATTCAGATTTCCCCACCAGTACTATAAATCGTGTTTCCAGTTTCTTAGAGTTAAACCTTTCAGCATTAAGAGAAGAATATAAGAAATGTCTGGACCACTCCCTTCAGGAGTCACCAACCTTAAAGGATCCCAAACTACTGGAATCACTTTTCGATTTCCTGATAAGAAATAGAGATGTGATTATCTTAAAAGGAGATCCTCTGGGCTGAACTGATTTGGTCCCTTTCGAAATCAAGCTGGAACCCAATTCCAAACCCATCTTCATTCCTCCCTATAGGGTTCCACATTCCCAATTAGTAACTATTGAGGAACACATCAAGAACATGTTGGAGCAGGATGTCATTTAGCCTTCAGCTTGTCCCTGGTCCACTCCTATGATTCTTGTTTCCAAAAAAAGACGGAACATCTCGCCCTTGTAAGATTTTAGAAGCCTAAACCATATTACCATCCCATACCGTTTCCCCATTCCAAACATGCAGGAAACAATTCTGAACGTAGGGAGAGCTAACTTCTTTTCATCCCTCGATTTAGCATCCCGTTATTGGTAAATGGAAGTCAATCCCGAATCTTGGGCATTAACTGCTTTTTCCACAAATCGAGGCCATTACGAATTCCAGGTTTTACCTTTCGGAGTCCGAAATGGGCCTGCTAATTTCTCTAGGTTGGTGAATATAGTCCTTCCCAACCCATTAGGTGTCGAAGCTCTGGTCTATCTTGACGATATTATCGTTTATGGTTCGAATATAAAAACACACTTTCAACGTCTTCAGAATGTACTATCACGTTTGAGAAAAACACACCTTAAACTGAAACTTGCCAAGTGCAACTTTTTACAGAAATCCATGGTATACTTAGGATTTCTATTATCATCCACTGGAATTAAACCTGATCCAGCTAAACTTGAAGCACTGGAAAGGTACCCTGTACCTAAAACCATCGACGACGCTCGTGCATTTATTGGATTTGTTGGATTCTATCGAAATTTTATCCCACAATTTTCGAACATTGCTAAACCCATTACCAATTTGTTCCAGAAAAATGCTAAATTTAATTGGGAATCTGATCACCAACATGCTTTTGAAACTTTAATCGGTAAACTAACTTGTTATCCCATCCTCCAATATCCCGATTACATCAAATCCTTTGTCATAGCTACAGATGCTTTCTCCTATGGACCAGGAGCCGTCCTATTACAGGACGTAGATGGTGTGGAATTAGCCATTGCTTATGCCAGTCAGCTTCTCTTTCGATCTCAACGGAATTATTCCACTATGGACCGAGAGGCCGTAGCGGTATATTGGGCTTTGAAAAAATTCCGAAATATTGTCTACGGCTACGATGTAACCATCAAAACTGACCATAAGCCACTCACGTATCTCTTCAAAGACAAGCTACTTGAGGACAGTTGAGTAGATGGGCTCTGTTGATTCAGGGCTTCGCAGCAAAAATCGTATACAAACCAGGAAAACTTCAAGTTATTCCAGACGGATTGTCAAGACTCAAACCCGACACCCAAGTGAATAAAATAGAAACGCTTCCTGTGTTCGACCACGAATGTTTGCAATACTCCCAACAACAGGACCAAACACCTAGAACCTTCGGGCTCGCCTGGAACAAAAGGAACCATAAAAGGTAAAAGAACAGTACAATCTAAAAGATGGGCTCGTACATTTTAGGAACGAAGATGGAAATGACCTCGTGGAAATACCAAAGGATCTCGTAGACATAGCCATCGGACTTTGTCACGACTCACCTTTGTATGGTCACATAGGGCCGGATCGCACAATCATAAGTCTTTTGGAGCGGTACCTTTTTCCCGAAATGAACGAAAAGGTACATGAATACATCGCTGAATGCCCGTCTTGTTTAAAACATAAAGGCAATGTACCATCCACAGCTTCCATGCATAAATATCCAGTATGCTAACGGCCCTGGCAAAGAACTGGAATGGACATACTAGGACCATTCCCCAAAACATCAAGGGGAAACCAGTACATCATTGTGTTTACGGACAGCTTCTCGCGTTACAGCGAAGTAGTTGCCATTCCAAACCAGACCTCGGAAACTGTGGCAAGAGCCCTAGTGGAACGCGTCATCCAAAACCATACTACTCCTTCCATCCTAATTTCGGATAACGCCCTTAGTTTCACTTCCAAGCTGTTCGAATGACTGTAAAATGTGTAAAATTAAAAACACATACATTGTGGCATGCTGTCCACAGGCAAACGGCTTAATGGAAAGACACAATCGGAAGATCCTAGAAGCACTCCGTCATGTTGGTGAAGCATCCTCCCGTACATGCTCCCATGGTGCAAATAGCCATCAACAACGGCTATAACGTGTCCATCGGGGACACCCCTGATTTCGCCTTATATCACTATGACAAACGGCTACCTTTTGATGTGCCTGACCAAATCGACCCGGCAGTTCTAACACCTTCCGAGATAGCAGAAGCAAATGAGCAACTAGTTGAACGATCGTTCAAAATTTTTGAAATAATCTGATATGCCCTAGACCAGTGTTTCCCAACCGGGGGCCATATGGCTCCCTGGGGGCCATGACACATTTGAAGGGGGCCACAGGAAAATGTTATTTTGTAAAATAGAGTTAAATCTGCATATTACCTACTGAAAATAATGCTTATGGGGGCCACGGGAAAAAATAAGGTTCCTAAGGGGGGCCATAAGCCAAAACCGGTTGGGAACCACTGCCCTAGACCAACGAAACCAACAGATGGAGCAAGAGCAACATAGGCGTTATCCCCGTCAACGAGAGTATAATCGTCGGTATGTGCTGTTACATAAAGAGCGTAACCGCCAAGTGCTCATGGCAAATTATACCCAAAATGGGATGGCCCATATAGGATTATGAAAAACCTCGGAAAGAACCGTTACGAAATCCTCGATCTCCTCGATCATTCCAAACTAAAGATCATTCACGATGATAATTTGAAGATAGCTGCCGAACAACACTTTCCCAAAAAACATCTGCCAGGCGTTCGAGCCGCCTACCCTTCAAAAGATCAAGGTATTAGCAAATCCAGCAGGGACCACAAAACCGAACTGGTCGCCGCGGAAACCACTACCCGCGACGTAATACGACACACCTTCGTGCCCCTAAGTTCCTTCACGCCCCCCAGTTTCTGTGCCCGAAAATTGAGAGTCCCCACAGTCAGTTGGGGTGGCTGGTCACCCTCATCTTCTAAGCACACTAGCTCCTTCAGCGAGTCAAAGTTAACGACCCGTCGGTTCGCCTGGTTAAGCGTGATGCCCTTCGCCTTCACGAAATATTTCACCTCTTCCTCCACCCTCACCCGTACCCCATAAGTTTTTGAACCTGTTGATACAAAGGAGTCAGCGTATGCACTATCACCATACTCATCCTTGATCTCGTCAGTCAACTCTCCGAGGAATTCCCCAATAAGCGGCATGTATTCTCTGTGAATATTACGCTATCTGTGTCTGCGCACAGGACACTCCGCCCAAGACGGTGCAGTAGTCTCCAAAGCTTGATGCGTGCGTATGCTGTTGTGAAGCTGGCTACAGGTATGTTTGTAACACGTGAGGTATCTGTGGCCAATTCGGTGATGTTGTATTTATTATGTACGTATTCCTACATTCACAATCTCCATGACCTCTTTATCGGGGGCATTGGCATAATCCCACACCTCGTTATAACTTTGTGCCAGGTGAACATTCCCCTTGCCTGTATTCTGTGCAAATTTTCCCCGAAGATTATTTTGGCACAACTTTGCACTAAAGCGCTTGCCAGGGTTCTTAACAATTTGGGCCCGGTCAAGTTGTATCCCTTCACGATCACGATAGCGCTGAATATACGCCGATTTTTCACCCTCGCTCTCAACCCTCGCGGATACTCTGATGCTTCTATCTTATCCTTCAAAAAAGTATTTATATATGACGTGAAAATGTTGGGTAACTTCTGAAACCTCTACACCTCATATATCTTCAATATTCTGTAGCCATGGTGAACGGCTAAGCTCAGGGCTTGTATAATTATACAGTCTAGGGTGTTTCACTCGTACAGAGGAAAATATCAAATGTCAATATTTTTCTCTACTTTGCTTGTGCTTTTATTCCTTTTCATGTAAGAAAGATGTGCACCAATTTTGAAAACGATTAAGTGATATTTAGGGGTTGCACACATTTGAACCTTTTATAATAAACAATTTTCTTCAGTGTTACGAAAAAATTCTCTCTTGGAACCACGGAAAATGAAAAACTCTAATAATAAAATTGGAAAATTCAAATCAATGCACATTACACAATACAATACAATTTAATAATACAAAATTTTCTTCAGTGTTACAAAAGAATTCTCCCTTGGAAGCACAGAAAATAAAAAACTCGTATTAAAATCAGAAAATCCGAATCAATTTTTGAATTGGTACAAGGACGTTCCCGCCTTGGTTCTTTTCGGCACCTCCTTTCGATGATGTTCAACAATCCGCAACAAGAATTGTTTTTGCTTCTTGTCCTTGACTGATTCATTGAATTGCTTGATTAATGCAATTCCCCTCTCCGCTGTGTCGTTTACGACTTTCAGTGCGTTGAGTGACTCTCTCAAGCCGTCATTTTTGGTGTACTCCTCTACGTTGTCGACATCCCCGACGCCGAAGTTGTCAAAGAATGTCTTCGTCTCTTGAGTGACGAAGTTGCTCAGATCCTTGCCTTCAAAAGTCAGGTTTTTCCACTCGATATCCGTTCATCAAGGAAAGCCAAGCCGACTAGAGTCTCCGAGAGATACCATAGATGACTTTTGGCAACTCTCAAGGCAGCCTGGCCCAGGTCCTTGTTCGGATATGAAATCAACAGTTGAATCATGTCTAGGTCATTTTTCGAGGCCCACCTACTGACCACTGCCTCGTGCCAGAACCGGACATAAATGAGTTCCAGTTGCTCCCCGAACAAAACCATTTTCAGCACAGATAACTTTCGCCATCCACCTGGCTTGATGATGGGCTCCTGGAGTCCTGAAGAACTCAGCTCCACCCCAGCCTCCAAGGAAAAGGAGCGACAGCTTGAGTTCCTCATAATCTTCTCTCGGGTGACATGAACTTTCAATGACTCCACGAAGATAACTCACCATCCTGATTCGTTCATCTTCCAAGTACCTAGTGGCTGGCTCTTCTTCATCGATTATGGTTTTGAAACAATTTTTGTTAATAAAGTCCCAACGCTGCTGAAATCGTCGAAACAATAGGATTTCAGGACCACTTGTTGGCCCCAGGGACTTATGAAAGACCTCCTTCAAAATGAGCTTATAAATGTGGTGACCGCAAGGTAACCACAAGAGCGACCGACCAAAGAATTGTTCAATCCTCATACATGCCCCTTACAGAAGTCCGGTATTGGACTCCGTAGTGTCAAACGAGAGGCCAATGATGCGGTCCTGAATTCCAAATCGTTGCAGCTCCTGGATGACGGCTCGAGCCATTTGTTCACCGGTACCATCCTGGGCAACAGGCACTCCAAGAAGATGCTCGAACTCCTTCCCTGTTACCACAACAGCTACTCTGTCTTCCAAGCTTCTAGAGCTTCCGCCAGCAGCTTGGGGTAGTAGCTTGCTGTCCCAGTGCAGAACTAAGAGAGGTGGATCTTTGAAGATAAACTCCAAGTTGTTTGGCCATTTTCTCTCGATACTTGGCACGCGCTCGATGAACAGTTGATGGCGAAATAATAATCTGCGATACATCTTGTCTGAGACTTTTAGCAGTTGCAATGAAGGAAGTGCTTGCATGTCGATAGAGAGTTGTTCTCTATCCCAAGTAGCCACGAGTGTTGGATCAAGTGTGTTCTTGGAACGACGAGGTGACTTAGTGGTCAATGGAGCAGCAAAATCATCATCATCATCATCTGTTGTCGCCGTTGAGCTAGAGGATATGCTATCCAGCTTCATTTTCTCGGAGATCTTTTCAGCTTCTTCAGCATGCTTTCGTTTTCGAAGTTCAAGTTTCTTAGCTGCTTCTTCTTTCCGTTTGACAGCCATGGTGTGTTTCCTATCCACCTCAGCCATTGAAGAACTCATTCTGTCCTCCCTCTGGGAGGACAAGAAAACCTTGTCCTCCTCCGGAACTGAACTCATGCTCATCACACCTTGACAAGCGATGTCAAAAAGGTCAGCAAGGTCTCCATTCCACACCTGACGCTTCATAATGGCTTTGTCCGTCTCTCTCGACTTCTCCTTCTTCAAGTTTTGGTACTCTTTGTACAGTTTTAGTATAGCAGCTCTAATGTTCTCCTCTGTCTTCACGGGGATATTCGCCTTCTTCCAAACTTCTTGAAGCTTGATACTCGTAGACTTGATGGCAAGGGGGATTGTTTCCTTCAGCTCCAGGTGATGGTACATAAAGCAGAGGAGGACTTGCTCCCGGGATGGCAATCTTGCTCCTAAGGGCTCTTCGACTGGAGTCTTTTCAATCAGCCAGATCTTCTTTCTTTCCATTTTCAACACTTTTTGCACCTGTGAAGGAAAAGAAAACATTACAATATGTTGGAAGTTGAGACGTTCTCGAGATTTGGTTACAAAGGGCTAAGGTATCAGAGGTGACATAAGTGTGCAACCTCTAAATCAGGTTGGTGACCCCTGCTCTAAATGGTGTTCAATTTGCTTCAAATTTGATACATATGCTTTACAGATCATAAGGTGTACGGGGAAGAGCAAAGTGTAGTGAAATTCACAACTTGATAAAAGTGGAACATCCTAATATACACCTCTAATCTTCCGCTGGTTGGGTGTGTGATTACATTCCCCATTGTTCTCCTCTACGCACTTCACGCTAAAGGGAAACATGAGCGTGTGATCTATAACGACGGGTAAGATCGGTATCCATAAATCGCGAGGGGGAGCACGTCTACGAAAGAAAGACCGAAATAGTTCTTGTTCAAATTTGATGAGAACTCTTCGATGGTGGGCAGGGCTGGACCCATCAGTTTTTCAGGTGCAACTACGGGGTACGGATTGTTCTTCATCACATAGGGATATAAAGAACAGAATTCGTAGTAATGGAGTTTCACTCCCTCCGTAGGCGGAAAGTATAGCTTGAAGGGATTTGTACGCCCTCCGAACAAGCTATCACCGCATTTGAGAGGGTCCAACACCATTTAGCGCTTGATGGTGTTTATTTCTTTGCGGTACTTCCCATCTGTTTCCATCCGTGCATCATACTCATGTTCCCACAAGATTTTGTGAGTGAACTGGGAGCCTATAAGCTGATCGCGGGTGCGGGTCCATGCAAGATTATTGGCAGGAGATCTACCGTGGATATCTCCTACGATTCCACACTCGGGACGTGGGCATCCATGCCACCAGCAACCGTTAAAGGAGTACTCAGTCTTCTCACCAGTGGACTCCGTCTTCGCTTAGGCCATCAACCGAAAAAACACGACCATTAACCTTAATGGGTACTTCCCCCGTGTTGCGGGCAGGGGCGTACCCAGAAATTTGCGAAGGGGGGCGAAATTGGAACTAATCGTAGAAGTATAATTGAAATAGAGATAAATCATTTTTATGTACGTTCATGATGAGCTTATCGTTCAGTTAGAGATGATTAACTAGCTACTGCTAAGACACTTTATGAATAAAAATATAAAATTCATATTACCAAAAATATAAAAATTATGATAAAAATCTGATTAGTAACATAATATTCAATGCAAACCTCAATTAGGATGCTCAGATTTGTATTAACATAAGAATAAAAAAGTGCTAATTTCGAGATTAAGCATTACCTTTATAAAATAAAATTATTCTCAGGGCCGGATTAAGAGTTTTCGGGATCCAAAGCCATTTTAGATTTTTAATATTAGGGGAGGGAAGAGCTAGCGCCGAAGGCGCCGAAATTTTTTCACTTTCATTCTCATCCTGTTGCAACCTAGCAATTTTACTGGGAAAATAATAATAATTTATTAGCTCAAGGGGGGGCGATCGCCCCTGTCGCCCTCCACTTCGGTACGCCTCTGGTTGCGGGCATGTTTTAGGTAAACACCGGTCTGTTGCTGTTGGCGTATGAGCCAGTAAATAGCCTTATGCCCATAACTGCGATGGTTATTTCTGTGAATGACAGCTAAGGTGTCTTTAGGCATGAAATTGTTCTTGAACACTGTAAAGCACAATGAGGCGATCGTGGTTGCGACTTGCAGCGGGTCGCAGTTGAACCGATCTATGTACATGTTTCGAAAGGCCTTGAAGTATTCTCTAAGCAAGCGCACATCATTCACGCAATAACGCTCATAATGTTCACAATCATCGGCTATATTGTAAGGAATATCTTCATTAAAACTGTTGTTGTAGCGGTCAAAATTTTCACGCTTACTATTACAGGCTAGCATAATTAAAGTAATGTTTGTAGGGAGGCAGACCTAAGTAATTTAAAGTGTTGCTAGTGAGGAAAGTGTAAGGGAAATACCCTTCTGAAACTTCGGCTACACCCATAACCTTGGGTAGCTTGGCTAATTTACAAGATGTGACAACATAGGATACAAAGAGTTTCACGGGATTATCGTGAACGATCGTTTTAAAAACGTTTGTCCGTTTACCACATTTGTGACACTCATCACACTCAGCATCCATGCACTCATCGCAGGTAGTCTGGTTTACAAGTAGGTGTGGGATAACTTCTTTGGTTTCAGCAACCGTATATGTTTCTATATCGTAGCACACAGTTATGCAAGGTCAATTTTTAGGCTTAGCATCTTTCATATAACATACATGCTTTACACCATCCGCCTTATATTTCTCATGGCATGTAAAACAATGAATTTCATCACATTTATGCGTGAATTTACCCCAATTATCCCTCATATGAAACATACCACACTTACGGATTCTCATTTTCCTGAAAGTGCCAATTGACTTATGGTCAATTTTTAGGTTTAGCATCTTTCATATAACATACATGCTTTACACCATCCGCCTTATGCAAGGTCAATTTTTAGTCTTAGCATCTTTCATATAACATACATGCTTTCCCCCAATTATCCCTCAATTATCCCTCCCAATTATCCCCCTAATTATCACTCATATGAAACATACCACATTCATATACCCCATTGACTTATGGTCAATTTTTAGGCTTAGCATCCTTCATATAGCATATATGCTTTCCCCCAATTATCCCCCAATTATCCCTCCCAATTATCCCCCCAATTATCCCTCATATGAAACATACCACATTCATAGATTATCATTTTTCTGCAAGTGCCAATTGACTTATGGTCAATTTTTAAGCTTAGCATCTTTCATATAACATACATACTTTACAGTATCCGCATTATGCAAGGTCAATTTTTAGGCTTAGCATCTTTCATATAACATACATGCTTTACACCATCCGTCTTATATTTCTCATGGCATGTAGAACAGTGAATTTCATCACATTTATGCGTGAATTTCCCCCAATTATCCCTCATATATTTCTCATGGCATGTAGAACAGTGAATTTCATCACATTTATGCGTGAATTTCCCCCAATTATCCCTCATATATTTCTCATGGCATGTAGAACAGTGAATTTCATCACATTTATGCGTGAATTTCCCCCAATTATCCCTCATATGAAACATACCACATTCACAGATTCTCATTTTCCTGCAAGTGCCAATTGACTTATGGAGCTCAAAGCATTTATTATTGAAAAATGTACGTCTACACACATTACAATCCCTCTTCTCAGCTTCAACTACACGACTTTCACATTTGGGGCTTTTACACTGCTCACATACCATGTGGCATTTCTTACAATCTTTCAACATATCTTCCGCAAACTCGAGACATCCCTTACACAAATCATGATGCCGTCCATATTTTCGACTTTTATCATAACTCGCGTAGAGATTCCTTATATTACGAATGGGGAGATACGTTGTCCCTGACAGCCCTAAAATAAGTAGGGGTCTTGTACGATCTCTCACACAGCTTTTAAAAACATACACAGTCCTACGACGATCAACCATTCCAAATACAACTATACGAACATTCATTTCCTGCTCGACCCTTCTCAGCTCTTCAGGACCCATATTACACTCAAACTCAAGCTTGCAATCTGAAGCCAGTTGACGGACACACTGTACAACCGTAGGCAACCAAATTTTTTTGAGCTAGGTATTTAGTACAGTAAACATATGAGCTAAGACTACTGCTATAAAGCCGCAACCACGCTCCGTGTTTATATGCTTTCTGAAAATATCCCGCGAATTGAAGTTAAGAGTATAAGGTGTGGCACTATGACCCGCAACACGGAATACACAGTAAATATCTACGTGAAGTTGTCCATATTGAAGGCTGTACTACTGTTATTTTATTTATTTGTTGGGTTCAAAATCCCAGCTGAGCCGTGAACGGCCAAATTCTAAAGGGCCAGTTCTACCTACAGCCCAAGTTAGGCTAAAATTAAAACTTACGGATTTGAGATCCTATTAGGTCCTACCTCAGGGTTGCTGACTCGATGCGGGCCTACCTTAGACCTTAGTTACATGAATTTAATATAAACAAAAGGGGTACTATTTATGGTCTTCTTTCTCAACCTTGCAACAACAACGCAACCTGGACTATTGCACGATGCAACAATCTTGTATCTAAACAACCAAACTGAATTGCAAGAGAGCTCTCTAACAGACCACACCCTGTACGTACGACATCCCACAAACGAGTAGAAAGAACGCGCAGCGCCCCAAAATGATGCCAACAGTGTGACCAAACAATGATGCCACAAGAGCTAAAAATGCTAGCTCTAAATTAAGTTAATTTTTCACTAACCTTACAATTATGAGATGGATATATATTATGGAAAACTGATGAGTGGGTAGTTGGGAGGTAACGAAAATGGTTCATGAGTAGGTAGGTAGTTAATCTAACAATATTAAATTCCTTTTATGTCAATAAACTGGGTGGATGAAACCAATTGGTTGCTCACCAGAGTTATTCTCCACACTAGTATTTATATACTGTGTGACAAGAGCGTGCTCGGTAATAGATATACATTTACCGATCAACCAACCGAGGAAAAAACCAAGACCACGCTGGTGGAAAAAGCCCGAGAAAAGGAGAACAAAGGAGAACGAAAACGAGGAACGGGGCGAGAGGAGGAACTGGAGAAGGGACAAGAACAGACACCGAACGAAGAAAGATCCCCACCAGCAAGTACGCTCTCGACAATTATACAGGAAGGAGAAAAGAGACTCTCTAATAAACTAGCAGTAAGTGACTAATTGTGTTTTTAGCCCAGTTAGATCTTCTAACTTAGAAGTAAACGCATTAAATTAAGCTGGGTTCAGACAAATTAGGCCTACATTGTGGTCTAAGACCTAGCATCAACTCATAGCTTAACAAAGGTGAAGGTAGATTGCCCTAACCTAATTTGGTGAGGAATCCTACTGTGGACCTCAATTTATCTGCCGCTCTGGACCATTTCCGGAATCTCTAGGCTGACCCCTACAGGGCTAGACTTAATCTACTCTATAGTTAGACTGGAGATATAAGGGGTGGGTTAATTGTGGACCAATTCATACAGAGCATTTTTCATATTGGTGGTCCGTGTGTGGGAATTTACAAACCTTAACCTTACTTAACAAAAATTGCAGAATTAGGCTAAATGGTCTAGCCTAAGCCTAACCTAATCAAGCCTAATTAGGTCTACAACCTAGTGCCTAACTAGGAAACATTTACATTTAAGGAGTCTCATTCTCTTATAAGCTTAGACTGAGTGACACATAAGTACTTGGTGGGGATTAAACCAAATTTAAACTTGACTGTTTTGTCTGTGCTCTCTCTTCTCTGGTAATTTCTTCTTGTCCTCTATTTCATTACGATCCCAGTTAAACAATTTTGACTTAAACATGGACAGTGCGGAATTGAAAAGTTAAAAAAGAAAAGGGGGGCAAAGTTGGGAGCTGTTACAAAAGCCGTGAACACTTTTAACAATATTACACAACCAGGTAAGGAAGATTTAGAGTGTGTAATTCTTAAATTGGAAACTAAAAAGGAGGAAATAATAGCCATTGATGAGAGTATGTCAGAGTTAGTTGAATCCGAAATGGCTGAAGAAACAATTGATAGACTTACGCTGATAATGATGATCAGGTAATCTCAATTGAACAGCAAATAAGGAGACTACGGTCTCGTTTGACTGACTTAACACCAAATAAACCTAATTCTGATTTTAATCAAAGTAGAGCTAACCCTCAACAAAATTTAAGTGGCATGCTAAATCCTGAGTCACAAGAATTGAGGGCTCAGTTACCCATTTTGTTAGTACCAACATTTGAAGGGGACACGGTACAATTCCCATCTTCATTGACAAATTTGAGAGTTTAATAGGTAATAAACCTTATATTCAACTGTTGATAAGTTTAGCTACTTAACTAGTTTCCTTAAAGGCCCAGCCTATAACCTGATAGCCTATTTACCAGCCGTAGGGAATTCATATGAAGTAGCTATTGATCTCTTAAAACGTAATTACATTAATAAAGATGAGATTGTATATGAATTATCTCAACAAATTTTTGATTTTGCACCCATAAAAGATAACCATAGTGATATGGAAAATTTTTATACAAAATTAGAAGCTATTATAGGACAACTGGTTAGCAATGAGATAGATATTAAAGCTTCATCTTGGATTATACAAGGCATAGTTCTTAGGTGCCTTCCTTTGAGGGTTAAGATATTTTAGTTCTAAAGACGGAAGAAAATTATCCTAATCTTGAAGATATCAGAAAACACTTTCCCAATATCCTAACTAATTACAAATGAGAAATATTCCAACACAAAATAAGACCCAGACTATGGATAAACCAAAGACTGTTCCCAGAAACCAACTAGCTACAGCCAAACAGACAAAACTTGATACTGTAGAATCAAATGTGACCAACTGTAATACACGAACACCTACATTACAGAACTTTAAGTAACTGCTGCCTCAACTTACACACTACATTGCAAATTTTGTGCAAGTAATGAACACAGTAGTACTGGGTGTGACAAATATCAGACTTTAACCAAAGAGCTAAAAGATGTGAACAGTTGAACCTATGTAAAAAGTGTACTGGCCAGGGACATTATAAGAAAGACTGTAAATCTAGGTTAAGATTCAAGTGTAAGTTTTGTAAAAGTTTAAGACATGTCTCATCAATGTGTGATTCACCAAAGTGTCCAAACAATAGTACTCAAAACTCAAAGATACCTCCACCAAACAAAGGTAATCAAGAAAATGCCACTTTCATGGACATTCTGTTTGTTCAAACAACGTAACAAAAACACAGATTCTTTTACCAACTATTACTTTGGACTTAGTGAATAGTGAGGGTAGCACCACTCCAGTGAGATGTCTTATAGACTGTTGTTCTCAACAAACATTTGTTTCGCAAAATGTAGTTAATAAATTGGGTTTGACACCAAACCCGAATGAACAAACCTCAATATTGCATCCTTGTTAAGGATAACTCGGACAAAAATAGCTATAAGGACAATTGACCTGGAACTACATTTAGAAAAATAAATTAGAGAAAATTGAAGCAATTATTATTTCTAAAGTAGGACAAAACAAACTGGTTATACCCAAACTAGAACAAACCATAAATCATTTGGGAAAACACTACAAAATAGCTGATAGACATATCACAAACAACACAGTAGCTAACATTGAAATGTTGATAGGGGCAGATTATATTAATCTTATTCATAAGGGCATAGTGAAGATAGGTAATGGTATAGCTATTCAGACTCCATCAGGGATAGCCCCTTTGGGTGACCTATCCAAATACAACCTAGACCTAAACCAAAATAGTTCATGACTAACAAATACTATGTGCCTCAACTCAGTCCTACATAACACCTGTAAGAATAGCAACACTTTGAATAATATTATATCAACTGAGAACATTAATTCATCATTATCAAATGAAACTTTGGATGAGGCAATTCAAACTTTATGGTTGCTAGAATCTGTGGGTATACATGACACAAATCAAACTTCAGAAGATCAGTTAATGGTAGAAAGATTTGAAGACACCATTCAGTGCAAAGATAATAGTTTAGTTATTTTATTGAGTTACCTTGGAAAATAAATTGTCCAACTTTAAGAGGCAATCTCAAAGTAGCTAAAGGACATTTATATAAAGTAATGAAAAAACTCAAACAAGATAATAATATTAAAAGTACAGTGATGTCTTCAAAGAACAGCTACAGAAAGGCTTCATTGAAGAAGTAACAAATAACCCTTTTAAAAAAGATGGTTGTCATTATTTAACCCACAGGGGGGTTTATCGACAAGATGCCCCAACAACAAAACTCAGAGTGTATATAACTGTAGCCTCAAAGACAGTGATAAACACAGTTTGAATGATTGCCTGATTGAGGGTCCTAATCTCATTTCTGACCTTGTGAAGATCTTACTGAGTTCAGGTTAGATAAATATGCCGTACAAAGTGACATTTCAAAGGCATTTTTGAGAATAAATCTTAAAAATGAATATGATAAGAACCAACTTAGGTTCTTATGGTTCAAGGATCCATTTGATTTGAATAAAGGGTTCATAACCTATAGATTTAATGTTGTGTTGTTTGGAGTCAATTGCTCACCTAGCCTATTAGCATTGACAATTGGACATCATTTGAACCAGTTTAATAACTCTTTAACATTGAACTTCCTTAAGGAACATTTTTACGTAGACAATCTAATAGGCTCAACAACAACAAAATCTGAATTATCTGAAGTCTATGAACACTCTCAAAACATTATGCAACAAGGTAACTTTGAACTTAGAGAGTGGATTTCAAATGATGAGGATTTAAACAAAAAGATTTTAAAGGATAATAATGGTCTTACTGAGCCATCAGACAGAGTTAAAACTTTAGGTATGAACTGGTATTTGGATGCAACTTCTAACAGTCATGATTCAATCTGTACTAAAGGTTTTAAACTTGATGAGGAAGCAAATACTAAAAGACAAATATTATCAGAGGCTTCCAAAATTTTTGATCCTATGGGTCTATTCTTGCCTTCAACAATAAAATCAAAGATTCTCCTCCAAGAAATTTGGAGGACAAATGTTGGGTGGGATGATCCAATAACAAATGAAAATCAAAAATCTGGAAGAAGTTAGCTGCTGATTTAACAAAAGTCAGAACATTAAAATTCAAAGGTGCTGTGGGTTTAGGGATAAGCCCCAGAGACTTCATGTGTTTGCTGATGCAAGCACACAAGCTTATGGGTGCTGTGCGTATCTTGTAAGTCCTACAGAAAGTCATCTAATTTATGCAAAA
The DNA here is from genome assembly GCA_023014485.1 of Bathynomus jamesi. Taxonomy (NCBI): domain Eukaryota; kingdom Metazoa; phylum Arthropoda; class Malacostraca; order Isopoda; family Cirolanidae; genus Bathynomus; species Bathynomus jamesi. The sequence continues at coordinate 559,700 of JAJOZX010001027.1, read as the reverse complement.
GGGAAAGTTGCACCTCTCAAACCTACCCAAACCATACCTCAATTGGAACTACAGTATTGGCTGCTGCATTAGCCATTAAAACCCTTTCATTGCTTAAGGATGCTTACCATGATGTGAACATAACTGATATCCACATCTGGCTTGACAGTCAGATTTGTCTTGCCTGGATACGGAATGATAGCATTAATAGTAAGAATATCTTTGTAAGAAATAGGCTAAAAGAAATAGCTGAAGCTAATGAAAGCCTACAAGTAAACTTTCACTATGTTCCAACTAAACAAAATCCAGCAGACTTTCTGACCAGAGGTTTATCCTACAAGTTGTTGAAGTCAAACAAAACTTGGTTTATGGGACCTAAGTGGCTCTGTAATACAGACCAATGGCCTGTGGAACAAGTTAACTTGACATTAAATTTAATCTTTTCAAATGAAAAGGTTGAACCAATCACTAATTATGAACGTTATTCTGACTTCAGTAAACTTGTCAGGGTCACAGCCTACTGTTTGAGGTTTGCTCACAACTGTTTAACTACAATTAACAAACAGCTAAATAAAAACAATCATAATTATACAGAAGTTGCAACCAAATACTGGATAGGCCATGCACAACAAAAAGAGTACAATAAAGAGTTAGAATTCTTGACTAATGGGAAACAAACAAAAGAACCTGTACCATCAGTAGTTGTGGATCTAAACTTGTTCAGAGATGAGGAAGGCCTTCTAAGGTGTGAAGGGAGATTAGACAAATCAAAACTGTCATACAAAAGCAAACATCCAATCCTTTTACCTAGATTTAGCTATTTGACAACATTAATCATCAGAAAAACACACAATGATGTATATCATATGGGGGTACCACAGACACTAACTACATTAAGAAAAACTTATTGGATACCCAAGGGAAGGATCACTGTTAAAACAGTCCTGAGTGAGTGTGTCACATGTAGGCGTATTCATGCTAGGCCCTATAGGAAACCAAATCCTCCTGCTTTGCCAGAGGAGAGAGTTACTCTCAACAGACCCTTTGAGACTGTAGGCATTGACTATACAGGAGCATTGACTGTAGGGGTGGGTGACACTGAACAAAAAATGTACGTTGTACTGTTTACATGTGCTGCCTCACGAGCTGTTTATCTGGATGTTGTGGAGGACCTTACAGCAGAATCTTTTGTTGCTGTCTTTAAGAGATTCTGTGCACGACATTCAGTACCCAAGACAGTTTGGACTGACAATGCTACATATTTCAAGGCTGGTGAACAAGTCATCCATGACTTGTTAAGCGATGAACTCACACAATTATATATAAAAAATTCAAACAAAGTGGAAGTATATTCCAGTTGCCTCTCCTTGGTATGGTTCTATCTGGGAGAGGAATATACAAACAGTAAAGAATTGCTTGAAGAAAGCAATTGGTAAAAAACAGATACACTTGTTTGAGTTGCTCACTCTCCTGGCTGAGATTGAGAACATCATTAACAATAGACCACTCACTTATGTGAGTGACAACATTAATGACCCGGAACCATTAACTCCAAATCATTTGATTCGGGGAGAACAAGTTAGTCTCCTGCCAGACTACAATATAGACTCTTCAGAAGACCAAAACGGACTCAACGACATGATGAGCTCCAGACTAAGTTACAACAATTAACTAGAGTTAAAGCTCATTTCATTAAACAGTGGAAAACTGAGTACTTGATGGGTCTAAGGGAAAGACATAAACAAATGACTAAGAAGGATTGGTCTGACACAATTAAGGTAGGGGACCTTGTTCTCATACATGACAGTACTCCAAGACAATACTGGCCTCTGGCTAGAGTTTTAGAACTCAGACCAGGGGCAGACGGGGTAACAAGAGTGGTCAAATTAAGGACTTCAACAGGTGACACAACAAGAGACATTTCTCTTTTGTACCCTTTAGAGTCTGGACCCAAAACAATGGACTTTGGAGAACCTTCTCCACTGACAGCAACAACTGGAGACACTGAACTTCCAGTAACTATTCCTTTGACAGTAGGAGTGGTAACGTATCCTACTACAACATTGACAGACACAAGACCTCAGCGACAAACAGCATTAAAGGCGCGACTATTTTTACAACAAAAAATAGATGCTGGGGAATTGTAATTTTATCTTCTAACTTTCACTTTTTCTTTTCTTATGGTAAAGACCATAGACAGTTTCATCCTATGGAAAATTGGCGACAATGACGCCAAAATTTTTATCTCCCGGGGCCCCCAGTATATGGAAAACTGAGTGGGTAGTTGGGAGGTAACGAAAATGGTTCACTGAGTAGGTAGGTAGTTAATCTAACAATTATTAAATTCCTTTTATGTCAATAACTGGGTGGATGAAACCAATTGGTTGCTCACCAGAGTTATTCTCCACACTAGTATTTATATACTGTGTGACAAGAGCGTGCTCGGTAATAGATATACATTACCGATCAACCAACCGAGGAAAAAACCAAGACCACGCTGGTGGAAAAAGCCCCGAGAAAAGGAGAACAAAGGAGAACGAAAACGAGGAACGGGGCGAGAGGACGGAACTGGAGAAGGGACAAGAACAGACACCGAAGAAAGATCCCCACCAGCAAGTACGCTCTCGACAATTATACAGGAAGGAGAAAAGAGACTCTCTAATAACTAGCAGTAAGTGACTAATTGTGTTTTTAGCCCAGTTAGATCTTCTAACTTCTAACTTAGAAGTAAACGCATTAAATTAAGCTGGGTCAGACAAATTAGGCCTACATTGTGGTCTAAGACCTAGCATCAACTCATAGCTTAACAAAGGTGAAGGTAGATTGCCCTAACCTAATTTGGTGAGGAATCCTACTGTGGACCTCAATTTATCTGCCCGCTCTGGACCATTTCCGGAATCTCTAGGCTGACCCCTACAGGGCTAGACTTAATCTACTCTATAGTTAGACTGGAGATATAAGGGGTGGGTTAATTGTGCACCAATTCATACAGAGCATTTTTCACATATATACACCTTAACTTAATATATACAAGCAATGCTGCATCAATCAGCTTAGTCATCATATCGCCTTGGGACAACAATGGTTCTTCCTCTTCTAGATTTTCTAACACTCCCACCGAAGAGGCATTGTTGTCATTACCTTCTGCAAGGTTAGCCAAGCCTTCTCCATGAGGCTGAACTCAAATGTTTCATCTTGACTATCTGTGTTTTTGCTGATTTCTAAAGCATAGAGTTTTTGTATAGGTCTCTTTAACTTTCCTCCTGAAGTCTTTACCAGTGCAGACCTAACTAAATTGTCTTTGCCAACAAACAACTCTTCAATTATGCCAAGCTTCCAGCATTGCCTTGGTCTTTCATCCCAATCATTACCACTTCTCCCACCTTGATACAATTTGCATTGGAGCCCTTTACCTTGCCTGATGGGTAATAATTGAGTTCTGGCAAGTATTCCATCTGCCACCTCTTCCATAACTGATCTTGTAGCTCTTCAAGGTACCTGAACCGTCTGGTTAACTCTCCTTGAGTGCTCTGGATAGGCTGCAAGTCTTCTGGCACACTGGGGCTTGATGTTAATCGTTTACCACAAAGAAAATGATTTGGTGTCAATGGCTCTGCATCCTGCATACTGTTGTAAACAAAAGTGATAGGCCTACTGTTCACCATTGCTTCTACTTCACATAAAACAGTGCAGAATTCTTCTTTGCTCAAATGAGCATTAGCTAAAAGTTTCTTTAATGGACACTTTACACTTCTCACTAGCCTTTCCCAAAATCCTCCCCACCATGGTGCTCTCTCAACAATAAACTCCCACTGTACCCCTTGGTGTGAAAAGTAGGATTGGAATCCTTCCTCTTTTAGCAAGGACCAAATTCTTGGAGTTCCTTTGCAGCCTTTTTGAAGGTTTTTGCATTATCCGATATGATTTTATTTGGGAAACCCCTTCTGTTCACAAACCTTTTAAAGGCCAAAAGAAATACATCACTACTTAAGTTGCTTACCAACTCCAAATGGATTGCTCTGGTGGTAGCACAGGTGAAAAGACATATATAACCTTTGTTAGACTCCCCTCGCTCATACACATAGACTGGCCTGCAAAGTCTACTCCCACTACATCAAATGGGGCAGTATAGACACACCGTTCTCTTGGAAGTGGAGCCACCTTTTCATAATAAGGCTTTGCACTCCAACGCTTGCAAACCACACATTTATGCACGACCTTTTTTACTACTTGTCTAATTTTGGGAATCCAAAACTGTTGTCTGATCTCTATTATCACTTCTCTAACTCCAGCATGTAACAGCTTATGATGAGTATCCAGGATCAAAAGGTCCACAAAGTGCCCCACAGAAGGTAGCAAAATTGGGTGTCTTTTCTCCTCTGGAAGCCCAGAAAACTGTAGTCTACCTCCTACTCTCAATAAATCCTGATCCAAAAACACATCCAAACCCTTGAGCGCAGAATGTGTTGGTAGAACCTGTAATGGATGGCTGGTGAGCAATTCTCTCTCTTCACCAAATTTTTCCTTCTGCATATATACCACCCAGTATTTCCTGGCTTGCTGAATCTCATTACTGTTCAGAATTCCTTCCCTTCTTGTTTCTCCCTTAATGTTGTTGGTAAATCTATATACCCATGCTGTCACTCTTAACAATCTTTTCAGACTGCTAATGTCCTCAAGCCTCAATATGGGGTCCTGCTGCATAACTTGACAACTGTTCACAGCGCATTTTCTCACCTCACTCACCCATGCTTCTTCAGCCTGGCATTCTCCTACAATAGGCTGATTAGAAGGCCAGTTTTCACTTCCAAGTTTTAGCCACTCCGGCCCATTCCACCACAAACTTGACTGTGCAAGATCTTTCACTGAAATTCCTCGTGTTGGTAAATCAGCAGGGTTTTGGGTGCCTGGACAATGCTTCCATTGCTTGGGATCTGTGTGCGCTTGAATTTCCTCCACCCTATTGGCAACAAATGGTTTCCAATAATAGCTTGGAATTTCAGAGAGGGCCAAAGACTTTTGCACTATAACTGCAAGCCGACTAGCAATAACTGCACCCATCAATTCCAACCTTGGAACAGAAAGCCTTTTCAAAGGTGCTACTCTGCTCTTTGCAGCAACCAACCTGCAACTTACTTCCTCTTGCAATGCGCCTCTTATATAAATACAAGTTGCATAGGCTTCCTCACTTGCATCACAAAAGATGTGCAGCTCCAAATTGTCTGGACTATTGTTCAACTCTCCAAAGTACCATCTTGGGATTTCAATGTCTCCAAGATGTGCCAATTCTTTGAACCAATATTTCCACCTTACCACCATATGATCAGGTAACTCTTGGTCCCAACCAAGTCCAATTTCCCAGAGGCTCTGAAACCAAATTTTTACTTTATCACAAATGGAGCCAGGAATCCAAGAGGATCAAAGACCTTTGAAGCCAAACTAAGAGCTGTACGTTTTGTCCACCTTGTCTCATTCTCAGCCAGCTCTACTAAAGATTTCCCATTGAAGGTAAACAAATCATCATCTTGCTGCCAAACAATGCCTAGCACCTTTGCGTCTATTGCCCACAACTCCTTAATACCAGAATCCTCAATACTTTCTGCTGCATCAGGTACTACAGGAATGACTCATAAACTCTTGTAATTGCGAATGATTGGTCTGCCATTTTCTAAGCTCCATGCCAGCCTCCCTCATTATAGCTCTAGCCTCCATGAATATCTGTTTAGCCATTTCTGTATTATCCACGGAACACAGCAAATCATCAACATAAAAATTTTTCCTTATGTGTTCAATAGTGTTAGGATAGACTTCAGAATATTTCTTAAAATGGTACTGCATAGTAGCTGCCAACAGAAATGGACTAGAGCTGAGGCCAAACAACACTGACTTCATTCTATATGCTTGAACCTTAGGTTCATTTTCCAACAAGTCTTTCGTATCCACCCACAGATACCTTACTGCATCTCTGTCCTCTGGTTTTAACTTTATCCGCAAAAAGGCTTGCTTCACATCTGCAGTCAATGCTACTCTACCAAACCTGAATCTCAGTAACAAGGAAAATAAATCTGCATTTAAATTTGGCCCAGCATCCAAACAGTCATTCAAGGACACACCACCTTTGTCCTTGGCTGAGCCATCAAAAACTACCCTCAGTTTGGTGGTAGTTTTGTCTCGCCGTACCACTGCATGGTGTGGCAGATAATGTGCCTCCTGGCTCACCAGCTCACCTTGCACCCTTTCAGCATAGCCCTCCCTTACATAACTTAGGATGGCCTCATTGTATTCAATTAACAACTCATTTTTTCTTAGCCTGTACAATGAAGTCTCCAACCTCCGATTAGCTAGCTGAAGGTTTGAACCGGGTTTGCAAGAATCCTTCCATGGTAGGCCAACTTCATAGCAACCATCTCTAAACCCAATCCCTTTTTCAAATTGCTCTAAAACATCATTGTTCACTGTACTTGCCTGTTTGTCCTTTATGCCAATAGATTCAAGTTCCCAAAACGCTTTCAAATGCCTTTCCAGACCATGGCTGTTCTCCTCAATCTTAACAAAAAGAGCCTTAACTTCCATTTCATTGCAATAACTACCATGTAGCATCCAGCCTAGCTTACTTTCAATAGCTACCGGGCCTGAGATGTGCGGACAATATTACCAGTGATGAAGTCCCAATAATAGTCAGCTCCAATCAAAAGACTAATATCTTCTGTTCCTTCAAACTTATTATTGCCCAAATTAATTCCTTTAACTTGCAATTCTTGGACACATGCCATATCTAAACAAGTAGTGACTGGAGCACAAAGTTCCTCAATCTCTACAGCTTGGACCTTGATAGTGGGACTTTGCGGTAACAACCCTTTAACCAGAACTTCTACCTTCTTAAATTTGGTTCGGTTTTGAACGGAACCCCCAAACCCAGAAATTCTTAAATTTTCCCTCTTAAGTTCTTTAAACTTCAATTTTCTGGAAATTCTGGTCTTAATAAAACTACACTGGCTACCACTATCAAACAACACTCTTACAGTAGCTTCTCCCTCATTCCCAATTAATAAGGCTGCAGTTGTTTGCAATAATCCCCCTTTACTTTTACTCCCTTGCATAGCAGTGGCATGTGCCACTGATGTCTCTACTTCTGGGGTAGGCCTACTAGAGTGTTTTCACACAATAATGGCTGATGCCTACCATGACATTTTTTGCACAAAATTTTAAACTTACAAAACCTTGCTCTATGACCTTTCAAAAAACATTTAAAACATGCTGTGGACTTAGTTACCCTGTCCTTTCTCTCCTCAAAGGGTAAGCCTCAGCCACCTCACATTTATATGACTTGTGGTTGCCTTCGCAAAATATGCATTCCTTGATTCCCTTTAATTTATTCTCAGAGGATGCATGTAGAGCTGACACTGTACCTGGGCTATTCCTTTTTGTGGAAACTTTGGTGCTGTGCCTGCCTTTGTCCCCTTGTTTACCATCCCACTGTGCAAACTCAACTCCCTCTCGTCTTGCTAATTCTGTGCCTAAAAGACTTAACATCTGCTGAAGGGGGATGTACACATGTTCTGCAGAGTGTCCCCTACTTAATTCAAGCAAAATTGAGCTAGGCAATTTAGACATTTATACCTACACCCAAGTTGTCCAGGGACCTAGTTCTAATTTCAAATTCATCATATAACTGCCGTAACTCCTTGACACTATTAGGATTATTAACAGGAGGTATAGCTAAAAGTGCACGGAGGTGGCTTTTAATTAAGATCTCTGGCTTACCAAACCGTTTCTTTAATATATCCCAAGCCACATTATAATTAGCCTCTGTTAATGCTAATCCTGCTATAGTCTTTGCTGCCTCCCCTTCCAAGAGGGACCGCAAATAATTAAACTTCTCCACGGCACTTAACACTTGACTAGAATGAACTGCTGATTGAAAACTGTCTGCCCATCCTTGCCATTCCTGAATACTCCCAGAAAATGTTTTGAGTACAAGCCTCGGTAATTGAACTACAGATCTGTTAACCTTAACTTCACAAACATCATTTGTTGAGTGTTGTGTTTCATTATTAGACCTGGTCTCTAACTGTACTGAGCTGCTAAACTCTTTTGCTCGGAGGCCTACTTTAATTATATCATCAATAATCTCTTCAAAGTAAATTATGTTATTTTCTATTTCATCCTCTTCTATAAGAGCCTCAATTTTAACATTTACCTCACTTAGAGCAACCTTTTTAGTTTCTAATATGGAAAGCTGCGCAGTCACTAAGCGTAAATCCTCTTGCTCTATGGCAGAATCTATAGTGGCAATGACCTTTGTAATTAGACCTTTGTAGGCGCTTCTCCTTTTTATAAATTTGTTCAATTCAGATGCACTCATCTTCAATGCAAACAACAATTGGGCTCAATGCCAAATGAGCTGAATTGGCAGAAATACTTAACCAAACTGATCAAACGCAAATTTTACTTTCAAATAAACTGAATTGCTGGTGGGGTACTAACCAACACCAGTATGGAATACCAAATTTTCCACCCAAGTAACTGGCGCACTGGTCTGCAACCTTCGCCTACGAATAATAAACCAAATTAACCAAACGGTAAATGTAGGCCAAAAACAACGACAGACAAGTGGCCAAGTTTCGCAATTGGGCAACCAAACTTTCTACCCTGGGACCTTAATTCAATAATAACCCAAAATTAACCAAACCGGTAAAATGTAGGCCAAAACACGACAGACGACTGGCCAAGTTTCGCAATTGGGCGACCAAACTTTCTACCCTGGGACCTTAATTCAATAATAACCCAAAATTAACCAAACCGGTAAAATGTAGGCCAAAACAACGACAGACGACTGGCCAAGTTTCGCAATTGGGCGACCAAACTTTCTACCCTGGGACCTTAATTCAATAATAACCAAAATTAACCAAACCGGTAAAATGTAGGCCAAAACAACGACAGACGACTGGCCAAGTTTCGCAATTGGGCGACCAAACTTTCTACCCTGGGACCTTAATCAATAATACTCAACCCGTCTAGGCCTAACTTGGGCTACAATTTGCACAATCAGAACTTTGCCGAAAAATAGTCACTGACTCAGTCTTGGGGTAGAATCCGGTTCTGAAGGACCATGTTATTTTATTTATTTGTTGGGTTCAAAATCCCAGCTGAGCCGTGAACGGCCAAATTCTAAAGGGCCAGTTCTACCTACAGCCCAAGTTAAGCTAAATTAAAACTTACGGATTTGAGATCCTATTAGGTCCTACCTCAGGGTTGCTGACTCGATGCGGGCCTACCTTAGACCTTAGTTACATGAATTTAATATAAACAAAAGGGTACTATTTATGGTCTTCTTTCTCAACCTTGCAACAACAACGCAACCTGGACTATTGCACGATGCAACAATCTTGTATCTAAACAACCAAACTGAATTGCAAGAGAGCTCTCTAACAGACCACACCCTGTACGTACGACATCCCACAAACGAGTACCTTAACTTAATATATACAAGCAATGCTGCATCAATCAGCTTAGTCATCATATCGCCTTGGGACAACAATGGTTCTTCCTCTTCTAGATTTTCTAACAACTACTTTCAGAAGCCTGCACTATGCGGCTCAATATATATTCTATATCTACAGCATCCAAACGCCTGAATGGTATTACTACCCAAGAATCATCTTCATCCCCGTCATTTGATTCGAACCAGAAGGACAGCCTCATCCTGACTTCACGTTTGTCACGGTTCTGAAGGGCAAACTCCACAATACGTTCTACGCGTCGCAGTCCGTGGTTCAACACCATTGCCATACTTGGAACGAGGGTCAATCCCGACTATATACCGATTTCTAGTCAGGGCAGGGGTGGGAGTGGCGGTGCGCACCAGTTCGAAGAACGAGAAGCTACTGCTGCTGTGGAGGATGTGCCCGGAATTGAACAGGAATAAGGGACGTACTGTATTTTTATTTAAGGAAGGAGCTAGTGTAGGGGTTGTATCGTAGGACGTAGAGGGCTGGGGCTCTATTACTGGGGGTCTAACAACCGGTGCACTCCAGACACGTTTTATAACTGAGTGGAAGGCTCTTCATCATGCCTCCACTTTGAATTGTCGCGTGGCGGTGTTACAGGTGTCGCTGGTGTTGGCTTATCAGCGGGGTTGGAGTCTGTAACCACAATTCCACTGTCATCGGGGTCATCTGTAATATCGATGATGGGGGCATTACGCTGTACCTCGTCGTCATTCACTGTTCTGTGGAAGAAGAGGAAAAAACAAGACTGTAGAATATAAGGAAGATCACTTAAATTTTTATTATATTTTGTAAATGATCCACATAGGAGTGTGACGATGGATTCTGAAGAAAAATTCAGGTTCACGAGCCCGTCCACATGTATTATATCTGGCCCTACAGGGTGTGGTAAAATTGTGTTTATGCTTAAAATCATTAAAGATAAGGGGGAGATGTTCTCAAAATTTGTGCATAAAGTCATATGGTGCTATTCGAGGTACCAGGCAGTGTTTAACGAGTACCAAGATGATATTTTGTTCCACAAAGGCGTATATGACGTTAATTCATCAAAGAGAAATGAACATACAGTCATTGTAATTGATTATCTCATGTTGGAAATGGATAAAACGTTTGCCGAGATATTTACAGTGTTCTCCCACCATCTAAACATAAGCGTATTCTTTATCAATCAGAATCTATTTTTGAAAAATAGATACATGCGCGATGTGTCGTTAAATACACAATATCTAGTCTTATTCGCGCGACGAAAAGATGTCACAAATTGGGGTATTAGCCAATCAAATGTTCCCGAATTAACGCAAGAAGTTTTTGGAAGTTTATAAAGAAGCTACAAGTCAACGTTACGGATATTTGCTTTGTGACCTTCACCCGCGAAACATGTTCAGAGTGATTCTAAGAACGAATATATTCCCAAATGAGCCTGAAACGGTGTATACTGCAGAATGACAAAGCGGCTAAAGAAATACCATGAATTAATAAAAATCTATCATCGACTTCCACGGGCATTGGCAACAGATGTTTTTTGAAAATATCGACTCGGACTTTTTAAAATACACCTGTGAAATCTGTCCTAACATTATAAAATGTAATGTACCAATGAAACCCCCTCAGAAGGCTACGCCTTTACAAGAACATAACATGTACACTCGTTCGTAAAAGTCAAACTGTGGGGAAGGAAAAACGATTTATTGTACAAAGAGGGGGTTCATTCCTACCCATCTTATTTTCAGTTTTGGGGCCTTTAATAACTAGATTAATATAATGAATAAAGTGGTAGTGATTCCACACGAGGTGTATGCTTCATGACAAAGCTCAGAGTGTCCAGATACAGTTCTAGAACCCCGTAAAAGTAGGCTGTAAAGAATGGAAAGCGAATTGTTAGACCTATTAAACAGTGAAAAGTCACCTGATGAGAAAAGAATCTTATACCAAGAGCCTCTGCAGAAATTTCTTCATGAGTACGAAAATTATAAGAATCCGACAGAGATCCACGTGGTTATTAGGCACAGCGCGGACAACGATGAGCATGTCGACATAGCATAGGACCTGGGGCCGACGTTAGAGCTGAACAATCAAAGAATATTGGGTCGGCCCCACAACATATCGAACATGTATTAAAAAGAAGCCTGTCACATACATTGAGGAATAAAGGTTTAAGTATTTATAATCTATTGAATAAGGACCCCATCATACAGTGGACAGATACAGGCGAGGTCATTGTTGAAGGAACAAAGGTACAGGGATCGAACATCGTCCATGATCTGGTAAGAAAGTGGGATAGGCCCTCACCATCAGGATGGAAACATATTAAAGCAAGACTACGGCAAATAAATGTCCACAAAACATTGATAGGAAATCTGAACAGATTAAAAGACTTGGAACAATCCTCGCATGTGCCACAACTGAGCACGCCATCACCTCCAACGGTAGCATCCCTGAAGAAGAGAAAGAAGAGACCAAGCAACAACGGTCAACCCTCTCTACGTGCCTCTAAAATACGCAAATGGCTAACATATTAAGAAGACGCTATTATGACATTTCTAACCCAGCCTCCTACGGCGTTGTTGATAGACTGTACAGAAGTGTTTACAATGATGGAGTAGGGAAAAAAGATGTTAAGAGGATTTTGCGGGAGCAGGATGCTTATACCCTTCATAAGCCGGTGAAAAAAAGTTTAAAACAGCCAAGACAACAGCGGCATCGATTGATTCTATTTGGCAAGCGGATTTAACACATGCAAAGATATTCCCACAAAAAAGTTAACCGTACTTTGAATTAATATAACTCAAAAACTATTAGAGATTTTTGGGTCCTGCAAAAAAGTTTTATTTAACAACTATTTATCTGTCGATTCTGGAAATTTCATTAAATTTCCTTTTACGAAGTTGATACATTAATGGTTTTAGTGGAGGCTATCAAAAATATGTTTGCGCAAGGAAGTAAAATAATGAAACTTCGAAGTTTAAAATTAACAAATTTATTTAAATCCATTAATAACAAAAACACCTCTTCATATGGGTACTACAAATTTATTTTTTAATTTTCTAAGCACCGTTTCCTTCCACATGTCCTCCATTTCTTTCCAAGCACAGTTGCGCCTTTGATCGCATTGATTGCACAACTTTTTGATCAACTGGTGATTTTCCTTAAGTAAATTGACTTCACGTGTGATACTATCTCTTTAACTGGTTTATGTTTTCCGGTGGAATAGAATACACTTTACTCTTTAGATATCCCCATAAGAAATAATCGCACGGTGTTAAATCAGGGGATCTTGGGGGCCATTCAATTGCATGATTTAGCGCGACAATGCGGTTGCCAAAATTTTCTCTCAGTTTTGTTCTTACAGCAAGCTGTCTATGAGCTGGTGCGCCGTCCTGAATCCACCAAAGTCTATTGAATTGATTGCCGTAAATCTGGAGGAGTTCTGGGATGATCCGTTCGTTGATCATGTTCAGGTAGGCAGCACCATTCAAGTTATTGTCGTAAAACAATGGGCCGACAAGATAGCCATTCCCGCATATTCCGATCCACAGAGACACTTTCTGCTGACGAATACGTGTGTCAAAGTTGAATGCTGGGGGGTTGTTCAACGGCGCATATTGTCGAATATTATGGCTATTTACCTTTCCATTCATGAAAAAGGCTGCCTCGTCACCAATCACAATGTTTTCCAAGAAACGAGCAGGTTTATGGAGAAGCCATTCGACAAATTGTCTACGACGAGGAAAATCAGTTTCAAGAAGCTGGTGTCTTACATGCATCTTATAGGGATGCCATTTTAAGTCATGTTTAACAATGCGGTTAAATGTTGACTTTGACAATTGTAACCCATTCTTTCTGACTGATACATTTGGATTTTGAAGAAGTCATCTGAACATTTTCGATATTTTCTGTTGTTCTTATGGTTTTCCTACGACCCGAACGACCTTTATTTAGATTTAAGCATGTTCCTTCATGTTGGTATTTCCGAACATTTTTCCAAATAGCGGGCTTGCTTGGTGGGTGCCTACCTGGAAAACGTTGTTCAAATAAATCTTGTACTTGTTTAATACTGCCAGTCTTAATAAAGTTTGTGATTACAAATACGCGTTGCTCTTTTGTTAACTGCATGATAAAAAGGGTTCTTTTGAAGTAAACTTTTACATAGAAACGCTTTGATTTGCTTAATAAGCAATAATGACGAGACCATACCACAACGTGTCCGAAAAACCACTGTGCAATGGCCTAGGCTTCGCTTGAAGAATCGCACAGTGACCTAGGCTACCTAGGCTCCCTACGCTTCGCTTGAAAGTGCACGGTGACCTAGGCTTCCTAGGCTTCGCTTCATTATTTTACTTCCTTGCGCAAACATATTTTTGATAGCCTCCACTAAAACCATTAATGTATCAACTTCGTAAAAGGAAATTTAATGAAATTTCCAGAATCGACAGATAAATAGTTGTTAAATAAAACATTTTTGCAGGACCCAAAAATCTCTAATAGTTTTTGAGTTATATTAATTCAAAGTACGGTTAACTTTTTTGTGGGACACCCGGTATAGTGATGACTACTGTTACATCCTATTTATAATAGATGTATTCTCTAGCGAATCAGGCGAGTTTGTCTAAAACAATTCGTCTAAAATACAATTTGTCTAAATCAATTTGTCTAAAACAATTTGTCTAAAATAGTTTGTCTAAAATCAATTTGTCTAATAACAATTTGTCTAAAATACAATTTGTCTAAAAATAATTTGTCTAAAATACAATTTGTCTAAACAAACAATTTAATATAATATGGCATACAAATTGTTGCCTGATGTCTAATAACAATTTGCTAAAATACAATTTGTCTAAAAATAATTTGTCTAAAATACAATTTGTCTAAACAAACAATTTAATATAATATGGCATACAAATTGTTGCCTGATGTACAATGCTATTTATTACTTGCCACGCCCCATCTTAAAAGGTTACCTCTTGTGCGGAATAGTACATCGAAATCAGTTATCCCGGAACCCATAACCCGTTAGGTTAGGTTAGGTTAGGTTAGGTATATTATGAAATAAAATCAACCCATTTTCAATCTTTTCAAGCAGACAAATGCATTTCTAGTTATCTTCAGTTATTAGTCAAATTGTATTTTAGACAAATTATTTTTAGACAAACTATTTTAGACAAACTATTTCGATGTACTATTCCGCACAAGAGGTAACCTTTTAAGATGGGGCGTGGCAAGTAATAAATAGCATTGTACATCAGGCAACAATTTGTATGCCATATTATATTAAATTGTTTGTTTAGACAAATTGTATTTTAGACAAATTATTTTTAGACAAATTGTATTTTAGACAAATTGTTATTAGACAAATTGATTTTAGACAAACTATTTTAGACAAATTGTTTTAGACAAATTGATTTAGACAAATTGTATTAGACGAATTGTTTTAGACAAATTCTCCTAGATGCATTCTCTAGATATCTGTGGCTATTTCCTCTGAAAAATAAATCGCCTGAAACAGTTGCTAAAGCCACCAAAACGATTTTTGTGCAGACATGGGAAAAGAATTTATAGGCCGAGCTTTTCAGAACATGCTGACAGAGTTTAATATCAGCTACTATACTAGCAATTCTATATATAAGGCCTCTCTAGCTGAAAGAGTTCAACGTACCATAAAGGAATGCATGCATCGCTATTTTACACATAAAAGCACATACAGATATATAAACATTCTGGAATCACTGGCCTCATCCTTCAACCGTTCACACCATCTCACGATTGGGACAACACCTAACGAGTTTAGGAAGAGGTGGGCACTCAGAGAGTGAGGTGAGAAGAGATATTCGTAGAACCGCACCACACTCTACACGTTTCAAAATCATTGATTATGTAAGACTGTCTCGTTCGGGTAAAAAATTCGCGAAGGGATTTGAGCAAGTTGGACACGTGAGATTTTTAAAGTTAGGGCTATGAGACCTAAAAGCGAGATAATGCTGTATTACGTAAAAGATTTGAATGGGGAAGAAATCGCAGGAGGCTTTTACCGCGAGGAGTTGCAGAAAGTGACATTTAATTTAAGAAAAAAAATGTGTTTAAAATTGAAAAATTTTGACGGCAAAGGTTCAGGAAAGAGAAAACTGTACCTGGTGAAATAGCTACGGTATCCAGAAAGCTTCAACACCTATATAAAAGCTGATGCAATAATGAAACTTAAATGGTATGCAAATGGCGCCTAACCATTTCTACGTCACACTGCCGTCCTCTTCTTCCCTTTCTGTACATCCTAACAACACCCTGGTCAACTTTGTAACAGAACTCCATGAATCCATTGAATTGGATCGTGATTCGTATGAGGTGGAGATAGGCGAAATTCAGCTGGACACCCTCTTTTTAAGTATTGAATAAAAAGAACCCGTTTTTACGGTTCTTAGAGACCTTAATGAGTGTGAAAAAGCCGGGGTAACTCGGGATGAAACCATGCGTCTCGCCCGGAGTGGAGATGCACGGTATTACACTACAGTAGTAACACTGGGCCGTTATGGTGCGGCTGAGGATGTTGTGAGAGACTTAAACGTTGATTTAAAGAACTCAAATCTTACGGCTGATTTAGTTACGAAATCGTAAACAAAGAAACCCTCTGCGCATACTCTGACCCTAAAATCACAGGCTAACAGAAACATTAAAGACAAAGGACTATTCAAAACTATAACCTAGGGCCGATATGGAACAGCCATCCAAAGAGACACCTTTCACGAAGTACAACAGGATTTGTCCACCCTATTGTATCAGTTGAAGTTGGAGAAATGGGCGATGACTATACACCCCCAGACATGCGCTATATTTACAGCAATATAGTGGAGCACCAGTTTATTCGGGGATACCCAGGCACGCGACTAATCTATTAACCAATATCTCAATATATATGAGGGGTCCCGCGTCTTAACCCTTTAACGCTGGAATTGTTTGTAGGGTTAAGTTATGAATGCGTGTATTTGAAAGGTTACCAATATGTAGCGGTCGTCCTTTTAGGGTTAAGGTACCTAAGCGCCAAAATTAAAATTCGCCAGAAATCGCCTCCAAAGTTCAGCAATATTCTGGCAATAGTATCTCTGTTATTAATTGAGCTAGAACGTTCATTTTTGGCTAAATTAGAGTTCTAAGTATGCTAATGAAGATGTTCATGAGTTTTTGTAATAGATTTTCATATTTTATATTATATATATATATTTTTTAATTTTTTAATTTTTTTATTATGCCGAACTTTGGGTGCGATTTCTGGCACAGAATGATTCCATTGATTTTTCATCACTATCACTAGCACGGTGAGACATTGCTGCACACGTTGATAATAGTTAGAAGTCGGGCGAATAGAATAACCACGCAATATTCAGCAATATGAGAACGAACACAGGACGCCTGCTAACAGCAACGCGAGTCTTAAGGTACTGGCGGGATGTTTGTGTCGTGTCCCTCTCGACGCGTGGAGCGGGTGACCAGTCAGAAAGCAGAGCGGCGTGGCTGCCACGTTTTCATTGGCTTGCGCTCCTCCTGCTGTTCCCGCCCAGCCCAGCTGGCGATAGAGGTGAAAAAAGTAGTTCACTTCATAAGGTTTTCAACCATACTTCTAGTGTCGTAAGGTCATTATAACCCAAACCACGCGATAGAGGAAGGGTGAAAATAGTGATATCCATCAAAAACACGTTTTCGCCTGTGGTGGCGCTTAGGTACCTTAAGACGCGCGACCCCTCATATATAAGAAAGATTGAGGAAAAAAGTTTCCCATTCGGTGACGGGAGCTTAACAGTGAAGCTGCACTTTCGACGCACTGAATTATAATGGCGCGAAGGCCTTTCACAGTCTATCGAGTTGTGAGATACCAGCGTGGGAGTGGTGTTGGATCCAGTTTTTTCAACCATACAACGTACGGCTGTCCCCTTGCTGAAGAGGGGTGCCAGATATCTCGGCAGGAAAGCTTTACAATCAGGTTTTAACACGGTAGAAGACATAATGGCGGGTGCTAGACGTAAAGAAGCTCTAAAAAAGCACTTAAAGAGTACACGTGACGAAATCATCAAAGATGCAAAGAGAAAAATGCCTGGTGGTGGAAAGAAGAGGGATGTCCGGAAGAAGAAAGAGTTACCAGCACGTGGCGTTAAACGTAAAAGGACATCAAAAAAGAAGTGCTCTAATGGAGTGAAACCTATGGTTGATAATTTTTTTAACTGATATAAGCTAAGGACTTTGCTCTCGTGAATCATAGGTTGCTTACTACTTGTCGAGACAGGTGGCATTATTTCTGACTCGTCATGGCACGCTTCATCCATCCGTGGAGTTCACAATGTTGTAAATCGGAGCTGTCCCTCTTTGACATGCCCCAACACAAGTTTCTATCGAGTAGAGTGACTTTATTACGATTAACCCGTTAAACACAATTAGTTCCCCGAGTGCTCCTATAGAATTCGTGATACCCAGCTCAGGCCCTTACTTTTTTGATCGAAGCTGCGTGCCCATGTACGCTAAACTACGTAGAACCCATTCAGATGGAACGGACTGCGGTGATAAATACGTTGTATTCCCAGAAACAAACTTTCTACACTCCATATTCAACCAGTGTGATGTGTATTTAAATCAGGTCAACATCTCGGCAGGAACGGGTTATTATCACCTATGAGCCTATCTGGAAAATGTGCTGAACTTTTCAAAAAAAGCGAAGGATACCTTTCTAACTGCCGAGAGCTCTTATCAGACTAAAGACGAAAGCACTGTAAAGGCCAAATTTAAAAATTCTAAAAAGAAGATATACGAATGCTTCGGGCTTCTGCATACAGACTTCACATTCCAGGAGAAACTGCTTGTGAATGGTATCGACATGAAAATAAAGTTCACTCGCACGAATCCTGAGATCTGCATAAATCTAGGAGCTGATCAAAAAGAGGGCGCAATGCCCGTTGTGATTCATATTATGGAAACATACCTTCGCGTACGTCGAGTGAAACTAAGTTCGCCAAAACAAATAGAAATTGGAAAAATTTTCTACATGCCACAGTTAAATACGCAATTAACAAAGTACAGATCAAACTATACACGGTGCCCGCAGGGTTGGCATCCAAACAGATAGAAAACATCGCCCTGGGAGCTCTACCTAAGCGGTTATTAATTGGAATACAGGACCACGCTTCTGTGAATGGGAACTATAAAAAGGACGTCTTTAAATTCGAGAATTTCAGCTTTAAAAATATAACTCTGTACGTTAATGGCCTAGCGCTAGGGGGAACAATGGAAGCGGATTGTTCATCAGATGCTGTGTTCCCGTTTTGCTCGAGAGCATATAGTAATCTCGCACATAACGCCAGTGCCTGTGATGAATTAGGGATTGTTGCAACGCAGAAAGAATTCATCGATCACTTTAACCTTTATCCGTTTGACTTCACTCCTGACTTATCTGCTAGTGTAAATACACACCTAAGTCCACAGCAGAGTGGAGACATTTCAGTCAGATTCGAATTCCTCAAGCCGATGGACTAATGTACTAGTATACTTCGAATCACAAGCTCTAATAGAAATTGACAGACTCAGGAGTGTAGTTACTGACTTTTAAAATGGATGTGAATACACTTCAGAGAGTAATGAAGAGTGACCGAATCATACATTCAAAATTTATCGGTGTGTTTGCGAAGAATGAAACATTGAAATTACCAACCATAACACACTGCGGCGCACTTATTTTGAACACGGATGTTATTGATGGCGAAGGGATTCATTGGTTAACCATCTATTTTAAAAATAGGGAAAGAATGTACTATTTTAACTCGATGGGGACTCATTTTTGGAATGACGCTATTATTGTAAAATTTCTCGAACAGTTGCATATCCCCGAAATTGTCTGGAATCCTTGCTGATTCCAGGGGATACTTTAGTAACGTGTGTTGCATGTATTGCCTTTCATTTCTCTTTCAAATGGCACGTGGAAAGGAATTTATAAAATTTTAAAATTATTCGACCCGTGTCACACTGAGCGGAATGATGAGTTGGTGTGCAGACATAAAAAACGTTTTCAGTTTGTGCGCACTCGATGTATTGTATGATGTTTTACGCGTATATAAATTGTAACTTGGGTAATTGCAACAATATTGTGTAAAATATAAGATGTCTCCAATAATGTTAGTTTTGTGCTCTGTAGCTTATTTAAAATGTAATAGATGCTAATTCTGTAACTAATTTAAGTTGAATATAAAAATTGTACTATTTTATAAAATATTCCTTATGTTGCTACCATTTAATAAATTGCTAAAAATACACTGCGTCTTGTTCTTAACCGAAACAAAAGGAAAGAAATTCACATCACTTCGTCGATACGACAATCACTGGATTGAGTGTCCAGTTAAACTTCAAATCCTCCAAATCGCCGTCGGCTATTTGCGTTTCTTCAAAGCTATCACGAAAAGTTTCTAAAACACGAGGTAGTTCCTCATCGGACCTTTAAGAAAAAAGACCACGGTTGTTGACAGAGAATTATTTTTGACTGTTCATACATTTTTCTGAATCTTTTTTAATTAAAATCCATTTGTTTTTCATCAAAAATACACACAGAGGAACATATATATATATATATACACACACACACACACATACAGGGGTTAGACAAAATAATATGAACACCCGCCGATTTCACCGGTTATCTTTACGGACTGCTCAGACACAAAGTAAACGGTCAAATGACTGGCAAACCTATTTAAATGCGTAACAGAGAGTGTATACGTCATGTTATAACCCTCACGTTGTTTTTACAGATCTGAGTGAATTATGAATTAGCAGTTATGAAAGACCTGTCAGACTTCCAAAGAGGGCAAATTGTCGGAGCGCGGATGGCTGGTGCATCGGTGACGAAAACCACTCAGATGTTCAATGTATCCAGAGGAACTGTCTCTATGGTCATGTCTGCATACCAAAACCATGGAAAGACAAGCACCGACAAATGCAATAGTGGACACAAGAAGAAGCTGTGTGATCGAGACCGCCGGGTGCTAAAGCGCATTGTGACAAAGAACCATAAGACCACAGCTCCAAAAGTGACTGCAGAGCTTAACCAGCATCTTGCAAGCCCGGTATCGACCAGAACTGTACGTCGCGAGCTCCATGGAGCTGGATACCATGGGAGGGCTGCAATTGCCAAACCCTTCCTTTCGCACATCAACATTGAGCGGCGCAGAAAATGGTGTAATGACCATAAGAATTGGTCAATGGACCGGTGGAAGAATGTAGTCTACTCCGACGAATCCTCCTTTACGCTATTTCCATGTTCCGGTCGAGTTTACGTCTGCAGACAGCCTAAAGATGCTTATGACCCCGACTGCCTGACCCCAACCGTTAAGCATGGAGGCGGATCTGTGATGGTTTGGGCAGCAATATCGTGGAATACTCTTGGCCCAGCTGTAGTACTGCATGGTAGGGTTAACGCCCAGGTCTATCTGTCAATATTGGCTGACCAGGTCCATCCCATGGTCCAAACGCTGTTTCCCAATGGCGGCGCCGTCTTCCAGGATGATAATGCACCAATCCACACCGCTGGGGTCGTTAAAAACTGGTTTGAAGAGCATGTTAGTGAAGTAGAACGCTTGGATTGGCCTCCACAATCCCCGGATCTTAACATTATCGAGCATCTGTGGTGTCAGTTGGAGCAGCAGGTCAGAAGCCGATTCCCACCGCGGCGTCTTTGGAGGAACTGGAGCAGGGTTTGCTCGAAGAATGGCTCAGGATTCCTCTAGCCACTGTCCAAAAGCTGTATGAATCAATTCCCGACGCATTGCAGCTGTTATTGCCGCTAAAGGAGGACCAACTCCATATTAAGAATAAAAACCGCCATTTATCAAGGTGTTCATATTATTTTGTCTAACCCCTATATATATATATATATATATATATATATATATATATATATATATATATATATATTAAATAACAACTTTAGTCATTCTAAAAAACTCGCCTAACCGGGTCATTAACATATACTTCCATAAATATATATATATATATATATATATATGACGAACCCGGATCAAATAATAAACAGCAAACAACTAGCCTAACCGGGTCAGTAACATATACTTCCATAAACAATATATATATATGAAGAGAGAGTTACAATGAATTACAATAAGGGAAAATGCCGAATAGGGTACCCGGATCAAATAATAAACAGCAAGGAACTAGCCTAATCGGGCTCAAAAGGAAGATTAGCTGGGTATGCTACGCATCGTTTGCCGACACCGGGTCTTGAGCCCGATCGATTAGTTTTACACTTCAAAGTGCGTTTATTATGGATTTTATAAAAATTAATTAACACTTGCAAGGATTCTTGATTAAGCACTGAATGATGCGATGTGTATATATATATATATATATATATATATATATATATATATACCGAGAACGGCCGTCAGTTTATATCATATTTCACAAATTATTAAAGATTATGTAATAAATCATAACGCATACACTAAAAACTGCCTAATTTATGCCAATTGTGTGGAAGGGCGACTAGCTGGGGATGCTACGGATCGCCTACCATCACCGGGCCTCAAACCCAGGACCACTGGAAATTCCTACCTTTAAAGTTTGCAGTAATTCATTCTTGGTACGAATCAAATATGGAAGAGCGATGCATTTACTAATTCTAAAAGTCTACCTGTAGAACTTTCTATAATTTTTTTAAAATTAATACGTAATTATTTCATAAACAAAATAATTTGAAAATTCATTCTCTAATTACTTAATAGAGCACAATAATTTACAGAGTCGGAAATACTTTTATCCTAGCTGGGGATACTACGCATCTCCTGTTGGGTATCGAACCCGGGACATTTGAAAAAGTTTTACTACACGCTACAGAAGCTAGTTTGCAGTTACATAAATTTTTCTACCTACATTTCAAATGTGCTTCGTTCACTCTGCTGAACGTCACAAACTTCTTCCACGGCTTGTGTCGAAATAAGAGTTCCTCCGTCGGCGGCTGCGAAAAGTTCGAGTGTAGCCCTGGCAGAGGATTACCGACTTCAAACACCTGTGGGGAACAGTAGATTTCTGGCTGACTGGAGGTGGCCATGACGACAGAATATGTGGTTACTCGTTGATAAACATAACTGCTGTGAGTTCCAGCTGAAAATACCCCCTTTTATATACGATACATCATCCCGATTGTAACCACCCCTCAGAAGAACAATATTCGATTCGCAAGCTTCCTGTTGGTTGTCAGTGAATTTGGGTGTGGCTGTAACGTGTGTGCGAGTTTTCCACCAACCAGAGACCATGGATTCGTTCTCGTACTCCTCCCGTTGAGTTGTAATTGGACGAGCCGCGAATTCTGTGGGCGTGTCTTTACCAAATTTGACTTATTCATTCCTCAGATTTTTTAAATTGTTTACAAAGGTATCATAAGCGGGTAAATTTAGCAGCATGTAATTTAAATTTTTTTTAAGCGTAAATTCATTGTTTTTAATATCTTCATTGAATAAATTTACAGTTTTACCTAAACTGTTTTCTATTAAAGGGAAGGCTCTCGACCTCTTTTTTAAGTGTTTAAAAAGTAATTTGAAAGTTTTTGATTATTTTTAGTCACAAAATTTTTAAGGAATAAACTCTTTTAAAGTCTAAAAAGGTCTAAAAAGTTGAAATTTTTTTTTTACTTTTATAGTTTTAAAAGGAAAATCTTTAATATATTCACGCATGATGAGAATAAAATACAGTTTTCCATTCCGTGCTTTTCAGAACGTATATCGAAGTGTATTTAAGGCAAAAATAACAGCTGTCAGGTGTTTGCTCAGAGAAATGAATTTAGCAAAGGGCCGGATTAGTTTCTCTCTCCGAAAGGTTTTAGTGACGACCGAGTCGAAATTTTACCTGTCACCTTCCATGCATTTAAAAAGTAAATTATCAGATTTTCAGAAATGGTAGAGCGAGAGCGAAGGATGTATTATAAAATATTAATGTACACGCAGGTGTTCCAGATTAACTCACCGGAAAGGTGTCAGCTGCCTAAAAATGAAAATTACTTTTAAAAAATGAAAACGTGAATTCAAAGTTTTTAAAATCTTTATTGTATAAATTATCAGATTTTCAGAAATGGTGGAGAGAGAACGACGGATTAGCAGTTAAACATTTAAAATGTATACGCAGGTATTCCGGATTAGCTCGCCCGAAAGGTGTTAGCGACGACCGAGTCAAAATTTGAGAGAGAGAGAGAGAGAGAAGTTATTATTATTTAAAATAGCTGTGACGGAATGAAATTTGTAGTTTATCCCGAAAAAATATTAAATTTAATAGAGATTTTACAGGGCTCAATTGAAATACGAGTAATTATAGATATGTGTCTTAAGGTAATATATCAGGTCATCCCATAAGTAATGTCGTTTTTTAGATCGGAATTTGAAGGCCCCCAAAAAAAACTCAATTGAAACTTTTTAATCTAGTATATATTTTCTATCGGAATCAATGACACTCTGCCAACGTCCTACACGCTTTTCAATGCCATGTTTATAAAATTCCGGCGGTTTTGAGGCAAAAAACGTACAAAAACTGGTGTGCAGGTCATCTAAAGAAGTATACTGTTTCTCGTCAAGATAGTTTTGCAGTCTCTTGAAGAGATGATAATCTGAAGGCACAAGGTCTGGAGAATATGGAGGATGTGGGAGTTTTTTCCACCCAAGCTCCTCAATTTTTGCAGAAGTGATCCGAGTGGTATGAGGACGTGCGTTGTCGTGGTGGAACACGATTCCTTTCCGATTAACCAAAGAAGGTCTCTTTTCTTTTAGTGCAGTGTTCAATCGATCCAGTTGTTGACAGTATACTTGAGCGGTGTTGTTGATTGTTTGGTTGTGTGGTAAGGTTTCAAAATGTATTACACCACCTTTATCCCACCAAACACTATGCAACACCTTCCGAGGGTGAAGATTTGGTTTTGGCTGTGGTGTCGCTGGTTCTCCGGCACAAACCCACTGTCGACGGCGCTCAACATTCTGGTACAGTATCCACTTTTCATCACCAGTCACTAAACAGTGCAAAAACGGATCTTGGAGTTCACGGGAATGAAGAGCTGTGCTAATGTTTACCCGCACCCTCAGATTGTCGACCGACAATTCATGTGGCACCCATTTTCCTAGCTTAGGCACTTTCCCGAGTTGTTGCAAATGTCGATGGATGGTGGATGGGGATGAATTGAATTTCTGGGCCAATTCTTCGACAGTTGTTGAACAGTCTTCTTCAAGTGCGGCTAACAGCAGGTCATCATCAAACTCAGCAGGGTGTCCAGAGCGTGCTGCATCTGTCAAACAGCAGTCACCATTCCTAAACTTTTGAAACCATCTTTGACATTTCCTCACATGCAGAATATCGTCGCCATAAACGTCCTGAATGTTTTGCGTTGCTTCAGTAGCACTATTCCCTTTTTTGAACTCGTAAAGCATTATATGCCTGATATGCTATTCTGATACCGCCATGTTTATGAGGGGTTCACATAAAGAAAAACACACGTCTTCACTGGTCAAGGTCTGTAAAGTATGTAGCGAAACACGATAGATCTCCTCTTAGATATAACCTTCGGAAAAGTTATGCTTAAATTGAGTAGGACTAGTTTAAACTTAATCTATCGTAAAAAACGACATTACTTCTGGGATGACCTGATATATATATATATATAATATATATATATATATATATATATATATCATATATATATATACAGAGATGGGCAGTACCGCGGTAAATGTAATGGCTTAAGTAACGGGCGTTACTTTTGTAACGAGTATCGGTATCGCCTTAGCAAGATTTCTAATATAACGATGCAACAGTAACGCCCGTAATAATTTTAGCAAAAGTAACGAGAATTTCCGTTACTCGTTACTCGTTACATACTATTTTTTATGTGTGAAAAGTACAAATACATCTTTCGGCAGTCACTTGATGGCTATCCTTCAATTAAGAAGCTCTTCCTCAAGTACAATACTCCACTTCCTTCCTCGGCTCCGGCTCCTGTTGAGCGTCTCTTCAGCTATGCAGGACATATTCATGCCCCTAAGAGAGGAAATCTTTCCGACAACACGTTCGAAAAATTAGTAATGCTAAAAGGAAACCCTAGGCTCCTAGCTACATTTAAAATTTAATTCTATACCTCTCAGCTAGAATATATTTTTGGAAATGTTTATTATTATTTTACATCAGCTGCTATTGAAATGTTTCTGTTTACTTATGTTTAATTTTCTGTTATTCAAATAATATTTTTTGTCAAAAATGTCCTGTTATGTCTGTCAGAAATAAACCTCCATTTATCTAAAAACAGTTGCGTTTGTTTTTACATACTTTTATACTTGCTTTAATATTCTAATTACGATATACAATTATGATATATGAATTTACCAATGTAACGAGTAACGACGTTACTGTAACGAGTATCGGTATCGCCTTAAGATATTTTCAAAGTAACGATGTATCGGTATCGCCAGGGTCATTTTAAGAGAGTAACGAGTAACGGTAACGCTCGCCAATTTTGAGTAACGGTGCCCATCTCTGTATATATATATATATATATATATATATATATATATATATATATATAGTCGTATGAGCATTTACAGGGTGACAATTGGAGAAAATATTCAACACTAAGCTCATCTTAATGTTAACTAATCTCCTTCTATATAATCATATATTCTGAGATTGAATAAGATCGTTGATGACGGAGGGAATTGTTTTTCGAGTTTAATTTCAATTTACTTCATCGAAGATCTATGAACGTGTGTAATATATATATATATATATATATATATATATATATATTCGGGGAGTGTGTGTGTGTGTGTGTGTGTAATAATAGGGAATTTATGAGCGTGTATATATATATATATATATATATATATATATATATATATATATATATATATGTGTATGTGTACACTATGACAACTGGCTGATATGCCTGGTGGGCACTGGCTTCTATGCCAACTGGCTGAATGACACTTCTAAACCAGTTGATGCTCGAATGAAAGCTTATTATGCGTCTGGGTCTCACAGGCGAAGGATGCTCGCTTCTTTTCTCCTCTCTCCTCTCTCTCTTAGGTTAGGTGGATTCCCCCAGCTTGTGGCTGCTGGGGGTCCCTCCTTTTTTGGAACCCTTGGTGGTGAGTGGTAGGGTGGCATCTTGCAACAAGGGGGAAGGGGGGGGGTGGCAATGGCACTCACTTGATCAACATTGCAATTGCTCTGCACTCGTCTTGTTTGCGATCATACTACTAATATGCATGTACACGTCACCCTATTCACTTGCGTAACTTTATGAACACCCTGTACTTCTATAGCTTCGCTAAAAGAAAAACAAAAACCCAGACCACTATCGCACCCTTAAGGAAAGAAAATAATGAGCTAACTAATGATCTAAAAGAAATATCTGAAACAGTGAGAGCTCAATATGAATCAGCTTTCAGTACCCCAAATAGAGACAAAACAGTATCTGACAGAAATACATTTTTTGAAGAGGAATTAAATGGAGAATGTATAACAGACTTTTATTTAACCCAGAAGATGTAGCGAGAGGTATAGGACAAATGAAATCACATTGAGCTGCAGCCCCGTCAGATGGAATGCCTTGTTGATTAAAAACTGCAAGAACGAAATAGCTACTCCCCTTTATTGGATATGGAGAAGATCCCTAGACACAGGGGAAATACCGAGCATACTAAAAAGAGCGAACATTGTTCTTATATATGAAAGGGGGACAGGTCTCAGGTAAAGAACCAAGACCGTTGTCAGTGCCATCACATCTCACCAAAATATTTGAAAGAATAGTCAGGGAGAAAATATGACTTTGGAAACACAGGAAAGATTCAATGAGAACTCAGCACAGATTCCGATCAGGAAGATCGTGCCTATCACAACTGATAGAGCACTATAACAATATCATGGACGCACTTGAGAGCAATGATAACTACGATGTAATATACACAGGTTTTGCTAAAGCATTCGATAAGTGTGATCATGACATAATAGCACATAAAATGAAACATGGAAATAACAGGCAAAGTGGGAAAATGTATCTATAACTTCCTCAGGGAACGGCAGCAAGCCATAAAAATCCAAGGTATATCATCGTCAGAATCGGAAGTACGCATCTCAGTACCACAAGGAATAGTATTAGTCCCACTCCTATTCATTATCATGCTGACAGACGTAGACAATGAAGTAGATGACAAGAGTATAGTAACATTCCTTGCCAACGATACAAGGCTCAGCAGAAAAATCGGCAAATGCAGAAGAGGTGGAAGACCAACAGAGGGACCAAAACAGAATATACAAATAGTCAGAAGACGATAACATGAATTTTAATACTGAGAAATTTCAGCTCTTGTGATAAGGAAGAAATGAAGAACTTAAACAGCACACTATGCTCCGCATAGACAGACTATTCAGAGAAGCACGAAAGAAGCAAAAAATTTATGGGTAACAATGACCAATGATGCAAAATTTGAAAAGAATCAGATGGTGATAAACCAAGCAAAAAGAGCTACAGGACAGCTACTGAGAACCTTCAAAAGAAGGGACGAGAAGGTAATGATTCCCCTGCTGAAAGATTACGTAAATTAAGTCTGTATTCGTTGGAAAGAAGAAGAGAGCGAGATACACCATAATTTACATATGAAATGATCGAAAAAGTGGTACCTAACCTTAAACTAAACCCAACTAACATCCAAACAACAGTGTAAAATAGAAAAGGTAGAACGTGTAGTGTTCCCAAACTAAAGGGCCGACACGGGACACTCTCAACACTGAAGGAAAATAGCTTGGTTGTCAGGTGGCCGAGACTTTTTAACTGGCTTCCAAACGAACTCAGGAACG
Organism: Bathynomus jamesi; assembly: GCA_023014485.1. Lineage (NCBI taxonomy): Eukaryota > Metazoa > Arthropoda > Malacostraca > Isopoda > Cirolanidae > Bathynomus > Bathynomus jamesi. The sequence continues at coordinate 531,351 of JAJOZX010001027.1, read as the reverse complement.
TCACAGGAGTTAAAATTGAAATCTTCAAAAGAAGACTAGATGCCTGGCCCAGGACGTTGCCAGATGAGCCGGGTGTACCTGGCTGTGTGCGATGGAGACCGCAAGAAAGCAACTCGCTCCTCAATCAGGCCAGGCCTAGAGGCGAGGCTACTAGCTTGACCTTCGTATGAAGAGAGACCAACGCATAAAACTTTTACCAGGTTAACCAGGTATATATATGTATACACACTCGTATATACTGAAACTGAAAGGTTTATTGGCAGAAAAAAACTTTCATAATACAGTTAGTAGTAATAATAGAAATAAAAATAATACACGTAACGAAACAAATAATAATAAAGGTTATAATAGCATATCTGAAGGCTGGAACCAATTATTTTCTAACATCAATTAAAAAAATTTCAGCAGACATAATTTAGTTTGCTTTTTACCCATGACGATGTGGCAGCTGAAGTATCATTCATTTTCAAACCACACCCATTTCACTCGGTTACACTTTTTATTTAAGAATATAATAATTACTAATAATTGTAATAACCCAATACAAAATGAATAGTGTCATTAATATTTTAATTTAATATTTTGCTAATCACGTATCCAAAGCGATAATAATCAACCAGTGAAGAGGGCCAGAAACTGATACAGAGCTCAGGCCAACTAAAACGTCCCATTAGTATTTTCTCGAATGAAAAAGTTCTTGACGGAAGCATTTTATGCTTGCACTAACAAAGACGACGAAACTTAAAACGATCTAATGTAACCTAACCTAACCTAATCTAATCTAACCTATTCGTATCTACCATCATTTACAAAAAGTTTCGTAGAAATAAAATTTGAATAAAGTCTTTCTCGATATCATTTCGAGAAAAAATTCCATTCTAATTGTTGTTCTCTCATCAAAAGTGTAATACTCTTGCTGAGAATACGTCCGAGAGAAACGAAAACAAATGTCTCTCTAACAATTTATCTGTGATATCTCAGTTGAACTTTGAAATATCTTCAAAAGTTCAAAAGTTATTTCACTTTCAAATTGGTACAACTTTAACTGCGTTTTCTGGCGTTTTTTAGTTTTGTCGCTTACAAACGTTTTCCTTAAAGGGTTTCAAGTAGTTTATACAGTGTATAAAGTTCATACGCCCTGGGTCTTTTTTTTTTTACCTTTATACCAAATAGCTATACCACAAAGGAAAGGGAAGCTATACAGTCACTGTCATATAGGAGGAATCCTTTATTACTTGGATCGTTAGTCACAAAACACTCATTTAACCCATTTTGACATGTAATATGGAAACAAACAGTCTAAAAAATTCATGTCATAGGGCACTTTACTGCTTACAGCGTAGAATCACAAACTTGAGGTGCTGCTTGCTCCTGATGAACCATGTACCCGGATCTGTAAGACCAAGGGTGTTTGCGATGCAAACTAACAACAGAAACCATGGAATTGATTATGGATGGGACCACGTTTTTCAATAAGATTGGCATTGTTGCTTCCAGCAGTGTTGAATCAAATACGTGAGCCTCGTTAGTTCGTTGACTCTATATACAGAATCTATTTGCCAATGATAGTGCAAGGCTGCAAGCTGTTCGTACCTTGATCGGGTGTATGGGCAGAGCGGTGCTTTGCGAAACAATGAAGCCATTACTTTTTGAAACTTAATCTACAGGGTGTCCATAAAGTCACGCATCATAGGAAACTACATTTATTTTGTTTCATTTATTTGTTCGAAATGATTCCCACCAATCTCAAAACATATTTGTAGACGAAAAAGCAGGTTTCTTTGAATGTTCCTCAACATATTTGGCTTGATGGAGACATAAATAAATAGACATTACTTATGTTCCTCAACATATTTGGCTTGATGGAGACATAAATAAATAGACATTACTTATGTTCCTATGATGCGTGACTTTATGGACACCCTGTATAAATAAACCCTGTTCCTCATTTTAAAAATATACTTCAGGTGTGTGTATATATATATATATATATACACACACACACACAAAGTGGATATATATATATATATATATATATATATATATATATATATATATATATATATATATATATGAAAATTATTTCACGAAAGTAACACGTGAAAAATATTTATGATGAATAAAACCACGAAGGAAAGGAAACACAAAATGGTGCTCAAGCGCTTTCGTCTAATGACGAGGATGTCATTAGACGAAAGCGCTTGAGCACCATTTTGTGTTTCCTTTCCTTCGTGGTTTTATTCATCATATATATATATATATATATATATGTAAGCCCTCAACTATTGTCCAATTGCCTTAATCTCTTGCCTTTCTTACGTTTTTGAATCTATCCTTAACAGGAAGATTCTAAAACACCTTTAATCACAATATTCTTTCAGATAGTCAGTATGGGTTCAGCAAGGGACGCTTTACTGGTGATCTTCTTGCATATCTCTCTGACTCTTGGTCATCCTCCTTTTGAGATTTCAGTGAAACCTATGTTATTGCGCTGGACATATCAAAAGCTTTTGATAGAGTCCGGCACAAATCCTTAATTTCCAATTTCTGTTTCTATCCTTCTATCTGTGCCTTCATCTCTAATTTCCTTTCTGGCCAATCTATATCTGTGGTTGTAGATGGCCACTGTTCTTCTAAAACTATTAATAGTGATGTTCCTCAGGGCTCTGTCCTGTCACCCACTCTCTCCCTTTTATCTATTAATAATCTTTTAAGCCGCACTTCTGTCCTATCCACTCCTATGCCGATGATTCCGTCATTCACTTCTCCGCCCACTTCATAAAGCGTCCCCAGTTTCGTCTTAAGGATATTGTGGACCCTGGGCTAAATGTAAATTGTGGGCCCACCTACAAAGGTCACACAAAAAATACAAATACAGACAAATGAAACAAATGCGTAATGCGTTATGTTTTTTATTGAATATTCAAATCTTTTTATTTAATTTCTAAACAAACATTTTGGTTATCTACTATTCTACCTATGTCTCTTTCTTGTTTTTCTATTAAGCAAAATCACAAATCATGTCAACAAAATCGAGTTTTTTTTGTTTTTTTTTATGTAGGAAGGAGGGAGCTAAGGGCGAGCGCCCGCAAAACCCTCCACAGAAACGGAGAGAGGCAAAAACAAGGTCTCCAAGGCTCAATGATGCCATTTTTCCTTCTTTTTAATATAAATTTTGAAAAGGTTGTGTAGTGTGTAAGATGCATGTATGTGTAGTGAAGAATAGAGGGAGAAGTGTGTGTTTGAGAGCATACTGAACTGCTCATATGGTAGATGAGACACGAAAAAAGATCAGCTAAGGAGGACAGTGACAAGAGAAATGGGAGTTCCAGCATTCCCTGTCTCTTACCTAACGTTCCCCTCGCAGTACTTCCCTGTTCGATTGGTGTCTACACTCTCCTCCTATAAGTATAAACTCCTATAAGAGATTCGAAAGTATATCTGATTTTATTGACATCAAGGAGAGAGCGTTCAGTCTTTGTTAAAGCATGCAACTGCGGAGCTCATTCTTAATAAGTTTTATCTTTAAAAAATATCTTTCACATTTGCAGTTTGTGACCATCATTGAAAGGAAAATTCATAATGCAAGTTAAACGTTAGGAAATGTTGTTTCCAGTTTGTCACGCTTTAATGTCATGCTTTAATGCTGACACTCAAATATACTGTACAGTAAGTTCTTCTTTCTCCAAATCTTTGTTGTAAATTAAGGCAAGTCTGACACAATTTTCAATAATTTCAGCGGCATCCATATCATTAAGTTTCTGGAGGAATACAAAATATTTATTAATTTCTTCGTATGCTTCAGTTTGTTTTTTCAAGTTAGACATCAGTCAGTCAATGATTGGTAGGTACGTTTCAACTTGGAATTTATAACTATCTTGAAGAACGGTGTTACTAGCAGTTCTGTCAAAAAAAGTAATATGGCAACTCCTTTTTTTTGTACGTTTACTGATGTTACTATAACCAGTATTGGGACATTTTCTCTTTGCCTTGCGTTCATATTCTTTAAATTGGTTCCTTAGATCCTGAGTATAAGACAACAATGACCGAAGAATGCGGACAGCAACAGATAAGTTCAAATCCTCTTTTTGCAGAATTTTACTTATTTCATTGAAACGGTTAAGAATGGCTCTCTATAAAATTGTTAAGATAACTATCTCAAACTTGTTCATTTTCTTTTTGAGATTTTCAGCATCATATTTTGTTTCCCTTGGTTAACAATTATCATTAATCAAAGTATGAAGAACTGTCTGGATCTCATCATAACTATCATTTAGATCCATGACTTCATCGGCACATGCAGACCATCCAGTCTCAGAGAGTTGTTTTACAATTTTATGATTACGGCCGATAGAAGAAACCAACACTTGACTACGATAAATCGATGCAACCAAAAAGGTATGTAATCGCTGCGCCAAATCAACATATGACGCAACTTGCAAACTGCATATTCCTGCAGCCCTGTCTCCAACAAGATTTAATGAATGTCCAGTGCAGGGGACAAAACAGCCAATTTATTAATAGCTTTTATTCTTGTCTGCAAGCCAAAACACTGTCCAGCCATATTTGAGGCATTATCATAAGACTGACCACGAATTAGAATAAATTGCAGAAATCGCCCAATTGGAGCGTCATCTTTTACATATCGAATTGTAAAAGTCAACTGATCAACATAGGTTATATCTGGAGTTGAGTCAACACTCAGTGAATAGTACTTATTTGTCGGGGCTCCTGGCAGATCTGGGGCCCTGGGCTGCAGCCCCACTAGCCCCTGCCTTAAGACGGGACTGCGTTCCTCTCAACAGGCACTTTAAGCTTCACTTGAGACGGCTATGGTGCACCTGACCTCTGATCTTTCTACTATCTCTGATTGGGGCAGAGAAAACCTCCTAACTTTCAATGCCTCAAAAACCAATTCCTTCATCTGTCTATCCCCTTACATTCAACAATACACAACTCAATCCTTCCTCTTTTAACATTCTCCGCAGTTTCTTCACCCCTACCCAGTTGCTGTCTCTGTATAGGGGTGCTGTCCGCCCCTGTATGGAGTACGCTTCTCATGTGTGGGGTGGCTCAACCCACACAACCGAACTTGACCGGGTAGAATCAAAAGTTTTTTTTCTCATCAATTCACCACTCCTTACTGACTGTCTTTAGCCCCTCTCTCTTCACTGCAATGTTGTCTTACTCGCTATTATAACGGACACTGCACTTTTGAGCTCTCTAACTGCATGCCTCCCCCTTTAAGGAGAGCATGCAGTATTAGACTTTCGACACATTCTGATTCCTTTTCTATCCACCTCTCTAACACAAAGATTAATTGGTATTCTCAATCTTTCATCTACTCAACCGGTCAACTCTGAAACAATCTTTTTCAATTCATCTTTCCCCTGTTTATGGCCTTCAATCTTTCAAACGCAGAGTGTTCAGGCATCTCGAAAACTTCAGACCAGGGCTTCTCAACCGGTGGGTAATTACCCCCAAAGAGATCATTTGGGATATCCAGGGGTTAATGAAATCCATACATATTTTATTTAAGAGTGGTGTTTAAAGACAAATGTATGATTCTAAACTATTTCTTTAACTTTTGGTTAATTTATGCGTCATTAGGGGTAACGGGGTGAGCACCAATGCTTCAGGTGGGTAATGGAAGTAAGTGGGTTGAGAACCCCTGCTTTAGACCTTGATTTCGGCTCTCTTCTCTTTCTATTGAGGTGGGAGCCGTTATTCAGGCGTTCGCCCTTGGTCCATCCTTCTTGCATCATATATATAACCTTTGGTTAGCTTCCGCCCGAATTGTTCATTCTGACGAAGGTCAAGCGTTTCACTCCACCTTAGACCTACAGTTTAACGTGGAATCCGAACCACGCCCCATCAGCAGCCCAGCGTCTTAACCACTAGGCCACCTAGGGTACCCATTTATCTACCAACCACTTTCTTTATTGTGTGGAAGGATGAACAGCTGGGTTTTGCTGCGCGCCGGCTGCCGTCGGGTCTCGAACCCGGGGCCGATGGATTCGTATTCAGCGACGCTAACCACTACACCACCGAGGCGCTTATATATATATAAGGCAGTGTTTATTAAAATACATTTCATTTTCAAAATGTAATAGAATCTACAGACTTTATTTAATTGTTTTGTCAACGCCTTTTTTCAAACTGACGTCCGTTCTGGTCCAGGCACTGCTGATAACGCGAAGCAATGAATCGCAAACATCACGAAACATTTCGTTTGGTATTTGTGTGCATTCTCGTTCAATGGCTGCTCTAATTCAGCGACTGTTGCAGGTTTTATAGCGTAGACTTTGTCTTTTAAGTATCCCCATAAAAAAAAGTCTAGTGGTGTGAAGTCTGGTGAACGCGGAGGGTATTCTACGAAACCCTTCGTCCAATCCACATCCACATCGTGCAAGTACCACTCGCAATACTCCACTCTTCGGTCCGGATCATCTTCATTAATAGCATGGACTAATCTTGGAATGTAACTTTTCCATTGACAGCGCTTCAAAATGCGTTGGACAGACGATTCTGAAATTCCTACCTCACGACTCGCTTGCCGCACAGATTTTCTTGGACTTTGGTGATACGTTTCCAGTACTCTTTCTTGCTTGTGGGGCTTGTCGATGTCCGTGGTCTTCCGGAACGCTTCTTGTGGACATTCTGAACAGTTCCATCTGCTTCAAACTTATCTCTAATTCGAGTGATGGTAAGTCGCGTTGGTGGATCTGTTTGAAACTCCCTCCTAAACTGTCTTTGCACTTCAACTGCGTTTTCACACTTCCAGTAGCATTTTAGAATGAATTTCCTTTGTTCAAAGCTTAGTCTGACTGCCATTATTAATTCTAAGGGTTTAACTTGGAAAGAAAGAAAATCAATTGAGCTATCAGCTGTTAAAGTGTGTATACATTTTTTTGGGACGCCCTGTATATATATATATACTATATATATATATATATATATATATATATATATATTTATTGGAATTAATTAATTACCTATTTAAATTGTAAAACTACCAACTCCCTAAATTGTTAACATTTACAACCCAACAGTTGGGTGGAATTAAAAAAAATCGGAAAACGTAGAGTGCTCGTTCAGCTCAAAGAGAATCAAGTCCTTTTGACAATGTAAAGCTTACTCTCACTTCTAATTGTAGATATTAGCTTTTGAGAACCAGTGGCAATTCAACTCCGTCAGAGTTAAGATAAAGTTTTTGTTTTTTAATTAATACTACCAACAGGACTACTTTACAATTTCTGGATATCCAAGACATTAGGATTGAAGGAATGTAAACCTTCTTTTACATACCATGAAATGGTAAATCTCCTTTAAAATTATTATTTAATTTAGGAGTTGTAATTTTGGGACAGGGTCCTGTCCTAAAGCTAGCTGGATCCTATTTGCTTGGTAGATAGCTGGTGAGGGAAGTTACTGTATATTTTGGGGCCTCTTTGCGAGTGACCCGTTGCCCACGTTGGGATAACAGTGGTTCCAAGCTTTTTTAGGCCAACGCCCCCTTAGGTCCATCAATATTTGCTGGTGCCCCCTCATAAAGATATAACAGGATAAGTGATAAGTGATTTATTAATAGAAGGTAACAATTTTACAGCTTCCTAGCGACCCCCTAAGATTCTCAAACGCCTACCGGCGGGCGGTGGCGTCCACGTTGGGAACCACTGGGCTAACATCATGAAAAAGAAAAACTATAATTTTTGTCATTTACCATTATTTATTCGGTCTATAATGGATTTAATTTTCCCAGAATAGTTCCTTGTTCCATGCACGGTCTGTGTGTAACATAAAAGTTGCTCAGTGGACCATTCTGAGTTATATATAATATATATATATATATATATATATATATATATATATATATATATATATATATATGCGTGAATAGACTAGCTATTGAACTGAAACTGAGGCATGGAAGACAAAGCACATAAATGTTTTGCATGAGATGGTGTAGCATCTGTGTTTGCGTAGTGGTGAATGCATGTATGAGAAAAAATAGCATCTACCTCTCTAGTTCAGATTATCGGCATTATGGAATATAACATACAATGAGTGTTAACGTTGCGGTCTTCAAAATGCACATTATATTAAAAGGAATTGTACATTACGACTATATTTTAGAAAATATAGTAAAATTGAGAAAAACTGTTTGAACGTCATCTTCAATTATTCCTAACGATAACTACCTTAAATGAAAATTTGCTATACTGTAATTTGTCGTAAAACGCAGCCATGTCTTTATACAACGAAGATGGAACTCATTAATATTTTAAGTAAAACGTATTAATTGTATGATAAGAGTGAAGAGGCTTGAATGAATAAAGCAATTTTATGATTTGAATTTAAACTAAAGTGACTAAAAGTAGTTCGGCTTTGCAAAAAACATTAATTAACGCGTACAATAATTTTTTCCAAGACAGATATCTAATCATATTTGCGATACTTGCATGAATGCTAGATAGAAGCATTATCAATATGTAAAATTTTGTTTTAGGCGCTTAGCTGTATATCTGTTATGCGGAACCCCTCATCTGCGTGCGCACACACATACACACACACATTTTATATATATATATATATATATATATATATATATATATATATATAGTGCATCATTCATTTATTTTATGTGCTTAATTGTGAAATTCATCCCGCATATATATATATATATATATATATATATATATATATATATATATATAGAGAGAGAGAGAGAGAGAGAGAGAGAGAGAGAGAGAGAGAGAGAGATATTATACAAATTTGAAAAATATAGTGATTGACTGCGGTGTTTAAGACAAAAAAGATTCTTCCGTGTAACTATTACTTAATAAAAGAAATCCAACCGCGCAAGTCAGAACGGAATATGGCCTCTCTATACAGGTACTGACAAATGGCGGACCGGCACTCCACATGCGGGCCTTGATTGCTGGGGGACTAGCGAACAGGAAGGGATAGGCCGGGCGGACGGATATTAAAAATTACTGCGTTACTCGTGCATGGCGTTACTGACATCGTATTATAGAAGCGTAACACCTTTACCAAGTCAGTCGTCAAAGTGACACCTGTTAAGTCTTCTTTCATCACAGGAATTACATTCATCTATTTCAATACCTTTTTACGGATAAACTTTTGTATAAAACAAAGTTCATTTATCGGGGAGCGCTCTTAACACTTATTTGTGAATTGGCTGAAAAGATGACAGCAGGAGGGCGGCGCCTCTATTACAAACGATTATGGGTTCATAGCATAAAAAATAATTTCTTTAAATCTGCATAACTTCAACGAACCATATGTATGTATATATATATATACTCTGGTAATTTGTTTAATATACAGGGTGTCCTATAATGTCTGGTCGGAAGTTGGATTAAGTATATTGTAACTAGTTAGTATAATTACATGACGTCACAAAAGGTCTGAAAAAAAACAAAATCATCATTTAACAATAAGCACACACAAAAAATTAATCACTATATCTAACCCAACTTGCTAGCGCAAACGCGTTTTAGTTAGTGCAGTAGCATGACCGCAAAAAGGTAGAGTGCAAATTGCAATGCAATGTTAATCAATTGTTGGAAAGGGGGTAGGGGAGTTGGCACCATTGGGGGAGAGGGATTGGGGGGGTTTAGCTTCAAGCTGCATGAAGGGGGGGAGAGGGGGTTGAAGAGAGGCCCGGGAGAATGACCTCCCATGACCTCCCCCCAAAATGGGTACCCTAACCTGACCTAGGAAGGTAACCTAAGAGAGAGAGAGAGAGAGAGGAGAGAGAGGAAGAGAGAAGATCTTTTCGTTGGCATGTCTCGTCGCATACTGGAGCTCTTGGCAGCTTCAGTTGGCTTAGAAGTTTTAATCAGGAGTTGGCTTAATTGGCTTGTATAGAAGGAGTGCTCACACACACACACACACACACACATATATATATATATATATATAATTTAGACCGGCCCAGGCTCATAGGGGTGAAAAATAATTTTTTTTTCTTAAGTCTCACCCCTGGAATTTGTTATGCGTGTCGACAGGAAGTTTTGAGTGAAGTTTCAACCGGATTCCCTAATATTTAGTGGTGCCGACAGACTCGGAAATGTGTAGTTTTTGCGCACCACCCAGGAAGTAACTACAACAAGCGCGTTTTTCTTTAAGTGGTATCCCCAATAGGCCTAATCCACTTTTTTAATGTTAACTCATGAGGTTGTTGTGCTTCATGTCTTTATCATTGATTTCTTTGCCTCTGGAAACTGCTCTCGGTGTTTTCCACGACTTGAAGAAGGTACTGCAGTTGTTCTTCGTTTTTTGTGAGATGACTCCTGAAGCTCTGAATTAATGAGACCGCTCTCTCTGCATTATCGTTTACAACATTCATTGTTTTAACATATTCCTTAGCTAATTTATAGACGTCCCTGTTATCCCATTCTGCAGGATCTACTTCGAGAAACGTCGATTGAAGGGACAATTTCTCAAAGAAGGAGCGACTTGAGCTTGTGACAAAGTCCGCCAGACTTTTCTCTAGTGGGTCATCATGAGTGTGGTCAAAAGCAATTCGTTTTTCTGGTATTTCTGAACCAGGTCTTTCCAATGGCTGAACCATTTGCCGTTTCACTTGCAAAGTTATGCCATCATCAAAAAAGGCAAGCGATACAAGTTCTTCATTTACAGTAGATACCAGAGGTGACGGCATAGTGCTTTGCTAGCTATTGCTGAAAGTTCCTTATCATCATATTGCTGAAGCTCTTTTAGATACTCCAAATCGGTTCTTGGTGCAAAAGATGCGATAGGAGCCGCAAACCATTTTGGCACATAAAAGCGGACATCATAGCGAGAGAAGCGTTCCATTGCACTCAGTTCCTGTTTTGTCAGGTTGAACTACGAGCGAAACAATACAATTTTGATGGCATAAATCACTCGCGACATCCACCAAGCGCGATGTAAAGCCCCAGGTTGACGAAAATGTACTCCTCCTGATAGAACACCACCCTCTTTTTTGCCAGTATTGCTAGCGGTAGTATCAAAACACATTGCTTGAATACATTCTCGCAAATTCCAATCGTCTAAGCATTCTAGAACTGCTTCTGCAATTTTTCCGCCTTCTCCAGAAACAAGTTTGGGTACTGCTAGAAGCTTAGACTTTCCTCCACCGGATACAAGAGTAGCTAGCCTATCTATTTTTTCATCACCTGTTATATTTTGCATTAATTTACCATCCCAATGAGTGGTAAGCGGAACGTCAGAGGTAAAGGTTTGCTTAATGTCATCTGCAACATTTTGGCGTACGGCACTCCTCGCCCTCTGTAGAGTACTTCTGTTCAAAACAACATTGTTAATGTCATGTCCAAGAGAAGTTGCAGCAGCTGAAAGCACCATAGCAGCACTACGATCACTTGTTTTTGTTCGATCTCATGCCACTGCCAGATCAGGTGTTACGATGCGCTTACACTTAGTTGATATTGTGCTGCTTGAAGGTTTGGATGTCATTTCAGAAGTGTACGATGTGCCTGGCTCTGGTTGCTCATCACTACTACTGCTTGAACTGCTATTACTGAACTGAACTGCAGCTGAAGACAGTTTCTTTCGCAATGCCTCGGCTTCTTTTAGTGCAGCATTTCTTTCATCTCTTTTCCGTTTTCGCATTTGCTTAGCGACCAGTTTGTTATCGATATCAATCATGTAACCTCGCCTCCTTTTTTCTCTTTGAGCATTTAGGAATGATCTATCTTCCTCATTTGACATCATTTGTAAAGCATTTGCGTGAGCTATATCAAAAAGGTTATCTAAACTATCTTGGAATTCAGTTTCTTTTTTAATTTGATCTTGATTACGGTTGGATTTTGATTTTTGAAGTGATCTGAAGTTCTCATACATTTTCTGAATTTTCGTTAGTACATGCTGTTCGGCTCTGGTGGGTATTTTCGCCTTGTCCCAAATCTCAAAAATTTCTGCATAAACTATGTTGGATGCTTCTTTCGATGTTTTCTTACTGTTTGTGAGACAGAAAAGCCGACGTAGTACATCTCCATTGGATGGAAGCTTCTTACTGCCAATTGTGTCAATTGGCTGTCCAATCAGCCATATTTCAGTTTTTCTTCTTGTTACAATTGAATCGGACATGGTGAAGGATAAAATCTGCAAATATTAAGAGAAAACACTTGCACATCAATCTCTCACTGCGTCTCAAGCAATAATGACGTGAAGACGTGTTTCTACTCAACAGTGTAACATGTGTAACAGTGTAACATGTGGAGCACAATCCACAAGATTGTGAATAGGCATGGTTTGCACACAATATTTGTACTACGAATTACGTGATTTCTTAAAGTAATTTTACCAGCAATTGATATTTTTGCAATAAATGAAAAATACAAGAAGCTGTTGGCACCACCGAAAGTGCATAGATATTGTTGAAATTTAGTGTGCGAGTATATTATGATGGTGGTAACAATTTTAGGGGGGTGAGACTTTCACTTTTCAAAAATAAGTTTTTGGGCCAGTCATATAATATATATACACACATACCAGAGGTGGCTTAATCAGCCAGTTGGATTGATTAGAAGGCAATATATATATATATATATATAGGGGGGACACAAAAAAATTATACAAATGGTCAGAAGACAACAATATGACATTTAACACCGAGAAATTTCAGCTCTTGAGATATGGTAGAAATGAGGAACTTAAAAAGACTGCATATTATGTTCCAGATAAACAAGAAATTCAGAGAAGCATGAAAGCGGTCGACTTGGGGGTAGTGCTTGCATAATACCGAAAATTTTCAATACCGGTATTTGGAGGCAATTATGCTAATCCCGGTATTGATACCGTTATTATGAAAAAAATAATTTATTTTGATTTATTATGGTGCCAACCTACCAACCCTCCGACAAGTCTGAGGGACTTGCAGTACTCACCATATTTACTATAAATTAATGACCCAACTCCAAATAGATGGCATTCTATTCGAAAAAGTTTATACAGTAAATTACTAAATTGTAATAAAAATATTTGAATTTTTTTTTAGCATATTATTATACAACTACTGGGGTAGATAGAAATTATTAGTATCTAAATATTTATTTCTTAGTTTGATTTTGAAAGTATGCTTTGAGGAAACAAAGGGCATCTAGGGATTGTTCAGATAGACTTGATCTCAGTTTCGTCAGAAATAGGCCTGCAGCAGAAAAGGCTCTTTCTGATTCTGCACTTGTAGGTTTAATTGAAAGCAGTGCCTTGTACAGCTTCTCTAAATTCTCACTTCTCTGTAAAGTAACTTCCAAGCTTTTAAATTCATTAGTAACATCAAAATCAATTGAATTTTTTTTTAGATGGCACTTTTCCTAGTTTGTCCATTTCTTGCATGTATTCACTCAGTAATGAATCTGCTTCCACTTCAGTCTTATCGGAGGACTAAATTGCCTAAATTTTACAATAGCAATTTTTGTCAATACCGAAAACCTATAATATCGGTATCGGTATTATTTGTACTTCTTCAATACCGGTATTAATACCGGTATTTCAATACCGGTTTTAACCCCTACTTGGGGGTAATAATAACCGATGATGCCAAGTTCGAGACACAAAATCAGATAGCAATAAACAAAGCAAAAAGGGTCGTGGGACAGGCACTAAGAACGTTCAAAAGGAGGGACAAGACAGTAATGATCCCCCCCGCTGAGAACACTGATCATACCAAAACTTGAATACTGCTCAGTTTTGACGTCCCCATATAAAAAGGAAGAAATTAATAAACTAGAAGAAGCGCAGAAACATTTCACAGCCAAGATTGATGGCTGCAAAGAATTCAACTTCTGGGAAAGACTACGTAAACTAAATCTGTACTCCCTGGAAAGAAGAATCTACATATGGAAAATGATCGAAAAACTGGTACCAAACTTCAAACTAAACCCAATTACCATCCAGACAACGCTGGAAAATAGGAAAGGCAAAATGTGTAGTGTTCCGAAATTAAAGGCCCGACAAGGGACCTCCTCAACTCCGAAGGAAAATAGCTTGGTTGTCAGGGGGGCCAAGAAATTTCAACCAGCTTCCTAAGGGCCTCAGAAACATTACAGGAGTCAAAGTTGAAGTCTTCAAGAGAAGACTAGATGCCTGGCTCAGGACGGTACCAGATGAGCCGGGAGTAACTGGCTGTGTGCGATGGAGACAGCAAGAGAGCAACTCGTTCCTCCACCAAGCCAGGACTAGAGGCGGGGCCACCAGCTTGACCTTCTTGTGAAGAATGACCGATGCACGGAACCCAAACAAGGTTTACAAGGTTATATACCTTACCTTATGAACCTTATGTTGTTTCGTGCGTTGGTCTCTCTTCACACGGAGGTGAAGCTGGTGGCCCCGCCTCTAGGTCTGGCGTGGTGGAGGAGCGAGTATACACACACACACACACACACACACACACACATATATATATATATATATATATATATATATATATATATATATACAGGGTGTACATAAAGTCAGGATCTATTTTTGTGAAGCACTTGGAAATTATATGGAATTCAATCATAAAATGATAAAGTGGTAACATTTATTAAATAATTAAGAGTAGGATTCGACGTGACGCTCATCAGTATCCCTGCACAGCTCAAATCGTTCCGCAGCATTTCTAAACACATTCTGGAGCATTTGCGGGGTTATGTTATCTGCAGCAGTTCGTATACGTGTACGTAAGTTTTCAAGACTCGTAATCTTCGTCTGATAGACGTGCGGTTTGATAAAGCTCCATACAAAGAAATCTAAAGGGGTTAAATCTGGTGATCTCGCTGGCCAAGGTCTGTTGCTTCCGCGTCCGATCCAGCGATTTGGAAAACGTCCATTTAGATAATCCTGAACAATTTTGGCATAGTGACAAGGAGCACCATCCTTCATGTACACCCTGTATAACCGATGCAATCCATAAGAATAGTTGCCAGATTGCGCTATTTATTTAATTTGTAAATATTTAACAGAGATGATCTCCATATAATGAAGTTCTTGACAGTTTCAGTCGGCTTAGAAGGCATATATATATATATATATATATATATATATATATATATATATATTAGTAACTTCTGTAGTGCCGTTAATTTTGGAGTAGAATAATTAAATAAAATAAAATCATATACTTTGAAGTATAAAACAACTACGTATTCTTTTTATTTAGTCGAGTTATTTGACACGGAATCAATTATTTAACATACAGGCAGGCTCCGTTATATGCGATTCCGATATACGCGAAATTCAATTTAATGCGAGTTGTACATTGGCACCAATTCTTATTTAATGCGAGTATCAAATTCAATTCAGCGCGATTTTTGGCGCCAATATATACGAAACATACATATTCGCATACGTATATATGTACGGTACGCACGTACTTACGTACTGTTCACATAACCTGTACTCAGTATCGCTGTTGTTTCCATGCTGTGCACATCGTCGATCATTAGAAAATGCGGTTCGCTGCTATCGAGTCATGTATCAAGAGAAGAAGAAAAGAACATTGAAGCAACAAACACTTAAAATATTTTGTAAAGAAATAAAATAACTTTCATGCATTTTTTCCTTGCACATGCTGGTGCACTTTGATAAATTTTTATAACTAAAAACTGTCTCATACGTCTAGTACACATATATTTCGTTCTTTATTTACATTTATTTCAAAATTAAAATGTCAAAACATAGAAAAAACATTTTTATCCTTAATTTTTTAAATTGTTGGCAACAATCTCTTATTTTACATAGGTTACTTGTTTCGATATATGCGATTTCGCTTTATGCGACGTTTTCCGTGCACGCATTACTCGCATATAACACTGCCTGTACACTTAATCGAAATATATAGGAGATAAATATACAAAAAAAAAAATAATAATAATTATAATAGAAGAAATCTATATACACCCAAAATACACACTTTAATCGAGGAATATATATATATATTCTTAAATAATAACAGTACTACAGTAGAACAGTAGAAATCTATATACACGTTTATTATACAGGGTGTCCCAGAATTAACTATCTATTTCAATGAAATCGGACAAATTTAATAAAAACTGACAATTTTGTGTTTATTACTAAATTATGATACAAAAACAAATAGATTTATAAATCATAAGTCAAAACTTTATTTACTTGAATGTGATAAGCCTTTTTCATCAGTGTCGAACGCAAGATTCTATGAACTGTTGTTGTCTTGGATATGTTGAGTCTTCGACCGGCCTCCCTAACCGAAGTTGTTGGTTCATCCTCAAACAATTGTCGTACCTGTTCGGTCCTGTTACGTGCTGTCCTTGGGCGTCCTCTTCCCACCTCGTCGTGTACGGATCCAGTTCTTTTAAATTTGTTCACAAGTTCACGAATCGCTTTGTCTGTAGGACCGGTTCTGTGGAATCTTCTTGTAAATTTTTCTCTGATTTCATTACATTGCATTCCTTTGATACGGGATGTTACAACAAAGATGCGTTCTTGTGTATTCATTATTAATAGGGTTCTGAAAGAGAATGAAAATAAAACTATGAAAAACTATGAAAAAATTATGAAAATAAAATTATGAAAAAAATTTAGAAATTTATACATTTTTAACACATATTAAACATGATAAACATAAATAAAAGTGTGTTTTTAAAAAATTTGTCCGATTTCATTGAAATAGATAGTTAATTCTGGGACACCCTGTATATGTTAACCCCTCCTTCTACGGCCATGGGCGGTTCGAAGAAGTTAACGGGAGTTCTTGTTAGGTGGCAGCAACGGATTTGTTACTCTGGAGTAGCTCGTACCGTACAGGGAATCGCAGTAGTTTCTCTTATACTTCTCTCCGATTTCTTCTTGTAGTGGATCGGAGGATTCTGTGGAGCTTACTAAATTCTCTGAAGGTTCCCCGATTCTTCTTGTGACGTATCGGGAAATTATTTTTCTCTATTTAAGACAAAGTTCCCTGAAGAGAGCAAGGCTCAACAGAGAAGACAAAGATATTCTCGTACTGTTAAAATGTTACAGGTAATGCTCAGCCTCTAAGTTAGATCAGACAATCAGAATGAACACGAGAAATTTTAGGCGGTTATATACTACATTTTGTAATGACATCATTATTATTTAAAGCTGACCTGTTTTGTTTTTTATTCTCAATACGTTGAATTATTTTGCAAAATTTTTAAAGGTAAAGTAAATATTTTAGCTGTAGCAATGTCTAGACAGATAAGCGAGATAGTTGAAGATGAAGCCATATTTTTATTTTAAACCGCATATTGACAGATCTGATGTTATCATAATCTGCCGAGTTAACTAAAAATGGAAATTGAAATATGCATTTTATTATGAATTACAATTACACATGCATATCAGCAAAAACTAAATGCCTAAAATTTAAAATTAAGTGTTAAGCAAGACATGACTTCATCTTTTAAAACGAAGAGAGAATGTATAAAGAAAATGAACATTGCAGAATTTAACAAGATTACATTATTAAGCTAAATCTAAAAAAAATGATTAAGTAATTTAAAAAGAAATAATTCACCAATTGTTCAGCAGAAATAAAATAGAAAGCGAATCAAATATTTTATCCGAACTTCGTTAGCGTTATGCGAATTTGGACTCTATATGTAAAAATGAATATAAGAACTCACATACATATGAATATAAGTATTATATGAATATAAATATATATGAATATAAAAATTATATGAATATAGAAATTATTCATTGTTCATTTTTACAGGGCTCTCCCTTCTAGAATGATATTAATACAATAATATAACATCCTAACTAATTCTAACGATGATAACTAAAGGTTTTTATAATACAGATTTATCTACACAACATAAGTCGGGTGGTTAAGTCTAGTTCAGGGAGTATGTTTTTTTTCTTTGCCATTACGAGAATAGTGTTTTCACTACAAATATACCGAGGATAATTGCACACACACACACACACACACACACAATGATAATACTGACGGCAAATGTTGGTAAGTAATTGTTACTGGTTACAGTATTTGTGAAAGGTTATTCTGGTTATCAACCGAAATTTAAAAAAAAAAGACTCAACTGATCATTCCATTTAGGGGCATAAGTCCAGGTAGGATGGTCACCGGTTTCATGGCGGAATTCAAGATTTTTATAATAGGTTTGAATTTAGTTTCAGACAGAAAGGGGTACGAGTTGTTAATTGTAATCTCAATATTATAAGGGGAACAGTTTCATTCATATCTACGTCTTAAACTATACGGAGCTATTGGTGGTCGTGTAGATGTTTGTGTTTGTGTGCGGAGTGGTCGGCCTCGCTTAGGTGGTAGTGGGGGTCGAACATTAAGCTCGGATTCTGATTGTGTTCGTTAGTTTCGTGAAGGTTCTAGTTCACGTGGTTGATGCATTTGCGGCCGGTATGTAGGGTCCGTGCGTCGATCATCAACCGGTGAGGGTGGTGACGGAGGAGATGGTGTGGATGGAGGAGATCTACAGATCTACAGAAGCTAAGGCTAACAAAGACCCTAAGATCCACTCTAAGGTTAGCCCGAGAGAAAGGAAAGAGTAGGGGGTTAAGAGAAGAGAATAAGGGGTTAATTAAGTAGCAACACCTATCACTCATGGGTTAACATTCATTCAGAAAAAGAGAAAGAAAGGCTCACCATCATCATCAGTCAGCCACTGCCGACAAGTCAGAAAAATAGTCGGAGAGAATAGGAAAGGGGTGAAAGATGAAAAGAAGTAAAATAAGAATGCTTACAAACTATGCGAACACAGTCTTAACTCACTATCATACCATGCAAACTACAGACATGCAAGTAAGGAGAGGATAAGAAGGAAAAAAAAAGTAGGTAAAGTAAAACAAAAAGTGGGTTAGTTTACGCTACGAGCTACATCTACGATCGTGTTAGTCTAATTTTTTTTTTTTTTTGGTGGCATCACACACTGGCATATCACAAGCTGGCATTATTGTCAACAGACTCATCCTCGATCACCACCCTTAGAGCTCCTGTTGCTAATTGTTATATTATATTAAACAACGTTAATAATTTTAACGAGGGAGAGGGAAAAGGGTGGGGCTGAGAGGGAAAAGGGTGGGGCTGAGAGGGAAAAGGGGGAGGCTGGGAGGGAAAAGGGGGAGGCTGAGAGGGAAAAGGGGGAGGCTGAGAGGGAAAAGGGGGAGGCTGAGAGGGAAAAGGGGGAGGCTGAGAGGGAAAAGGGGGAGGCTGAGAGGAAAAGGGAGGCTGAGAGGGAAAAGGGGGAGGCTGAGAGGAAAAAGGGGGATTGTTTTATTATTATATTAAACAACGTTAATATTTTTAAAATGCCTATCTAAACGGTTCTTAAACATATTAACGCTGGTAGAGTTCAAGACTGACGCGGAAAGATTATTCCATTCATCAGTTACTTTAAACGGACAGAAGTTTTTAGCGATATAAGTGATGAAACGTCTGCCATGCAACTTAAATCCGTTATTACGAGTATTATTATTATCGAAAGTGAACAATTTGTCAAAATTTACGTTACCGATGTTATTAACGATTTTGAAAACTTCAATAAGCTTCCCCCTTGATCTTCTAGTTTCGAGTGAATACAGGTCTAACTTTTTAATCCTATCTTCATAAGGCTTGTTGCGCAATGACGGAATCAGTTTCGTGGCACGATGCTGAACCCTTTCCAACCTATCAATATCCTCACGCAAGTATGGGCACCAAAACTGAACGGCATATTCTAAATGAGGCCTGACTAGGGACTTGTAAAGGGGCAATATAATATCCTTCGATTTAAATTCGAAATTACGCGCTATGAAACCTAACATCCTATTAGCTTTTGCGCAAGACTCCAGGCATTGGTTCCTAACCTTTAAATCCTTAGATATGCGTACGCCTAAATCTACTTCCTCGTCAACGCTCGCTAACTCCCTATCATCCATCGTGTACGTGTAATTATTGTTACGAGAACCTATATGCAAAACTTTACATTTGTCTACGTTAAATTGCATCTGCCACTCATCCGTCCACTCTATAATCCTATTTACATCGTCTTGGAGCCTATTTCTATCGTCCTCATTAACAACCTTACAGCCTATTTTAGTATCGTCCGCGAATTTTGACACGTTACCAGTCAATCCTACATCTATGTCGTTAATGTAAATTACGAATAGCAATGGGCCTAACACTGAACCCTGTGAGACACCGCTACCTACATCCAACCACCCCGATTCACTACCATTAACTACGACCCTCTGCCTCCTAGCACGAAGCCATTCTTCTAAGCAGTTAGCTACCTGACCGCGTATACCGTGCGCTTTGACCTTCGCAATTAATCTCCTATGCGGAATTGTATGGAACGCCTTTTTAAAATCTAAATAAATAACGTCAACCGCTCTATGCCTATCGTATTTGCGCACTATTTCGTTATAAAATTCTAACAAATTAGTTAAACAAGACCTATGGCGTCGAAACCCATGCTGACTACTATTAATCAAATCTTTACTTTCTAAGTGATCGATGATACGATCCCTAACTACGGATTCCAAAAGTTTACCGACAATTGACGTTAAGCTAATGGGCCTATAATTGCTAGCTACTGCGTGGTCACCTTTTTTAAAAATAGGCGTGACGTTCGCTAATTTGAAGTCTTCAGGAATAATCCCCATTTCGAGTGACTGATTAAAAATCTTCGTTAAGGGGCCTACGATAACGTCTTTCAAATCTTTCAAATGTCTGGGATAAAAAGCGTCAGGGCCTGGAGCCTTGCTAATTTTAGCCTATCGATATAATGCGCAATCTCACCCTCGTAAACAGTTATTTCATCCAAAATAGTCTCGCTACTAAATGGAACGATATCGTCCACGTCGGGGACATTATTTACGTCTTCTACGGTAAAAACTGTCGCAAAAAAGTTATTAAAAATACCCGCCATCTCCTGAGCGTCAGAAGCCAAAGCGCCATTAACATCCACTAGAGGGCCTATGTTATCTTTTATTGGCTTACGATTATTAACGTATTGAAAACTTTTTTGGATTATGTTTACTATCCGCAGCTATAAGTATCTCTAAATTACGCTTAGCATTCCTAACTGATCTTTTAACCTGACGTCTAAGCTCGATATATCTATTAAAGTTAGCTGCCGTGCCATTGCGCTTATTAAGTCTATACGCTCTATTACGCTCGTTTATGAACTCGCCTATTTCCCTAGTCCACCACTTGGGCCTACCATGATTTCTAGTGCGCTTGGGCCTACGAGGAATAAACTTCCTTTCAATATTCCTAAAACTTTCTCTAAACGCCACCCTATGCAAATTTGTGTCATTACCCATAAATAAGTTATCCCAGTCCACTACTCTCATCCATCCGCAAAATTGTCAAAATTAGCCCTACGAAAATCAGGGACTTCTATTACGTTACTATCCGTGTGTTTTCTATCAATAACTTAAACCTAAGAATTTGATGATCACTACATCCTAAACTCTCGCCTACTTCTAAACCTTCGACTATATTCTCGCTGTTCGTCATCACCAAATCTAAAATATTATCACCGCGCGTTGGTTCGGTAACCATCTGTTGTAAAAAGTTATCTTCCATAAACTCAATCAATCTCAAACCCTCCTCATTACCAGTAAAAGTCTCATAATTAACATTAGGACAGTTAAAGTCTCCGACAATTATACTATTCCGATTGTCAATAAAGTTACCAAGAAGTGAGTAAAATCTAGTATCTGTATCGAGGGGTTGAACGGGAGGTCTATAAACAACAAAATTGAAACTAATACTACGCGCCTTAACTTCAACACATATCGCATTAATTGCTGCTAGAAAATCTAACTTAACCTCGATAGCCCTAAGGGAATTACGAATGTACAGCAAAACGCCGCCACCAATCCTATGTAACCTATCATTAGTAAAGAGTTTAAAACCTGGTATATCAAGTTCCCCCAACAAGTCCCAAGTCAAGGAATTTAACCAAGTTTCAGTGATAGCAACTATATCGTAGTTGCCGGAATAAATTATCGCCTTAAATTCATTTAATTTATTTCTAATACTACGCGCGTTACAATAAAAGACGTTTAAGTTATTTTTTATCACGGGCGGGCGTTTTAAACTACTTTTCACGTCGGGCCCGCGTTCCCCGGACCCACAACGTTTAGAGAAGGCTTCGACCTATACAGCTTTCGCACGTTTTCGTCTATTAACCTACCAAGCCTAGCATTACCTATTTCATTAAAATGCACCCCCATCTTTTATAAAATGGCTAGGATCACTGAATTCGGACCACAGCTTTACGAAGGGTACATTTTCCTCAGCACAAATCTCTTCTAATTTATTATTAAAAAATTGTTTTTGACGTAATCCTAAGACCCAAACCGTGCCTAGGGGTAATACCTAGAACTAAAGACCTATCTGACCTCGCCTTTAGGGACCTAATTAACCCCCTATATCTCTCCAAAAGGTCAGGCACTCTCGTATCGGGCCTATACGAGTCGTTGCCCCCTACCATCGTCACCAACATCGAGTGACGGGAGGCAGTGTCAATCCTATCCACTTCGTCTCGAACTCTGTCAACCCTGGCCCGTGGGAGACAGACCCTCCTCCTCTTGGTTGGATGCCGTTCAACGAACTCTGCGTCCATATGGCGCACTAAAGAATCCCCAATTAAAATAGTTTCCCCCTCATTCACGTCCCTTTCCAAATGGGCGAAAGGGTTCGAAACCTCGATAGGGGGGGGGATTCTTATCGCCTAACGTACGCGGCCTAGCTCCACCCTTAACTTCTCTAAATCCCTCCCCATCTACTAATCTTGGACTAGCCTTAACCCCTTCCTCAACTCTATCCAACCTTCCCGATAAGCTACCTAAACTAGAAACTAGATAATGCACCTCACCCTTCAAATTACGAACGTCTTCAAAGTTAGTATTGGTTCGGCTTTCGTCAACCGTAGCCCTGCCCTGCCTTCATCAAGCGTTACAAGTCTTTCCGTTACCTCACGTACACTAACGGTAACCGCCATAGGACTGCCGTCATAATCTTTAAACTCCGAATACCACCGGTTTACCCCACACCTAACACACGACGCTTTCTGCGACGGCATCGCGCGTTAAAATTAGTTTGTAACCGTCACAAGTTAAGTTAAACTAAGCCGGCACGCTATAAAATCTTCTAAAACGCTAAAAACCACTAATATTCAATTACTTAACTATAACAATGTAAATATAAACGCAAGTATATAAAATTCAAAACTTACCAAAAGTAAAGTTGTTAGCAATATGCCAAAATAGAAGCAATATCAGAGAGCTCAGGAAATGCGTCCGTTCAGTACAGAGTCTGGCTGACGAATAAGTACAGAGTCTGGCTGACGAATCCAGTCTGAGTGATCCTCTAGAAGGGGTTTCTCCAGGGCCTGGTTCCGATGGGACTCTTGGTTCTGGGACCTCTTCATGTTCAGAGATTGGCTCGAGTACTGATGGTATTACAAGGTACCAATCTTCGTCACGGGTAGTGGTTTCCGCGGTGACCATTTCGGTTTTGTGGTCCCTGGTCGATTTGTTTGTACCTTGATCTTTCGAAGGATAGGCGGCTCGGACGCCTGGCAGATGTTTTTTGGGAAGGTGTTGTTCGGCAGCTATCTTCAAATTATCAGCGTGAATGATACTTAGTTTGGAATGATCTCGGAGGTCGAGGATTTCGTAACGGTTCTTTCCAAAGTTTTTCATAATGCTATATGGGCCATCCCATTTTGGGTATAATTTGCAATGAGCACTTGGCGGTTTCACGCTCTTTATGTAACAGCGCATACCGATAATTATAGTCCGTTGACGGGGATGATGCCTATGTTACTCTTGGTCCATCTGTTGGTTTCGTTGAATTATGTCAAAAATTTTGAAAGATCATTCAACTAGTTGTTCATTTGCTTCCGCCATCTCGGAAGGTGTTAGAACTGCCGGGTCGATTTGATCAGGCAAAAATCAAACGGTAGCCGTTTGTCGTAGTGATATAGGACAAAATGAGGGGTGTCCAAGTTGACACATTATAGCCGTTGTTGATGGCTCTTTGCACCATGGGGAGGAAATCATCCCATGTACGGGAGGATGCATCGACAACATGGCGGAGGGCTTCTAAGATCTTCCGATTGTGTCTTTCCACTAAGCCGTTTGCAGTTGGTATGCCATAATGTGTGTTTTTAATTTTAAACATGCTACAGAGTGACTCGAACAGTTTGGAAGTGAAACTAAGGGCGTTATCCGAAATTAGGATGGAAGGAGTAGTATGGTTTTGGATGACGCGTTCCACTAGGGATCTTGCTACAGTTTCCGAGGTCTGGTTTGGAATGGTAGCTACTTCGCTGTAACGCGAGAAGTGGTCCGTAAACACAATGATGTACTGGTTTCCCTTTGATGTTTTGGGGAATGGTCCTAGTATGTTCATTCCAGTTCTTTGCCAGGGCCGTTAGCATACTGGATATTTATGCATGGGAGTTGTGGACGGTACTTTACCTTTATGTTTTAAACAAGACGGGCATTCAGCGATGTATTCATATACTTTTTTGTTCATTTCTGGAAAATAGTACCGCTCTAAAAGATTCTTGAGGGTGCGATCCGGCCCCATGTGGCCATACAAAGGTAAGTCGTGACAAAATCCGATGGCTATGTCTACAAGATCCTTTGGTATTTCCACGAGGTTGTTTCCATCGTTCCTAAAATGTACGAGCCCATGTTTTAGGTTGAACTGTTCTTTTACCTTTGATGGTTCCTTTTGTTCCAGGTGAGTCCGAAGGTTCTGGGTGTGTTGGTCCTGTTGTTGGGAGTATTGCAAACATTCGTGGTCGAACACAGGAAGAGTTTCTATTTTATTCACTTGGGTGTCGGGCTTGAGTCTCGACACATTTCCCTTTGATGTTTTGGGGAATGGTCCTAGTATGTCCATTCCAGTTCTTTTCCAGGGCCATTGGCATACTGGATATTTATGCATGGAAACTGTGGACGGTACGTTGCCTTTATGTTTTAAACAAGACGGGCATTCAGCGATGTATTCATGTACTTTTTTGGTTCATTTCTGGAAAATAGTATCGCTCTAAAAGACTCTTGATGGTGCGGTTCGGCCCCATGTGGCCATACAAAGGTAAGTCGTGACAAAATCCGATGGCTATGTCTACAAGATCCTTTGGTATTTCCACGAGGTCGTTTCCATCTTCGTTCCTAAAATATACGAGCCCATGTTTTAGGTTGTACTGTTCTTTTACCTTTGATGTTTCCTTTTGTTCCAGGTGAGTCCGAAGGTTATGGGTGTGTTGGTCCTGTTGTTGGGAGTATTGCAAACATTCGTGGTCGAACACAGGAAGAGTTTCTATCTTATTCACTTGGGTGTCGGGTTTGAGTCTCGACAATCCGTCTGGAATAACGAAGTTTTCCTGGTTTGTGTACGATTTTTGTTGCGAAGTCCTGAATCAACAGAGCCCATCTACTCAACCATCCTTCAAGTAGCTTGTCCTTGAAGAGATACGTGAGTGGCTTATGGTCAGTTTTGATGGTTACATCGTAGCCGTAGACGATATTTCAGAATTTTTTCAAAGCCCAACATACCGCTACGGCCTCTCGGTCCGTAGTGAAATAATTCCGTTGAAATCGAGAGAGAAGCTGACTGGCATAAACAATGGCTAGTTCCACACCATCCACGTCCTGTAATAGGACGGCTCCTAGTCCATAGGAGGAAGGATATGTGGCTATGACGAAGGGTTTATGCAATCGGGATATTGGAGGAAGGGATGACAAGTTAGTTTACTGATTAAAGTTTCAAAAGCATATTGATGATCAGATTCCCAAATTAAATTTAGCATTTTTCTGGAACAAATTGGTAATAGGTTTAGCAATGTTCGAAAATTGTAGGATAAAATTTCGATAGAATCCGACAAATCCAATAAATGCATGAGCGTCGTCGATGGTTTTAGGTACAGGTACATTTCCAGTGCTTCAAGTTTGGCTGGATCAGGTTTAATTCCAGTGGATGATAGTAGAAATCCTAAGTATACCAGGGATTCCTGTAAGAAGTTGCACTTTGCAAGTTTCAGTTTAAGATGTGCTTTCCTCAAATGTGATAGTACATTCTGAAGACGTTGAAAGTGTTTTTTTATATCCGAACTATAAACGATAATATCGTCAAGATAGACCAGAGCTTCGACACCTAATGGGTCGGAAAGGACTATATTCATCAACCTAGAGAAATTAGCAGGCCCATTTCGGACTCCAAAAGGTAAAACCTGGAATTCATAATGGCCTCAATTAGTGGAAAAAGTAGTCAATGCCCGAGATTCGGGACTGACCTCCATTTGCCAATAACGGGATGCTAAATCGAGGGATGAAAAGAAGTTAGCTCTCCCTACGTTCAGAATTGTTTCCTGCATGTTTGGAATAGGGAAACAGTCTGGAATGCTAATGTGGTTTAGGGGTCTTAAATCTATACAAGGGCGAGATGTTCCGTCCTTTCTGGAAACATGAATCAGAGGAGCGGGCCAGGGTCTAGCTGAAGTCTGAATGACATCCTGCTCCAACATGTCCTTGATGTGTTCCTCAATAGTTACTAATTGGGAATGTAGAATGCTATAGGGAGGAATGAAGATGGGTTTGGAATTGGGTTCCAACATGATTTCGAAAGGAACCAAATTAGTTCGACCCAGAGGATCTCCTTTTAGGGCAATCACATCTCTATTTCTTATCAGGAAATCGAGAAGTGATTCCAGTAGTTTGGGATACTGTAAGGATGGTGACTCCTGAAGGAGTGCTCCAGACATTTCTTATATTCTTCTCTTAATGCTGAAAGGTTTAACTCTAAGAAACTGGAAACACGATTTATAGTACTGGTGGGGAAATCTGAATTTATTTCTACTGTGGAAACAGTTCCTATTCTCTGATTTGAAATTAATTCAATAGGGCTTTTTCCTCTGTTTAAACAAACTGAATTCTGACTATGACTAAGAACTTGGGCAATAAGGACATCTCTCTTGAAATTACTTTTCTCGGTAAGAGTACGCTCTGACTCTAATAGTTTTCCTTGACCGTTTACAACTCTTGCTCGGAAACAAATCTTCTCATAAGGTGCTACTGTTATATGCTCTGTAGGGCATATGAAAAATTGTGAATCTGACTCTGGTTCGGAGATTAAAATTTGCCTTACTGACTGAAAAATCGTTTCAGTTGGATTTCGAATCTCAACTGCTGAGTTAACTGAAACTGGCTGACTGGAAACTGACTGTATTGATCCTACTGGACTCAACAACTGGAAATAATTACTCTGGGGGTGATTTCTGGGGTGGTTGTCCCTCTGGATGCAACCGACTGACTTGAACTGCTATAAACTGGAGTGGGTTTCCTATTTCTTTCGGAAATCTGAACTAAACTGATTCTGTTACCATTAGGCTGAACGTGCGACACCTGTCTATTATTCTCATGGAGAGGGTGTGTCGTATTTCTACACTTAACCAATTTTCCGACTGGGTAAATTTCTCATTGATTCCGGTTGAAGAAATCCATACCTAGTAAGATATCTGTCTGAAATGTGGCGACTGCGTCCACAATACAACATTTTGCGGGATATACCGCGTTACCAACTTCTAAATATAATTCGATTTCTCCATGTGTAGATATGGGTGCGCCTGTAACTCCTCTGAGTTGGCAGGAAGGTGACTTAATTTCATATTTATAATCTATACTCTCTTGTAACTCATTTGCATATTTCTTCTTAATTAATGTCGCATGTGCTCCTGTACCTAGAAGAGAGGTTAAATCTCGGTTAACTGTGCTACAATTTATTATTAAATCAAGTAGATTCGCACCTATTATCCTGATGGGTAGTTTATGTGTGTATGTGGGTTTATTACTGCTATTTAGGAGGGAGGAGGCTGAACTGCTGCCTCCAAAGTGGGATCTAAAAAAGAACTTGAACTGACTTCTGTGGTAGGACCTGAGTTATATGCTACGGGATCACCATACACTGGAGGGTCTTCTTGAAAAGTGTACTCTGGAGAAACTGATTCTTCAACGGGTACTTCTACGTACCGAACCATCTGACCTTGCTGATTATATTGGGGTCTGGACATCGGGTAATAGTGTGGTTGACCTTGTGGTCGTGATCTGTTTGGTGGGTGGTTCTGTTGAGGCTGGGAACTAACTGGTTTCTGAGAATTGGAGGGCTTTTGGGAACGTTGGTGATTTGATCTCTGGAAGTGGGGCCTGTACCCTGCAGGGGCTTTGTCAGCACATTTTTGTTGGTCGCCACGGCGATGACCATGTTCATGACAGTGGGAGCAATAAGGGAGATAATTGTATTGACTCATCATTTGCCCAAAACTATCACAATTAAAACACTGAGGAGGAGGGCGTGCATTCTTGGCTTGTGGGGCTTGTTTCTGAAGTGGTGTTCCCTTAATCGGCCTAGATTTATGAGGATGTTGTTGTTGTTGGTGGTGGTGCTGCTGAATGTAGTGTATGGGGGTGTATCTACCCTTCCGGTAGTTCTGGCTCACTAAGTCTGGGTAATGTTCCCTTGTTTTATTTATGGCTTCACTTACTGGTTTGTCAATATTTAGACACTCTTGAAATTTCTTTTTAGGTACTACGGGTAGGTTTTGGTAAATAGATGCTGCTACTATTAGGTTTCTTTGCTTTGAAGTGAATGTAATATCGCATGCATTTTATGCGGCTCGCAGGGCTTCTCCTACGAGTTTGTGCGTTCGTGTAATTTAATCATTTAAATCTTCATCTTCTTCTTTCTTCCATTTAGCTTGGAAGACAGCTTCTAACGTGGCCAAAGGTTGTGCGAGTGTTATTTTTTTGAAAAAATTTAATGTTTTTTTTTAAATTGTCCCAAGTTGTAGCTTCGCTAATGGATGGGACGTATCTAACTGTATCATGGGCATTCCCCTCTTTAGGGTCAATAAACCTTTTAGCTTCCTTAATCTTTATGTCATCATCTGTGATGTTTTCGCGTAAGAAATGCTGTTCTAGAGAGTCAATCCAAGGTCTTACGCGCAGTTAAACGAAGTTATCCTGTATGGTTCTCTTAAAAATTAGGACGTGTGAGGAAATGCAAAAAACTTCACTTTTCTACGTGAAGGTCAAAATATGATAATAAAAACCCACTCTAATAGACAGAGTTTATTTCCACAACAGTTTCGATGCCCACTGACATCCTCCTCGGGTGGATACAGAAAACGAATGAACTAAAAACAAGAGGGGAAAACAGTCCAGGGACCATTAAGAAATTCGCACCTAGGTTAGATCCCGTTCTCCCGACAGTGGAAGGGCATTTTTTATTAAAGGGTCCCGCTTATAAGTACATTCGCACAAATTTAAAGCTATCTCCTTTTCTATACATACAGATTCTATGACTTTTTTACATAATTATTACCTTCGGTAACCTTTGGTTAGCTTCCGTCCGAATTGTTCATTCTGACGAAGGTCAAGCTTTTCACTCCACTTTAGCCTATTAGACTTACAGTTTAACGTGGAATCCGAACCACGCCCCATTAGCAGCCCAGCGTCTTAACCACTAGGCCACCTAGGGTACCCATTTATCTACCAACCACTTTCTTTATTGTGTGGAAGGATGAACAGGTGGGTTTTGCTGCGCGCCTGCTGTCGCCAGGTCTCG
Organism: Bathynomus jamesi; assembly: GCA_023014485.1. Lineage (NCBI taxonomy): Eukaryota > Metazoa > Arthropoda > Malacostraca > Isopoda > Cirolanidae > Bathynomus > Bathynomus jamesi. Next base: position 501,731 of record JAJOZX010001027.1, on the reverse strand, counting down.
AACCCGGGGCTGATGGATTCGTAGTCAGCGACGCTAACCACTGCACCACCGAGGCGCATAATTACATTTATTATTACATTTATTACATTTAATATTGCATTATTATTTATTACAGAAATTATAAACTTATTATTACATTGATTATTACCTTGTTGTTTATTATGCAGAAATTATAAACCGAAAAACGAACGAAAAAGGCGAGAAGGAATCCAGAGACCATTAAGAAATTCGCACCTAGGTGAGATCCAGTTCTCATCATTATTTTCCATATCATGATGAAGGGGTTAAAAGCTCAATTATTTCTTCTACGTTTCTAAGAGCACTCAGGATTTGTAGCCCACAGTTGCTGGACCCTGAAAATTCAAAGATTTGGAACATTTTTAAGGATTTAAAATATCCTGAGTGGTTTATCAGAAAGGCATATTTTAAAGCCAGAAAATCTTTTTACGCCCCTCGGGAACCTTCAGTTAACCAAAAACAATATGTAAGTTTGCCTTACATTGCCGGCTTAGAAAGAGTAAAACCGTTGAGGAAAGATTTTAAGTTTGCTTTCGCGTTCAAATATTCGTCTACCGTAAAAAGTAAATTGGTTGTTGTTGTTTAGCCGATCAGCCCACCCTGATCGAGCAAGCCGGCAGCACGCAGGTAACCGATCGCCCTCTCCGGAGTGGACCAGAGGCTCAGCGCACTAGTGATGTTGTGTTGTGTTCGTTGTTGTGCTAGAGCGGTACAGTCTGTCATAATGTGTTCAATTGTTTGTGGTGTGTCCTGGCACAGGTGACAGGTGTCGTCTATGGAGTTGTCTAGTCTGTGTTTATATGTCCGTAAGTTGGGGTGATGTCCACATCGGAATCGTGCTAAGTTAACTCGATCCGATCTGCTCAGGCTGATCTCTGACCTGTTAATGGGTGGCGGCTTCGCACCTAGGATCGCATTCGGACCGAGTCGTGTCAGTGCTTTGTGGGTTAGGTGTGTGTGTATGTGTTTTCTGTACTGTGTGATGTCTGTGGGGCGTGGTATGGAATGGAGTATTTGGTTATAATGTCTCTCTGGTGTTACCTTAATGGTGCGAGGTATTGGTGCATGATTGTACATGTAGTGGCAAGGGTGTTGTGGGTTAGTTGTCGCTGCTGCCATGAATTGTGTTCCCCTCATGTCTAAATGTTCCCTAACTTTCAGTATTTTTGTTTCTGTGCGCAGGTGTTTTATTGGTGTTGTTTGAGTGCATCCTGTAATGATACGAAGTGCGTTGTTTTGTATTGTCTGTAAGGTGTTTATGTGTGTGTTTGAGATAATGGGTGTTCAGTATGGGCTAGCATAGTCCATAACTGAGCGAATATATTGTTTGTATATGAGTGATGTTGCTTCCTGCTGGTGTCCAAAGTTTGTGACTGTTAGTACCCTAAGCGTGTTAAGTCTTGACGTACATTTGTTTTTAATGTCCTGAATGTGGTTTGCAAAAGATAATGATGTGTTGTATGTGACCCCAAGTATTTTGGCCCTGTGAGTGTGTGGAATGTTGATGTTGTTCAGTGTAAGCTGTGGAATTACCTGGTGTTCTTTTGTGTTGCTTGTAAGCAAGGTGATGGTTGATTTTGTGCGCTACTTGAGTCTATTGTGTGTGAGCCAGTCTTGTATACTGTTTATGTATGTTTGTAGGTTATTTGTAGCGGTGTCGATGTTGTTGTGGGTGGATGTTAGAGTGATGTCATCTGCATATGATGATAAGGTAAGCTTGTTATCTATGGGTGTTGGAATGTCATGCATGTATAAGTTGAAGAGTATTGGTGAGAGAACAGAGCCTTGAGGAACCCCGTTCGGAAAAAGCTTGTTTTTGGATGACTTGCCATTAAATGTGACATGTGAGTATCTTCCTGAAAGATAGTTGCTCAGCCACCTTTTGGTGTTATTGTGCATGTTTGTGTTGAGCATTTTGTTTATGAGAGGGAAGCGTGGGATAGCATCAAATGCTTTACTAATGTCTAGTGTTGTTAATAGTGTACGTTGAGCTGGTCGTCTGGAGTTGATGCCATCCATGATGTGCTGCGTGAGGTTAGTGAGTAATGTCGTGGTTGAGTGGTGAGGTCTGAATCCATGTTGAGTAGGCGATAGTGGAATGTGTGGGTTGGTGATTTGTAAGATTAGTCTTTCTGTTACTTTGGAAGGTGTGCATAGTAAAGTAATGGGTCTATAGGAAGCTGGTTATGTTAGATTTTTGTTTGGTTTGAGTAGTGTAATAATTTTACCTTGTTTCCATATGTCAGGAATAATACAGTGTTGGTATGAATATGTGCTGATATTTGTGAGAGCTAGTATTCCTTGTGGGCCCAAGTGTTTAAGGTGTATGTTAGATATGTTGTCTGGTCCAGTAGCCTTCGAAGTAAATTGGTTAGGAGTAACGTTGCAAAACAGGAACAAGCCTGTGTCTAGAGCATTCCCTGTAAAAGTTGTGATTTAGTATACATAGGAGAAACTGGAAGAAATATTGAAACCCATATTAAAGAACACAAATATGCCTTCAGAAGTTGTAATACTACTAATGCAATTTTTTATCACGCCAGTCAAAATGATCATGCTATAGATTGGGAATCAAGTAAGTTACTTTATAAATGCAATAATTATGTCAAACGAAAAATAATAGAGTCTGTAATGAGAGAACAAGTGGATAATTTTAATTTGTGTGAAGGTACTTATAAGGTGGACCCTCTAATGAGATTCTTGGTCAAAAAATCTCTTCCGGCGTCGGGTTAACGGGTTCTAACCTAAGTGTGAATTTCTTAAAGGTCCCTGTATTGTTTCCTTACTCGCTTTTGGTTCATTCGTTTTTTCGGTAAAATGTAAATGGAATAATAAACGTAAATGTAAATGTAATAATGGAAGTAATAAATGTGGAAATAAATGTAAATGCAATAATAATAAATGTAATAATAAAGGTAATAAAATAAATGTAATAATAACTGTAAAGGTAATAATAATAAATGTCATAAAAACGTAAATGTAATAATAAATGCAATAATAAATCCAGTAATTATGTCAAAATAATAGAATCTGTATGTATAGAACAAGAAGATAGTTTTAATTTGTGCGAATGTACTTATAAGCGGAACCCTTTAATAAAATGTCCTTCTGGTGTCGGGAGAACGGGATCTCACCTAGGTGCGAATTTCTTAATAGTCTCTGGATTCCTTCTCGCCTTTTTCGTTCGTTTTTCGGTTTGTAATTTCTGTATAATAAACAACAAGGTAATAATCAAAGTAATAATAAGTTTATAATTTCTGTAATAAATAATAATGCAATATTAAATGTAGTAAATGTAATAATAAATGTAATAATTATTTAAAAAATAATAGAATCTGTATGTATAGAACAAGGAGATAGTTTTAAATTTGTGCGAATGTACGTATAAGCGGGACCCTTTAATAAAAAATGCCCTTCCACTGTCGGGAGAACGGGATCTAACCTAGGTGCGAATTTCTTAATGGTACCTGGACTGTTTTTCCTCTTGTTTTTGGTTCATTCGTTTTTCTGTATCCACCCGAAGAGGATGCCAGTGGGCATCGAAACTGTTGTGGAAATAAACTGTCTATTAGAGTGGGTTTTTATTATCATAGTGTGGGGAAAGTTTACAAGTCTGCCTAAGTTAATGTATGCTGGGAAGCGGTTTGAGACATGCTGGTTTGTGCTTGATCTGAAGTTTGCGTGTTTGGAAATATGTTTGAAAGGAGCGGGGTGGGTGGAAAAATGGGTGTAGGGGAATTTTCAATGTCAGAAAGCGCACCATCTGAATCGCTCATATGTGAAGGTACTGTTAATATATTCTAGTTTGGCTCGCTTGACCGATCTTAATCTATGGAATGATCACTTGAGTGGCTTTCCTAACTACTCTATCAATGAAATGCACAAATAAATGCATAATTTGGCTAACTAGGGAAAAATTTGAAAAAAATGTAAACAAAATTTCACTCGAATGTACATGAATGTACGGTAATATTATGATTGGCACATTAAATAAAATTATTCTATGCTAACTGTAATAGTGGAAATAACTGTTTAAGTAAAAAGAAATGTATCACTGGTGTATGGAATGTTCACTATGTTTTTTGTTAATTCTGGCTTGATACTAATTACTAACTGTTAATAATACTGATTTCTCAAATGTTTAGTAATTAATTTGAATAGGGAGCTGTTCTTAACAAGATTCCTACGGCAAAATCCTTGAAGACGTGTCCTGAAGACGTGTCTTGCTGGCCACTTTTTCCTGGATGAAGAATGGGCGTGGAGAACTTGGAGTCGTGACACACCGGTCGGATGATGGATGTAAAGAACTGGAAGTCGTGACACGTCGGTCAACTGAATGTTGGTTCTAGTTCCAGGGTCTAGAAGACTGGAAGAATCCTGGTTGCAGAGGTCGCCAGTTGTTAATCCCTCCGTCTATGGCCTTGGGCGGTTCGAAGTTGACGGGAGTTCTTGTTAGGTGGCAGCAACGGATTTGTTACTCTGGAGTATCTGGTACTGTATAGGGAATCGCAGAAGTTTCTCTTATACTACTCTCCGATTTCTTCTTGTAGTGGATCGGAGGATTCTGTGGAGCTTACTAAATTCTTTGAAGGTTCCTGATTCTTCTTGTAACGTATCGGGAAATTATTTTTCTCTATTTAAGACTAAGTTCTTTGAAGAGAGCAAGGCTCGAAAGAGAAAACAAAGATATTCTCGTACTGTAGTTTACTGCTAAAATGTAACAGGTAATGCTTACCCTCTAATTTCGATCAGACAATCAGAATGAACACTGGAGAAATTTTAGGCGGTTATATACTACATTTTTTAATGACCATTATTATTTAATGCTGACCTGTTTTGTTTTTTATTCTCAATACGCTGAATTATTTTGCAAAATATTTAAAGTTAATTTAAATATTTTAGCTGTAGCAATGTCTAGACAGATAAGCTAGATATTTGAAGATGAAGCCATATTTTTATTTTAAACTGCATATTGACATACTGTATTTGATGTTATCATGATCTGCCGAGTTAACTAAAAATGGAAATTAAAATATGCATTTTATTATGAATTACAATTAAACATGCATATGAGCAAAAATTAAATGCTTAAGATTTAAAATTAAGTGTTAATCAAGACATGACTTCATCTTTTAAAACGGAGAGAATGTATAAAGAAAATGAACATTGCAGAATTTAACAAGATTACATTATTAAGCTAAATCTAAAAAATTGATTAAGTAATTTAAAAAGAAATAATTCACCAGTTGTTCAGCAGAAATAAAATAGAAAGCAAATAAAAAAATTTATCCGAACTTCGTCAGCGTTATGCGAATTTGGAGTCTATATGTAAAAATGAATTTAAGAACGTACATACAATGAATATAAGTATTATATAAATATAAATATATATTAATATAAAAATCATATGAATATAAAAATAGGTGAATATAGGAATTAGTCATTGTTCATTTTTACATATGTACGCGCAACTACACACATATATAAGCATAAAAAAAAATAATAGGACAGGAGAAATCTATATACACGTTTAATATATGTACGCGCATCTACACACACATGTATAAACTTCAAAATAATAGAGCAGAAGAATTCCAATACATGGATAATATATGTGGAAAAAATAGGTCCTGCTCCAACCAGAGTAGCCTAAACACAACCTAGGCTACGTTGGAGATGGAAGACCTAGGCCAAAGATGAACCAGCCTAACTATTTGTCCATAAACAGGACTTCCATACTCTTTTGTTAAACAATTACAGCTGAAATGTCAGCTTATTTAACCTAAATTTAATAACCGAAGGGAAATTTATGAACTTCTTACCTTGAAACTTTATGAATTTTATTTCTTGACACCATAATAAACATTTTTATTCCGGCTTTTTCGTCTTCGTTTTTCTGTCCTCCTTATTATTCTGCTTATTCAGCTTATCCCGATCTTTTTCTTCTTCTTCAAAACCGTGTTGCTATTTCTAGCCATGGGATCTTTTTTTCTTTTCATCCCATATTTGTTTCTTCGTTGGTGTCTTTTTAATTTTTCTCAGCAAGAGTTCATGTTCTCCTTCTGAGTTATTTTTTTATTATTATTTATTTTAATGTCAATATGGCTTATCCAAGATTAGGTGGGTCTTCCATTTCGGTACTCCCAAATTTTCCATACATTGGGGCCAGCCAGAAAGGAAAAATTGCATGTGAAACCCAATTTTTTCTTTAATATTTGTTAACCCATCTTAGATTACCTATATTTATGTTTTATTTGTTATTCCATTTTTGTTTTTCCTCACTTTTTAATATAAAAAGTGTAGCATTTTATAAAGTCCTCACCCTTTCCAAAATGAAAGGGTGTTGCATTTTAATTTATTTTCCATAGGAAATATTACAATACTCCAGCCCTTATCTTTTGTTGTAACATCTGCCTAGCTCGTAGAGCAGTTGAACGTTGTGGTCTACTATTTGTGGTATAGGTTATTGTAGTAGTAGGACTAGTTACATCATTTATTGAACAGGTTAGGTTTGGTATAGTTTGGGTCAAATTTTGATCATCATCAGAATCTATTATAGATTCATCTTCATGATCATTTTTGTTAACAGTAGTTGGTCCTACTTCTAGGGGTATAAGAGTGATACATCTCTTATAGTTTCACCTGAAGCAGTTTTAAGTTTTACAACCCTGGTTAATCCATCTTCCCCAGTTTTTAGTTCTAAAACTCTACCTAATGGCCAACACTGTCTTGGTGTATTTTGTCTAATTAGAACTACATCTCCTACCCTGATTTTATTAACCCAGTCTTTGTTTTGTATATATTTATGTCTTTCTCTCAACCCAACAAGGTATTCATCACTCCATTGCTTTTTAAATTTTGTTTTTATATTTGTTATTTGTGATAATCTATTTTGCAAATCATGATTATTATCACTCCAAGGTGGATCATCCAAGGAGATATTGTAATCAGGTAGAAGGTTAATGACTTCTCCCTTAATCAAATGATTTGGGGTGAGAGGCTCTACATCATTAATATTATCCCCTACATAAGTAAGAGGTCTGTTATTGACAACATTCTCAATTTCACTAATGAGAGTGAGAAGTTCAAAGAATTCAATTTGTTTTTTACCTATTGATTTCTTTAGGCAATTCTTTATTGTTTGGATATTCCTTTCCCAGATTGCTCCATACCATGGTGATGCAACAGGGATGTATTTCCATTTTATTTTGTTATTTTGTAGATATGTTATGGTATGTGAATTTTGTAATATGTCATTTATTTGGTTTTCACCAGCCTTGAAATAGGTTGCATTATCTGTCCAAACAATTTTGGGTACAGAATGCTTAGCACAAAATCTTCTAAAGCTATAGACAAATGATTCTGCGGAGAGATCACTCACTATGTCTAAGCTGACTGCTCTAGAAGATGAACATGTGTAAAGTATGATGTACATTTTTTGTTCTGTTGTTCCCAGACCAACAGTCAAACTTCCTGTATAGTCTATGCCAACTGTTTCAAAAGGCCTATTAAAGGTGACTCTCTCTGTTGGCAAATCAGGAGGATTGGTCTTCCTGAAAGATCTGGAATGAATCCTTTTGCAGGTGACACAGTTATTCAAAACTGTCTTTACAGTCATTCTGCCTTTGGGTATCCAATACAACTTTCTAATGGCATTTAATGTTTGTGGAACGCCCATGTGATAAAGTTCATTGTGTTTCTCTCTAATAATTAGGGTTGTAATGTGATGGAACCTAGGAAGAAGAAGGGGTTGTTTACTGTTATATGTGATTTGTGATTTGTTTAATCTACCCTTACATCTTAATAAGCCATCTTTGTCAATGTAAAGATTCAAGTTTATTACCACAGAGGGTACTTTGTTCATTTGTTTACCAATTGTTAAAAATCTATTTCATTTTTGTATTCTGTTTGTTGTATGTGGTTAATCCAATATTTGGTAGCTAGACTTGTATACATTTCATTATCATTATTTCTTTGTTTATTTATTTTCTTTAAACAGTTGTGAATGAATCTGAGACAGTAAGATGTTACCCTTACAAGTTTGCCAAAGTCAGAATAATGTTATAATCTAATAGTGGCTCAACTTTATTTGTGGTTATCATGTTAAGTTTTACATTAATTTGTTCTGCTGGCCACATTGTTTCATCCTGAATGAATTCAGGTCCATGAAACCAATTTTTGTTGGATTTTAGTAATTTACAGGATAATCCTCTTGTAGAAAGTCTGCAGGATTTTGTTTTGTTGGAATGTATCTGAAGGTTATGTCCAAATTTTGTCTAGCTTCTTTAATGTCTCTTAATCTGTTACGGACAAAGATGTTTTTTGAGTTTAACTCATCAGAGTTGATCCATGCCAAGCAGATTTGACTGTCAAGCCAAATATATGTAGTTGTGATGTTTACATCATATAGACTTCATGGAGAAATACTGTTATTTTTACAGCTAGATAACCTGCAAGTAGTTCAAGCTGAGGAATAGTTTTCTTTTGTTTTAAGGGTGTTACTTTCCCCTTGGCATAGATCAAATGGCTGCCATCCTCACCTACAAGGTAAGCGCAACAGCCATACACCTTTTCACTGGCATCACCAAATACATGCAAGGTTTGAGGTGTATCTCTGTGTCCACAAACTCTGGGAATATTTATGTTTTGTAATTTATTGAGATCTTTAGCTAACCTTTTCCAGCTATCTTGTTGTTTATTGGTTATAGGATCATCCCAGTCTACTTTCTGTTTCCAAAATTCTTGTAAAAGAACCCTGGATCTGATAGTAGAAGGAAGGAGTAAACCCATAGGATCAAATATTTTTGAACTTTCGGATAAGATCTTTCTTTTTGTGTTAGCTGTTGTATCTAAGGTGTAGCCTTTTGTGCAGAGTGAGTCATGAACTTTAGAATCTGAGTTCAAATCCCAGATCATGCCTAATGTTTTCACCCTGTTTGTTGGTTCTGTTAATCCTTTGTCTTCTGATTTTATTTTTTGATTTAGTCTCTCATTATTTGTGATCCACTCTCTTAATTCAAAATTACCTTCTTTCATTATTTTATCTGCTTTTATGTAAACTTCATTTAATTCTGACTCTGTTTTGGTTGATCCTACAAGGTTATCTACATAGAAGTGATCTTTCAAGAACTGAACAGTTAAATCATTTTCATCATACAAATTTAAGTGATGTTTGATGGTTAAAGCCAGTAAACTAGGACTTGCATTTGCTCCAAACAAAACCACATTAAATTTAAATGTTTTAAACCCTTTATTTAAGTCATATGGATCATTAAACCACAAGAATCTTAGTTGATCTTTGTCATAGTTTTTTCAGATGAATTCTCAAAAAAGCTTTGCTTATATCACTTTGAACTGCATAGTCATCTAATCTAAATCTTAGAAGGATTTTTACAAGGTCTGAAATAAGATTAGGCCCCTCTATGAGACAGTCATTCAAGCTATGCTTATTGCCATCTTTAAGACTACAGTTATACACAACTCTAAGTTTTGTTGTGGGTGCATCCTTTCTATAGACTCCTGTGTGAGTAAGATAATGGCAGTTGTCTTTTTTAAAGGGGTGATCTTTAACTTCTTCAATGAAGCCTTTTTCTAACTGGTCCTTGAAAACATCATCATACATTTTAATTCTATTGTCATTTTTTAATCTTTTCATCAAATTATAGAGATGACCTTTAGCTACCTTTAGATTATCATTTAATTTTGGACTATTGATCTTCCAAGGTAGTTCAATTGAATAAAGGCCATTTCCATACATGATGGTATTTTCAAAATTTTCAACCATTAATTAATTTTCATCTGTATGATCACCATCTTGCACCCCCACTGACTCTAATAGCCAGAGCTGTTGTACACCTTTATCTAATTCTTCAGTTGTTAATGATTTATTTAATATTTCAGTATTTATGTCATTGTTTGAGTTGTGTAAGACCTTGTCATAATAGGGCAAGTTTGTTAGTCATATATTTTTATTTTTCATTGTTATTTTATATTTATCTATGTGTCCCAGTGGAGCTAACCCCAGTGAGTATCTAGAGCCATCCCATCTCCTATTCTGACTATGCCCTTCTGAATTAAGTGAATATAATCAGCTCCAATTAACATTTGAACATTATCTATTGTATCATCATTTAAATTTCTATCTGCAATTTTATATTGCTTTTTAAGTTGTTGTATTACTTGTTTTAAATTTGGTATTTTAAATTTTTGTTGACCAACTTGTTCAATGACTACTGCTTCTATGTTTGTTGTTTTATTCTCTGTGGGTATATCCAGATCTAAATTGACTGTACTATATTTTTCTTTCTGTTCATTTTCTTTGACAAATGATGTTATACACAATTCTTGTTCATTTTTATGAGTTTGTAGGCCTAATTGATTAACTAATGATTGATCTACAAATGTTTGTTGGGAACAAGAATCTATTAGACATCTTATAGGAGTTGTCCCACCTTTTTTATTTTTTAAATCGAAGGTTATTGTAGGTAGGAGTACACTAGAATTTTTATTGACATTATTTATTGATATATGTCCATTAAATGTTTTTTCATTTTTCTTTAGGTTTTGTTTATTTGAATTTTTAAATGAATCACAAAGACAAGAGACATGATTTAAACTTCCACAATTAACACATTTGAATCTTAGTTTTGTTTTGCAGTCTTTGTTAGTATGTCCTGCAGCTGTGCATTTAGTACAAAGGTTTAACTGAGAACACCCATGGGCGCCCGCAGGATTTTTTCGAAGGGGGGCAAAATTTAATGTATTAATAGGTAGGGACCGGAGCAAGCAAAAAACTTTTGACCCCTTAGGAACCAGCAGGTTAATTCTAAGCAAGTTTAGTGTTGCATTTTCTGTAATGGAAAATGCAAATATATATTGTATATACATACAATGCACATGATAACAATCATTTATTTTATTTATAACAGAAACATGATAGAATGAAGAAAAAAGCACACTGAAGTAAATGTTGTACCTAATTTGAAAACGGTGTTTCGAGCATCACCTACACTGCTCATTTGAATAGGAATTGTAGTCGTCTGCGGTCACTACCAAAATTATGAACAACCTTTTCCATAAAATCAGTTTTGTTGGAGTTGATTTTCTCCCGGTGAACAAATAAAAAGGTAGCAACCTTTTATCATGCACACAAATAAAATTTTTCACCCTTTAGGAGGCAGTTGGATACTTTTCAGCAAGTTTAGGATATAAATATTTTCTTGGCATTTCCAGGGGGGGGGCAAGCGCCCCCCCTTGCCCCTACCTGCGGGCGCCCATGAGAACACCTGTTTATCCGGGATTCTAAGTCTACATATTTAGTACATCGTGTGCTATTGTGATCATCAGCCGAACAAAATTTACACTTACGTACAAATTCTGTCGTAACATTAAAATTTTGTAGTGTAGGAGTTAGACCTATCACTTTTTGTTCTGATTTGTCTTTTTGTTGTTGTTGCGGCTTTGGTTTTGTTTGAATTTTCTTTGTTTGGTATATTTGTGAATCAATCTTTGTTTGGTTTATTTGTGAATCAATCTTTATTTGGTTTATTTGTGAATCAATCTTTGAAGATTTGTACATTGACAAAACATTTGGAAATTCATTCCTTATTTCACCAAGGGTAGGGTATGTATTTCCAGTTATTCTTTGGAAAATATCCCTAATTTGGGTAGGTAAACAATCAAATATTATGGCTTGGATAAACCATGCTGATTTCTCTAGATCTATGTCATTATTTTGTAGATGACCTAACATTAGGGCGGCTCGTTTTTACACTTTTTTCGATATTTGATTGGTGGTAGTGCGGAAAAGTTGCGATTTGGAGAGAAAATAAAGTATGTAAAATTTTTTTGATCTACGTCAGTACCTTCCGGTGGCGGCGAGTCCTTAAAAATCGAAAAATAGGCCTAAAAACATAAATTTTTATATAATTTTATATAATTTTTATATAATGTTCATTGTTCAATGACTGCTATTAATTTATTCAAGCCTATAATAGTGTTCTCAGGGTTGTTTGCACAGAAATATACCGGAATTAACATTTGTATAACATCTTGTTAAAACTTGCTTTAAATCAATATTTTGGATATTTTAACGGCTAAGACGCCACCGGAAGTTATTAACAGATTGTGCTGAAATTTTTATTGTTTATTTTGTAAGTCTTTAAAACCATTTTCCAATCTACCCCGTTAGGCCTATTTTTCGATTTTTAAGGACTCGCCGCCACCGGAAGGTATTGACGTAGATCAAAAAAATTTTACACACTTTATTTTCTCTCCAAATCGCAACTTTTCCGCACTACCCCCAATCAAATATCGAAAAAAGTGTAAAAACGAGCCGCCCTACCTAACATGCATTCAATTTCACAATAGAAATTGTACAGATCCTGATGGTTATCCTTGGCTGGCTTTATATTTTTTAATTTTATTGCTAAATCATTTACTATTTCTTTTCTATTTAGGAAATTTCTTTCTAGTAATTTGAGAGCTATTTTATACGAACTGCCTATTGCCGGTAAGGCATCAACCAGTTTTAGGGCTGGGCCCTTTAAATAATTAAGCAGATAACTGAATTTGTCAACATCAGATATATAATCTTTGTTGCCAATTAAACTATCAAATTTTTCCAGAAAAGACTGAAATTTTGTTCGATCACCCTCAAATATTGGTACTTGTATTGTTGGTAACTTGACTTTTAGTTGTTTATTGTCATCATTAGAAATGGATACATTTCTGAAGGCCTCAATCAAACTTTGATTTGTAGCCTCTAAATTATTTGGTAGATTATCTAAAGCAGCATATAATTCATTTATGTGAGAATCTATTTCAAAAATATTCTGTTCTTGTTCACACAAAAGTGCTGTATATGTCTCTTCACCAACATTTAACCCATCAGTTTCTGTAACAATTTCCTCGTCTATAATTATTATTTCCTGTTTAATTCTATTTAAACCACCCAAAATAGTATCATAATCCCTTTTATTTGGATTTTCTTTGCTATTAAAGCTAGTTAAAAGCCTGGTAATGACTCCCTTCCTTGCTGATCTTTGCCTCAATTGCTTCACATTCAGCCATATTTTGTTTATTTTATTTTTCCAAAAATAAGTCCCCAAAATCCTAAAACCCTTTCAACTCTATAAATAAGCTTTATTTTGGTTAAATAGGCTAGGCTTCGGATTACCCTTATTCTAGAATTTTACCACATTTATGACCAAATGATAAGTTTTGAAGCATTTGAATTATTTCTTATTTTTATTTTTAGTTAGGGCTTCGTAATTTATTATTATTTATATGTAGTAAATATTTGAAAAAGCCAAACATGGAATAAATTCTGTTCAGATGTCAAAATGTTTGATATGGCGTAATTTTATTATTTTTTTGTTTGTTTTAATTTATTCAAGGTTAAGGTTTTCACAGCAAATAACCCTTCCCCGCACGGGCCACCACTATAGATATGGAAAAAATAGGTCCTGCTCCAACCAGAGTAGCCTAAACACAACCTAGGCTACGTTGGAGATGGAAGACCTAGGCCAAAGATGAACCAGCCTAACTATTTGTCCATAAACAGGACTTCCATACTCTTTTGTTAAACAATTACAGCTGAAATGTCAGCTTATTTAACCTAAATTTAATAACCGAAGGGAAATTTATGAACTTCTTACCTTGAAACTTATGAGTTTTATTTCTTGACACCAATAATAAACATTTTTATTCTGGCTTCTTTCGTCTTACGTTTTTCTGTCCTCCTTATTATTCTGCTTATTCAGCTTATCCCGATCTTTTTCTTCTTCTTCCCAAAACCGTGTTGCCATTTCTGGCTATGGGATCTTTTTTTCTTTTCATCCCATATTTGTTTCTTCGTTGGTGTCTTTTTAATTTTTCTCAGCAAGAGTTCATGTTCTCCTTCTGAGTTATTTTTTATTGTTATTATTTATTTTAATGTCAATATGGCTTATCCAAGATTAGGTGGGTCTTCCATTTCGGTACTCCCAAATTTTCCACAATATATATACACATCAAAATATACGCGCTTTATGTTCTACTGCACTTAATTAAAATACTAAACTCGCATGTGATCGAGTCTACAATTACATCCTCGCTGCTTTGTACTGTGGAATAAATACGATTTAACATTATTTCACCACTCAAAATACGCGGGTGTCTATATTCGATATAAAGGGCTTTCAGATCGTTGAACACTATTTTTATACCCACTTTACAATTGGTTGGCAAGTTATCACTCTCTTTAAACACGGTTAGAATACTTTCAAAAGCACGCACAAAGAAGGCATCGTTTGCCACAACATCATGATTAAATTCAAGTTTATAAACACTCCTTTCCAAATGAAGGGGTTTATTCTTTCCAATCCCAGCTTTTCAACCGTGAACTCTTCACAACGCATATTGAGAATTGAAGTAATCTTCTAAATCGTGCCGACAGCTGACCATTATATAAAGAAATAGCTCTTAAGGGTGAACAGTGTAGGAGAGTTCAGCCCTGTACCGCTCAAGTCCTTTGTACCAAGGTTCAAGAAACGCATCCAGTTAAAATCCATTCTCGCCTTGTTCAGCTCTACACTCGGTAAAACTGTCGAGCAGAGCAGTGTACACGTACTCAAGAACCGTGTCAAAATAAAACATCGGAAACCGACGACTTCAAACATTCTGTCGAGAATGAAACGGTTTCGCGTGGGGATAAGGTCGTTATTGTCAGCTGCATTCTTCCACATCAACCGTATATCAATGCATAGCTGGTCTCGTTTTATACACAACGTACAAATAAGTGTGAGGGTGTATCACTAATCTGCTCTCTTTTTGTGACTACACCTGGAGGTAATTTATAACGGTCCTCGCCCCACTTTTCAACCGCCACGAAGATTCTGTTCATCTCCTCAACACTTAAATAAATTACCTTCTGCTTACCAGAGTTTGATCGTCTACAACTCGTTTCATGTACATAATTAACAGCCGGTTTTACGCCTGAACACACGCACTGACTTCGTCACGGACGCGTCGTATACGGCATTGAGGACACTGCTCAACGGAAGCTCCATCGTATATTGGTTCTCTATTGTGAGAAGTGCACGTCCAGTCGGTTCAAGCTCTGAGGTGACAATGAGCAACCGGTGCGCGGTTTGACTCAGTGGGAGGTGTGGGGGGATGAGTCACACGGGGCGCGTCATATCAAGCGTTAGTGATTTGTGCACGGGGTTGTTCCAACATGAAAGAATCATATAAATACTTGTATCCCATTATACCGGTCATTCGTTTAGAGAATTTTTCAATCTGCGATACATGAAGCTTTATCGGCTTTAATGTTTTATCACACACTCCCCGGAATGCGCACCATACATCTTCGTTCTGGGGTATTCAACATTGTATTTTCACGAACTATGCCCATTTTATTAACACTCCGGTGCTCTATTTGAGAGAAACTTGCGTCCATATCTGTCCTTTTTGCTAACCAAGCGATACTCATCCCTAAACTCGATTAAAAAATTGCACAAGCCTTTAGCCACAACCTCACTGCGAACCCCATCATGATATATATGAACGTAATGATAAAAATATTTTAGACTGTCCATGATAACAAGATTTATATTCTCAGACGCAGGGTATGCGTACTCTGTATGATGTAACATGACATAATACCGCTTGTCAGACCATTCGTCAACAAGGTTCACAACTCACTCCCGTTGTTTCTCTTCTGCCCGTGATGCTTCTTTCACTTCGTGGTGTATTTGCGCCTTTACGCAGTTTAGTCCGATGACGTAGTCCATTACATCGTTTGAGTCATGAAAGCCCGCATTGCTTTCGCCAGAATATCCGTAGAGTATTTGGACCTCCTGCTCCTCACGCTTCGCTCGGTTCAATAGGGCCTTAAAAGCGTCAAAGGAGGGAGAATTAGGGATTCTGTGAGTGTTCACCACATCTGTAGACTTTATCGAATACCACTTCATAAATGTTGAGCACACAATATCAAAGATAACCATCGCTATTTTCCGTCTACGTGAGAATTCTTCAAAAGACACGTCTGAGCTTCACGGCTTCTTGAGGTCAACTGAGGACGAAAGGATGAGATATGACCAAATAATGGCAGGAGTCACGTGACCCCTTTGATTGGGTTGCGCCATACAGTGGACGGTACTTAGCTTTTTTCTTGTACACACACACACACACAAACAAGAAAATGAAACGCTAATTGAAACATGATTTATTTTAAATAAATAAACATATCGTCAACAAGTAAATAGTCTCTAATTCATGGCATATATTCAAATACACGTAATAAATAAATAAACATATCGCCAACAAGTAAATATATATATATATATATATATATATATATATATATATATATATATATATATATATAGAGAGAGAGAGAGAGAGAGAGAGGAGAGAGGAGAGACAGAGAGAGAGAGAGAGAGACAGAGAAAGAGGAGAGGAGGGGCGACAAGCTTGACCTTCGTGAAATGAGGAATCATCGCGCGGAACATTTGAAAGGTTGAAAGGTGTGTGTGTATATATATATATATATACACACGCCACTGTATGGCGCAACCCAATCAAAGGGGTCACGTGACTATTATTATGCGCCTCGGTGGGGTAGTGGTTAGCGTCGATGACTACGAATTCATCGGCCCCGGGATCGAGTCCCTGTGACTGCAACCGGCGCGCAGCAAAACCCAGCTGTTCATCCTTCCACACAATAAAGAAAGTGGTTAGTAGATAAATGGGTACCCTGTGTGGCCTAGAAGTTAAGACGTTGGGCTGTTGGTAGAGCGTGGTTCGGATTCCACGTTAAACTGAAGGTCTAAAGTGAAGTGAAAACCTTGACCTTCGTCAGAATGAACAATTCGGGTGGAAGCTAACCAAAGGTTACCAAAGGTAAGGTAAGGTGTATATATACACACACACACACACACACATATATATATATATATATATATATATATATATATATATATATAAAAACATTCAAGGGTCATGGTACCCGAAGGGTACGGTATCGTAGGTGCCAAACACATGGTAACGTTTCCTCTTTGTGTTACGGCACACTTTCCTCCCCCTAAGCTCCTTCACGTCCCCCAGTTTCCGTGCCTGAAAATTGTGAGTCCGTACAGTCAGTTGAGGTAGCTGCTCACCCTCATCTTCTAAGCTCACTAGTTCCTTCAGCGAATCAAAGTTAATAATCCGCCGGCTCGCCTGGTTAAGCCTTTAGTTTTCACGATATATCTCACATCCTCTCCCACCCTCACCCGTACCCGATAAGTTTTTGGACCTGTTGAGAAAAAAGAATCAGCGTAGGCACTATCTCCATACTCATCCTTGATCTCATCAGTCAACTCTCCGAGGAATTTCCCGATAGGTGGTATGTAATTACCTTCCCTCTCCGTGAATACCACACTATCTGTGTCTGCGTACAGAACCCTCCGCCCAAGAGAATGCAGTAGACTCCAAAGTTTGATAAAAGCGTATGCTGTGGTGAAGCTGGCTACAGGTATGTTTGTAACACGTGATGTATCTGTAGCCAATTCGGTTCAATTGTACTTTATTATGTACGTATTACCCACATTCACGATCTCCATGACCTCTTTATCGGGAGCATTGGCATAATCCCACACCTCGTTATAACTTTGGGCTAGATGGACGTTCACCTTGCCTGTATTCTGAGCAAATTTCCCCCAAAGAATATTTAGGTACAATTTTGCACTAAAGCGCTTGCCTGGGTTCTTTACAATTTGGGACCGGTCAAGTTGTATCCCTTCACCATCACGGTAGCGCTGAACATACGCCGATTTTTCATTTTCGGTCTCAACTCCTCAAGAGTCCTCTGATACTTCTACCTTATCCTTCAAAAAAGTATTTATATATGATGTAAAAGGTTGGGGAGCTTCTGAAACCTCCACACCTCATATATCTTCAATATTCTGTAACCGTGGCGAACGGCTAGGGACAGCTCAGGACTTGTATAAACGCCTCTGATCTTCCGCTGGTTGGATGTGTGATTACAGGCCCCAATGTTCTCGCACTTCACGCACAGGGAAACATGAGCTTGTGGTCTATAACGACGAGTAAGATCGGCATCCATAAGTCGCGAGAGGGTAGCATATCTACGAAAGAAAGGCCGAAATAGTTCTCGTCAAATTAGCTGAGAACTCTTCGATGATAAGAAGGGCGGGTCCCACCAGCTTTTCAGGTGCTTCTACAGGGTACGGTTGTTCTTCATCATGTAGGGTTATAAAGAACAGAAGTCGTAGTAATGGAGTTTCACGTCCTCCGCAGGTGGATAGTATAGTTTGAAGGATTTGTACGTCCACCGAACAAGCTATCGCCGCATTTGAGAGGATCGAACACCATTGAACGTTTGATGGTGTTTATTTCTTAGCGATACTGCCCATCTGTCTCCATCCGTGCATCACATTCGTGCTCTCTTAAGACCTTATGAGTGAACTGGGAGCTTATAAGCTGATCGCGGTCCGGATCCATGCAAGACTATCGCAGGAGATCTACCATGGATATCTCCTACGATTCCATACTCAGGACATGGGCATCCATGCCACCAGCAGCTGTTATAGGAGTACGCAGTCTTCTCACCAGTGGCACGGGCCTCGCTTAGACTATCCACCCAAAAAGCATGAACATTAACATTAATGGCCACTTCCCCCGTGTTGCGGGTGTTTTATGTATACACCGGTCTGTTGCTGTAGGTGTATGAGCCAGTATATAGCCTTATGCCCATAACTGCGTAGGTTGTTTCTGTGAATGACGGCTAAGGTGTCTTTAGGCATGAAATTGTTCTTCAACACTGTAAAGCACAATGAAGCGATCGTGGTTGCGACTTGTAGCAGGTCGCAGTTGAACCGGTCTATGTACTTCCTTCTAAAGGCCTGGAATCATACTCTAAACACGCGCACATCATTTACGGAATAACGCTCACATTCATCAGCTATATTGCAAGGAATATCTTCATTAAAACTGCTGTAGTAGCGGTCAAAATCTTCACTCTCACTATCACTCATGTTGGCATAGTTAAAGTAATGTTTGGTAGGCCTACCTAATTTAATGTGTCGCTTGTGAGGAAAGTGTAAGGGAAATACCTTTTGAAACTTCGATGGCTACGCCCATCACCTTGGGTAGCTTGGCTAATTTACAAGGTGTGAATAATAAAGTGTCTTTAAACTGAACATTACCTCTCATTTGCATCTGTATAAGTTTGTTTCCGCTTTTCAAGGGATCGCCTGTAAATATCTCCGATGATTCGTGTTGAAGCAGTTCCTTATAAAGGAATTGTGTGTCAAATTTTGCGCCGTTGTGGGCAAGAATATACACAGTCATTTTTTTGAACTTGCCCACTAACTTGACAATATCAGACACAAAGAGTTTCACGGGGTTGTCGCGTGCGATCGTTTTAAAAACGTTTGTCCGTTTACCATATTTGCGACACTCATCACACTCACCAACCATGTACTCATCGCAGATAGTCTGGCTTACAAGTAGATATGGGATAACCTCTTTGGTTTCAGCATCCGTATATGTTTCTATATCGTAGTATACAGTTATACAAGGTTTATTTTTAGGCTTAACATCTTTCATATAACATACTGTACATGCTTTATACCATCTGCCTTATATTTCTCGTGACATGTAGAACAGTGAATTTTATCACATTTATGCGTGAATTTCCCCCAATTATTCATCATATGAAACATGCCGCATTCAGAGAGTCTCATTTTCCTGCACGCGCCATTTGATTTATGGAACTCAAAACAGTTGCTATTGAAAAATGTGCGTCTACACACATTATAGTCCCTCTTTTCAGCTTCAACTACACGACTTTCACGTTTGGAACTTTTACACTGCTCACATACCATGTGGCAATCCTTAGAATGTTTTACTATATCATCCGCAAACTCGAGACATCCCTTACACAAATCATGATGCCTCCCATACTTTCGACTTTTATCATAACTCGCGTAGAGAGCCCTTATATTGCGGATGGGGAGATACGTTGTTCCTGACAACTCTAAAATAAGTAGAGGTTTTGTACGTTCTCTCACACTGGTTTTAGAAACATACACACTCCTACGACGATCATCCATTCCATATACAACTATACGAACATTCATTTCCTGCTCCACCCTTCGCAGCTCTTGGTCCCATATTACACTCAAACTCGAGCTTGCAGTCTGCTGCCAGTTTACGGGCACGCTGCACAACCGTAGGCAACCAAATTTTTAGGGCTACCGTATTTAATACAGTATACATATGAGCCAAGATTATTGCTATAAAGCCGCAACCACGTTCGGTGTTTATATGCCGTCTGTAAATAGCCTGAGAATTGAAGTTGAGTATAAGGTGCGGCCGTATGTTCCTCAACACGGAACACGTGGTCAATATCTATCGTGAAGTTGTCAATGTTGAAGGCGATGCTACTTTGCGAAGCCTACATTATACGGCCCATATTATATTCTATATCTACAGCAGCCAAGCGCCTGTAGGTTATTGCTACCCAAAAATCATCTATATCCCCGTCATCTGACCCGAACCAGAAGGACAGCAGCGACATGACTTCACGTCCCTCACTGTTCTGAAGGGCAAACTCCACAATATGTTCAACTACGCGCCGTAGTCCGTGTTCAACACCGTTGCTATACATGGTTCACGGATCGATCCTGACTACGTAACGGTTTCTAGTCAGGGATGGGGTGGGGGTGGCGGTGCGCACCAGCTCGAATGTTATGCTACTCTCTACAGAATGTGATGCAGCTGCTGTGGAGGGTACGACCGGAATTGAACAGGAATAAGGGGGCACAGTTTTATTTGTAGAAAGAACTAATGTGGGGGATCTGCTGTGAGACGTAGAGGGGGCTCTATTACTGGGGGTCTAACAACTATTGCACTCCCGGCACGCTTTATACGTGACGTGGAAGGCGAATCATCAACTTCATCATGCCTCTTGTCGCGTGGGGGTGCTATAGGTGTCGCTGGAGGTTGCTCGCTAGCGTGGTTGGAGTCTGTAGCCCCAACTACACTCTCATCGGAACCATCTGTAATATCGATGATGGGGACATTTTGCTGGCACAGTACCTCATCTTCATCATCATTCACGGTTCTGAGGAAGAAGAGGAGAAACAAGACTAGAATATAAGGAGCATCACTTAAAATTTTACTATATTTTGTAAATGTTTCACTTAGGAGTGTGACGTGTTAGAGATGGATTTTGTAGAAAAACTGAGGTTCACAAGCCGCTCCACATGTATTATATATTGCCGTACAGGATGTGGAAAAACTGTGTTTATGCTTAAAATCATTAAAGACAAGGGGGAGATATTCTCAAAATTTTTGCATGAAGTCATATGGTGCTATTCGACATACCAGTCTGTATTCAACGAGTACCAAGATGATATTTTGTTCCACAAAGGTGTATATGACGTTAATTCGTTAAAGGAAAATGAGCATTCGGTCATTGTAATTGACAATCTCATCTTAGAAATGGATAAAACGTTTGCTGAGACATTTACAGTGTTCTCCCACCATCTTAACATAAGCGTATTCCTCATCAATCAGAATCTATTTTTGAAAAATTGATACATGCGCGATGTGTCGCTAAATATACAATATCTAGTCTTATTCGCACAACGTAGAGATGTGTCACAAATTGGGGTATTAGCCAATCAAATGTTCCCGAATCAGCGTAAGGAGTTTTTGGAAGTTTATAAAGAAGCTACAAGCCAAAGTTACGGATATTTGGTTTGTGATCTTCACCCGCGAAACACGTTTAGGGTGCTTCTAAGAACGAATATATTCCCAAACGATGCTGAAACGGTGTATAACCCACAATGACAAAGAGGTTAAAGAAATACCGTGGATTAATAAAAATCTATCATCGGCTGCCACGGCCACTGCAACAGCTGTTTGTTAAAAACATCGACTCCGACTTTTTAAAATGCATCTGTGAAATCTGTCTTAACGTTGTAAAATGTAATGTACCAATGAAACCCCCTCAGAAGGCTCGCCTACATAGTTACAAGAACATAATACGTGCACTCGCTCGTAAAAATCAAATTGTGGGAAAGAAAAAACGAATTATTGTACAAAGAGGGGGTTCATTCCTGCATATCTTATTTTCAGTTTTTGGGCCTTTACTGATAGTTTAAGATAATGAAGAAAGCAGTCGTGATCCCACACGAAGTATATGCCTCACTACAAAGCTCAAAGAGTCCAGATACGGTTCTAGAACCCCGTAAAAGCAGGCTTGAAAGAATGGAAGGCGAAATGTTAGACCTATTAAACAATGAAAAGTCACCTGACGAGAAAAGAATCTTATACCAAGAAGCTCTACAGAAAATTCTTCATGAGTACGAAAAATATAAGAATTCAACAGAGGTCCCCGTAGTTATTAGGCACAGCGCAGACGACGTTGAGCATGGAGGCATAGGACCTGGGGTCGATGCTAGAAACGAACAGTCAAAGAACATCGGAGCTGCCCCATAATATATCGAGCATGTATTAAAAAGCAGTCTCCCACATACATTGAAGAATAAAGATTTAAGTCTTTATAATCTATTGAGTGAGGATCCCATTAAACAGTGGGCCGGTACAGGCGAGGTTGTTGTTCAAGGAACAAAGTACAGGGTTCGAACATCGTTGACATCATCCATGACTTGGTGAGAAAGTGGGATGGGCCCTCACCAGCAGGATGGAAACATAGAGCAAGACTACACCAAATTAATGTCCCCAAAACGTTGATAGGTAATCAAAACAGGTTAAAAGACCTGGGACAAGCCTCGCATGTCCCACAGCTGAACACGCCTTCGCCCCCATCGGTAGCATCTCTGAAGAGGAAGAAGAGACTAATGAGCGACGATCAATCCTACCCGAGCGCCTCTAAAATACCAAAATGGCTAACATATTAAGAAAACGCTATTAAGACATTTCTTACCCAGCCTCCTATGGCAGCGTTGATAGACTGTACAGAGGCGTTTATAATGATGGAGTAGGGAAAAAAGATGTTGAGAGTTTTTGCGGGAGCAGGATGCTTATACACTTCATAAGCCAGTGAGAAAAAGGTTTAAAACAGCGAAGACAGCAGCAGCCCCGATTGATTCTATTTAGCAGGCGGATTTAACAGACATGCAGAGATATTCAGTGTATAATGGTGGCTACCGCTACATCCTATTCATAATAGATGTATTCTCTAGATATTTGTGGTTAAGTCCCCTGAAAAATAAATTGCCTGAAACAGTTGTTAAAGCCACCAAAACGTTGATGTTGAAAGAAAACAGGATTCCTGGCTATTTTTGTACGGACATAGGGAAAGAATTTATAGGTCGCGCTTTTCAGGAACGCATGCATCGCTATTTCACACATAAAAACACATAGAGATGTATAGACATTCTGGATTCGCTGTCCTCATCCTACAACCGTTCACACCACCGGGCGATTGGTACAACACCTAACGAAATTTTAGAAAGAGGTACGCACACAAAGCGTGAGGTGAGAAAAGATATTCGTAG
The DNA here is from genome assembly GCA_023014485.1 of Bathynomus jamesi. Classification (NCBI taxonomy): domain Eukaryota; kingdom Metazoa; phylum Arthropoda; class Malacostraca; order Isopoda; family Cirolanidae; genus Bathynomus; species Bathynomus jamesi. Next base: position 478,194 of record JAJOZX010001027.1, on the reverse strand, counting down.
AGTGCCACCAGGCTCTGCGCATTTCAAAACCAATGATAATGTCAGGCTGTCGCGTTCGGGTAATAAATACGCGAAGGGATTTGAGCAAGGTTGGACACGTGAGATTTTTAAAGTTAGGCCTATGAGACCTAAAGACGAGATAATGCTGTATTACGTTGAAGATTTGAATGGGAAAGAAATTGCTGGGGGCTTTTACAGCGAGGAGTTGCAGAAAGTGGCATTTAATTTAGGAATTTTTTTTTAAATTGCAAAGATTTTAGGCAGCAAAGGTTTAGGAAAAAGAAAAATGTACCTGTTGAAATGGCTACGGTACCCAGAAAGCTTCAACACCTATATAAAAGCTGCTGCCATAATGAAAATTAAATAGTATACAACATGGCGCCTAACCACTTCTACGTCACACTCCCATCCTCTTCTTCTCTGTCTGTACATCCTGGCAAACCCTGGCCAACTTTGTAACAGAACTCCATGAACCCATTGAATTGGGCGTTGAATCATATGAGGTAGGAATATACGAATTTCAATTGGTTACCAAATTTTTAAGTATTGATAATAAAGAACCAGTTTCTACGGTTCTTAGGAACTTTGATGAGTGTGAAAAGGCTGGGGTAACTCGGGACGATACAATGCGCGCCGCCCGAAGTGGGGAGGCACAGTACTACACAACAGTAGTAACACTAGGACAGGGTCATTGTGGCGCAGCCGAGGATGTTGTGAGAGACTTAAATGGTAGTTTGAAAACATCAAACCTTATGGTTGATTGAGTGTACGAAATCGTAAACAAAGACACACCGGCACATACTCTGACTTTAAAATCAGAGACTAACAGAAATATTAAAGACAAAGGGTTGTTCAAAATTATAACTTCGGGCAGATATGGGGCAGCCATCCAAAGAGATACCTTTCACGAAGCACAACATGACTTGTGCAGCGTAATGTATCAGCTAAAATTTGAGAAATTGAACGATGGCTACCTTCCCCCGGGCATGTGCTATATTTCAGCAATATCTAGGAACATCAGTTTATTGGGGATACCCAGCGCGCCTGCTGCGCATCGCTCACATTCCCAATCATAAAAGAAGGAGCTTAATTATTACATATGATAAGCCTCATTATGTCAATGTCGCAACAAACCTATTAACCAGTATCTCAATATATATAAGAACGATTGGGGGAAAAAGTTTTCCATTCGGTGACTGGAGCTTAACAGTGACGCTGCACTTTCGTCGCACTGTAATATAATGACCCGAAGGCCTTTCACAGTCTATCGAGGGGTGAGATACGAACGCGAGAGTGGGATTGGATCCAATTTTTCAACCATACTGCGTACGGCTCTCCCGTTGCTGAAGAGTGGTGCCCCATATCTCGGCAGGAAAGCGTTACAATCACGTCTTAACACGGTAGAAGATATAATGGCAGGGACTAAGCCTAAAGAAGCTCTAAAAATGCACTTAAAGCGTACACAGAACGAGATCATCAAAGATGCAAAGAGAAAAATGCGTGGTGGTGAGAAGAAGAAGGAGAAGAGTCCTGTATGGAAGAAGAAGGGGTTACCAGCACGTGGCGTTAAACGTAAAAGGCCATCAAAAAAGAAGTGTTCTAAGCGCATGAAACCTATGGTTGATCACTTTTTTAACTAATGTAAGCTAAGGACGTAGCTCTCATGAATCATAGACTGTTTACTACTTATCGAGAGAGGTGTCACTATTTCTGACTCGCCATGGCACATTTCATCCATCCCTGTAGTTCACAATGTTGTAAGTCGGAGCTGGCCCTCTTTGACATGCCCCAACACAAGTGTCTATAGAGCACACTGACTTTATTACAGTTAATCCGTTAAACACCATTAGCTCCCCGAGTGCTCCTATAGAGTTTGTGATTCCCAGCTGTGACGTGTATTTAAATCAGGTCAACATCTCGGCAAGATCTGGCTACTCTCACTTACAAGCCTATCTGCAAAATGTCCTCAACTTTTCAAAAGAAGCGAAGGATGCCTCTTTAACTGCCGAAGGTTACTATCAAGCTAAAGATGAAAGTCGTGTAAAGGACAAATTTAAAAATTCTCAAAAGAAGCTATATGAATGCTTTGGGCGCCTACACACAGATTTTACATTCCAGGAGAAGCTGCTTGTGAATGGGGTCGATATAAAAATAAAGCTCACTCATACGAGCGCTGAGATTTCTTTAAATCTGGATGCTGACCAAAAGTGAGCTCGAAACCTGTGGTAATTAATATTATGGAAACATATCTCCGCGTGCGTCGAGTGAAATTAAGCTCTGCTAAACAACTAGAAATTGAAAAAGAATTACTACACGCCACAGTAAAATATCCAATTAACAGAGTTCAGCTCAAACTATATACAGTGCCCTCTGGGTTAACATCGAAGAAGGTAGAAAACGTTGCCCTTGGAGCTCTACCTAAAAGGTTATTAATTGGAATGCAGGAACACGGTTCTATGAATGGAAAATATAAAAAGACTGCCTTTAATTTCGAAAATTTCGGCCTTAAAAATAACTCTAACAACCCTATACTTCAATGGAGTCGCCTTAGGAGGGACATTAGAAACGGATTATTCTACAGATGCCGAGTTCTCACTTTGCTCGAGAACTTATAGTAATCTTGCCCATATTGCCGGTACTTGCAACAAATTAGGATTCGGCGTAACATAGAAAGAATTCGTCGAACAAGTTAACCTTCACCCGTTTGACATCTCCCCTGACTTATCGGCTAGTATAAATACATACAAGTTTACAGCAGAGTGGGAACGTCTCAGTCAGATTGGAATTCGCCAAGTCGCTCCGCGTTCCTATTAGTGTACTAGTTTACCTCGAATCGAAAGCCCTAATAGAGATTGATAGGTTTAGAGGTGTAATCACAGACTTTTAAAAATGGATACGAATACACTCCAGAGAGTAATGAACAGTGACCGATTCACACGCTCCAAATTTATCGGTGTGTTTGCGAAGAATGAAACGCTGAAGCTTCCAGCTACGAGACACTGCGGCACACTTATTCTAAATACGGATGTTAGTGACGGAGAAGGGATTCGTTGGAGAGGCGTTTATTTTAAAAATGGGGAACGAATGTATTATTTTAATTCACTGGGAGATATCCTTGAAATGATGCTATTATTGTAAAATTTCTCGAGCAAATGCAAATTTCACAAATAGTCTGGAACCCTTACCGATTCCAGGGCTACTACAACAATACCTGTGGTATGTACAGCGTATCGTTTCTTATGCATATGGCTCGCTGGAACAAATTAAATTTTTTTTTTAAATTATTCAATTTGTGTGACATTGAACGAAATGATGTTCTGGTATGCAACCACATAAAAAATCGGTTCCCGTTTGCAGGCACTCGTTCTACTGTGTGAAGTTTTATGTGTGTATTAGGGGGGTCGAAACATCAAAAATCGAGTTTCTCCAATTCCACAGTATGCACGTAGTTGGAAATGATGATCTCAACATCTTGTAAAAAAAATGAGTATATTCGACCCCCCTTACCCCTTCCATAGCATCCCCCCCATTTTACTCTCTCCACAGATATAAACCCCAAATGTGACAATCATGCATTATATTAAGTCTTATTAAGTAGATTAGATTAATTTGGATAGATTATTTAGATAGAGTTTTAGATACATTGAATAGATTGCATAGATTAATTTAGATAGATTAGATGAATTATATAAATTATTGTCACATTTTTTTTTTAGTTTCAGATTGTTATTTTCAGATTGTTTATGATTGAATGAGTTATGATTTAATTCCGAATGAGTTATATTAAATTCAGATTAAATGATTCAATTGTTAGAATTTAGCAATTAGTTTCTTGTTATTAATGCTACTAGGCCTAAATAAGTGAAATCATGGCGACAAGAAGCAAAACGCACAATTCAACATTTGGTCACCCTGCAGAATTTCCACCTTCAATGACTCCTTCAAAGGCTGACGTATTTAGGCATTATTTATTGGTAAGAAAACGAGAAGAACTGATTTCGAAAGGTTCTAGAACAGCAAAAGAATGTTACAGAATTGTCACCAAAGATGTGGAAGCCATTTGGGAGAAGTTTTCCTTTCCACATATAGGATTTGAAGGAATAGCTATAAAAGTTGAACGATTGATAGAATCTGCAGCAAAGCTAAATAAAGTACCATTAAAACAAAGAAACAACAGTTTTCAGCAGAAGGTGGAGACATTCGATGAAATGTTTGATATTTGCACTTGTACTTGTTACGATAAAAAAATCAGTCGAACGGATTGCAGATGTGATATTAGAGTTCCAATGATTGTGTGGGAGTCTTTTGTGGGGCAGAAACAAAGAAAAAAACAACTAGGACCAATCGACAGAGTAACGAATTCCGCAAGAAAAAGGACTCACAATAGAGTTAAAGGATTAGAAAGAAGAGCCAAGATAAGCCAAGATAAGCCTAGATATGAATGTTGCCTCAACCAACAAACTGGACCCTTTACATATTATGGAAGATGAGAGCATGGAAATTGATGATGACAACGATGATATTGACTTTGTTCCGGATTTTGAGCTGAGAGAAAACCAGCAGAACAGAATTATTTATGATAACTTAACAATAACAGCAGATATATACCGTGTAAGTTACAAGCTACTGCAACTATAGTAAATGCAGCTTTGAAGGATATGGGAATATTAGACGAAAAAAGTGGAAAGAGAAAGAATACGTGTGGGTAAAAAGAACATAATCAAAGTGAAATCAGAGAACACACAGATTGAAGGCATCGGATTTTATGGTAGAAAAGATCGAACTAAGACAAAGAAGGGAATGGAGTACGAAGAACATTATGTAATAGTCAAAGAACCTGGTGATGTTTACATGGATCATATAGCTCCAGATAACGGAACTGCTTGTTGTATTGCAGATGAAATAATAACTTTTATAGTTGATTCTAATAGCAAAGAATCCCTCAAAGCTTTGCTATGCGATGGCACCCCAGTGAACACTGGCAGGATTGGCGGAGTGCTAAAATTGATTGAATTATATCTGGACAGGCCGGTACAATGGCTGATTTGCCTTTTGCATGCAAACGAAATGCCCTTCAGGCACGTATTTGAAGCAAATGATGGAAAAACTTCGGGACCAAACACCTTCAAAGGTTCTCTTGGAAATAAACTCCGAGTGGATTTAACCAAACTGGATATAGTTGATTATACCCATGTAGAGGGCAACATTAAAGAAGTTTCGACCGATATTATTAAAAGTTTCAGCAGTGACCAAAAATATATGTATGAAATGTGCATTAGCATACAATCTGGACGCATCTCACAAACGTTAGCCACCAGATCCCCAGGTGCCCTCCATCATGCAAGATGGCTAACACGAGCAAACAGGATCCTGCGCTTATATGCCTCTACACGGAATCCAGACAAAAACATCCAAGACCTAGTAAAAATTATAATGCTGGTTTACGCTCCAGGCTGGTTTTGGATAAAGTCTCATCTAAAGGCAAATGAGGGAGCATCTAATTTTTGGTATATCATGCACTTGCTTAAAGGCTTAGATAAAAAGCATCGGGTGATTATGGAGCATGTCCTTAGAAATAACGCCTATTTTTCCCACCCAGAGAATATCTTACTCTCAATGATAAAAGACACAAGAAGAGAGGTCAGAGAGCTGGCTCTTCAGCACGTTATTCGAGCAAGAACTAGGAGCACCAATGCGAGAAATTTTGAGCTGCCAAAAACACTGATCTTTGAAGCAGACGATTATCCTAACATGATCGACTGGCACAACGAAACCATCACCCCTCCACCTATTTTACAGAATTTGACAAATGATGATCTTACAGTTCGAAATGAACCACTTCAGCTTATTCCTTTTCCCTGTCACAGCCAGGGAGTAGAACATGCTGTAAATGTGGTAACAGAAGCATCACAAGATATAATTGGTTACGAAAACGGACATAAATTTATTTTGAATGTACTGGAGTCGAGAAAAAAGCTACCTGTGTTCAAATGGAAAGGCCAGTGGTGTCAGTAATTTACGATTTTAAATTTCTTAAGGTGAATATTTTGGTTTTAATATGCTTCATTTAAATTTCTTAAGGTGAATATTTTGATTTTAGTATGCTTCAATTGATTCTTTAAGTAATATACGGGGAAAGATTTCTTATTATATATATATATATAGATATATATATATATATATATATAACTTACTTTAACTTTACTTATATCATTATTTACTTTAATCTTTGTCATTTATCAGGTTTTTTTATTCAAAGAATTGGTTTCAATTTCATTTCAATTTAAAAAAAGGGGGGAGGGGGCATATGTAACGGGTAGGGGGAGGGCGCATAGCGGTGTAATTACAGTATGTTGTTTAGGGGCCCAAAGGAAACTCCGAGCAGTGTGTAGAATAAGAATACAAAATTTCGACCCCCCCCCCCTAGTGTGTATATATATATATATATATCGGCTATTGATTGGTGGCGTGGAAAACGCAGTTTAATAATGAACAGGAACACCAGAGAAAATACAAACATCCTTCAAGGTTTAATAGTACCAACGTTTCGGAATGCACTAATTCCATCTTCAGGGCTAAAACAATAAAATTCCAAATCACATACAAAATTACAAAATACAAATTGCTTAATAACAATTTAAAATAAACTTAAAAAAAAAAAAAATTATAAAAGTAGCTAAGAAAATGTAAAACATTAAAACTAAAAGGTAAATAAATGTGAAGTTAAAAAGTTAAAATTATAAAAAGTAAAAGCATTAAAACTGAAATGTAAATAAAATAAACTAGTACCTTAACCAAAACATAGCAGATCTATCGATGATTCGTCAGAATTTAGGTCTGGTTTTAGTTTATAAATAAACAGAGACTCCATAATTTTAAGCTTAAGGTCAGAGCTTCCAGCAGCAAGTACGGTGAAATGTTATTCCTACACTTCTTAAGTCATCTATAGTTTATCAATACAAGTGTGACCACTGTATGGGGTCATATATAGGTAAAACTAAAAGACATTTAAAATCTCGTATTTACGAACATCTCGGTAAATCGGTCCGTACAAATTTACCCCTTGGCAAACCACCTAATTCTCTCATACGTAATCACTCGCACAACAATAACCACCCAATTTCACAGTCTAATTTCACCGTACTTGCTGCTGGAAGCTCTGACCTTAAGCTTAAAATTATGGAGTCTCTGTTTATTTATAAACTAAAACCAGACCTAAATTCTGACGAATCATCGATAGATCTGCTATGTTTTGGTTAAGGTACTAGTTTATTTTATTTACATTTCAGTTTTAATGCTTTTACTTTTATAATTTTAACTTTTTAACTTCACATTTATTTACCTTTTAGTTTTAATGTTTTACATTTTCTTAGCTACTTTTTATAATTTTTTTTTTTTAAGTTTATTTTAAATTGTTATTAAGCAATTTGTATTTTGTAATTTTGTATGTGATTTGGAATTTATTGTTTTAGCCCTGAAGATGGAATTAGTGCATTCCGAAACGTTGGTACTATTAAACCTTGAAGGATGTTTGTATTTTCTCTGGTGTTCCTGTTCATTATATATATATATATATATATATATATATATATATATATGATGAATAAAACCACGAAGGAAAAAGAAACACAAAGGGGTGCTCAAGCGCTTTCGTCTAATGACATCCTCAGGAACACTGACGAAAGCGCTTGAGCACCCCTTTGTGTTTCTTTTTCCTTCGTGGTTTTATTCATCATAAATACTTTTCACTTGTCACTTTCGTGAAATAATTTTTCATATATATATATATATATATAACATACATACATATATATATATATATATATATATATATAATTGTAAATTCATTAATTGTTACAATATTCTGTAAAATTATAAAATGTACCCAATAATATTAGTTTGTGTAGCCTTTAAGGACGAGGCTTATGTTCTGTAGCTTATTTATAATGTAATGGATGCTAATTCTGTAACCTTATTAAGTTGGATGTATATATAATATATAAAAAAATGAGATCATTGCCACTCCTATATGTGTGAGAAACATTGAAGGTCATATTACGTAAAAGTGTGTTGTATACAGTAAACGCTATTATGTATTAATTTATAAGATATTCCTCATAGCTTTATTATTCAATAAAATCTTGTAAATACAAGGCTTATTCTTATCCGCCACACACACAAGAAAAAAGAAAAAACTCGCATCACTTCGTCGACGACATATGCACTCGAAGGATCGATTGTACAGTAATACTTCTATTCCCATATTCAGATCATCATCGGCTATTTGAGTTTCTTCAAAGCTATTACGAAACGTTTCTACCACACGATCCACCTCCGCCCGGATCCTTTAAGAAAAAAAGGTACTGATGTAGACAGAAATTTTTTAATTTATTTCATGGCCAGTTAATACATAAAAATAGAACTTTGAGTGCCCTTTAAGAGAAAAACGATGAACAATATTGCACTTCAAAATGAGTTTTCGCATAAGTATTCTACTCCTGCTATATATATATATATATATATATATATATAGAGACAGAGGTAATCAGTTTAAATCATATTTTATAATTTTATTAAAAATTAGGCATTAAATTATAGGGCGACTACTTTAAAATGTCTAATTTATGCGCCAAATATAAGCAGTGTTCATTTCATATATATATTATATATATATATATATATATTAGGTTCGTCCAAAAAATAATATTTTGTAATTTTTTACCTCCACATGGCTGCTCCTGTTCCTATATCTATCAAACATCTCCATGCCAAATTTCAGCCTAATTGAATGATATTTACTGGTCGCTATGAATTTCATTTTACTACTCATTTTCTAGTAGGTTGATCTTCTGGGTTAAAAAATGAAAAAACAAGGGCAAGTACAGGTTTATTTGTTTGTAAACAGATTAAACCTCAAAGAAAACAGCTTAATTTTTAGAAAACAGAATAACTCTTAAATAAAAAAGATTAATTTTTAAAGAACAAAAATAATAAGTTTGATAGAAAATTACATTTACCATTCGTTTATAATATACATCATTACTTAGATTAACGCTTCATCCCTGACTCCTTCGAAGACGATGAGTAGTCTTGGCGATGTTTTGCTACTAATCGGAGGATGAATTGTTTTTGTTCTTCATCCTTCGTCAAAGAAGTATTATATGCCTTGATAAGGGCGATACCCCTCTCCACCGAATCATTGACAACTTTTAGGTTGATCGCTACGCGTCGAAACTCTTGAAAGCAATCATTCTTCGTCCAGGAATTGGGATCGGTCCTCAGGAAGGTATCCTCCGCTGCCTTCCTTCCTTCTTTCTTTAACAGACTGAAGATTCCCAGGGTCCTTTTGGTGACCATTTCATACAAATTCAAATCTTCAATGTTTCCTTCAAGCTTCAATCGACGAGTAACAGTGGTATTCTCTTTACGTTGGAGGCTTACGACCATCTTCCGTTTGGTCTCGGCATCGACTCTAGGATCGAAGAATGCAATGCCGATGAGATGCTCTCCAAGATACCACAGGTGCTGTTGAAGAGCTGTGGGTGCTGCTTTGGAAATGGTCTGATTTGGGTACTTTTGTAAGATTTTAAGAAGCAGAATATCGTTGAAAGGAGGGTTGATTCCGACGGGGGCCTTGTTCCAAAAACGTGCGTAGACCAAGGCGATAAACAGAGAGAGCTCGGTGATATTCTCTGTCTCACGTGCTGTCAACTGTAGCTGATGCTTGAACAGATAAATTTTGAGGATGTAGATGGCCTTGGCCATCCAGCGTGCATGGTGAGTTGGTCCTGGAGCGCGGACCTTGAGTTCTTTCTCATCACGGCACCCGAAGAAGGTGAGGCAGAGTCGTAGCAATTCCTCGTAGTCATCACGCGATTGTTTAGACTCCAGTGCCTTTGTGAAGTACTGGATCATTTCCTCTCGAAGTTGGAACATCTTTAGATCTCTGAATAGGTTGTTTGAAGCCTTCATGAAGGAATCCTTCTGAAGTGATGGCCATTTTTTCTGAAAACGTTTAAAGAGTCATTTCCGGGCCACATGTGGGTCCAAGTGCGTTGCAGGTGTTTGATAAGACGACTTCAAGGATATGATGTCGACAAGCGATCCAGACAAGTTCCCTCCCTAATGCTTTTTCAATCATGGTACAGGCTCCCCTGTGAAGGCCAGTATTAGACTCAGTTGTGTCAAATACAAGACCTTCGATCTCACCGCGAAGATTCCAGTCATCAATCGTCGAAATGCAAGTCTTGGCCTGTTCTTCTCCTGTAGCGCGTTGTATTTTTGGCACGGCTTGGAGTTTTTCCATCCCATTTCCCGTAACGATTACTGCGGTTCGTTCGGCTGTTTCCTTTGCGCCGCCGATGTCGGGAAGTAGTTTCCCATCCCAGTGAAGAAGAAGGGGTCCTTCGACAGAAAACGAAGCTTGATCCTCTTCAAGCCTTGCTTGCTTTCTTGAACGACTGATGGAGCTGCGTGAAAGAGTCATTGTAGAAATATTATAGCCCAGGGCTTGAGCGACTGATCCAGCAACGAAGACTGCTCCTCGATCGGGAAGGTTGATGCGATCAAGAGCAGCAACCACATCTGGTGATGTGAAGATATTGTTTCGTTTCGGAGGATGAGAGTGTACATTTGCTCTTCCGGTCGAAGTCGATGGACGATAATCATCGTCTTCAGCGTTGAATTCTTCAGAGGATGAAGGTGGATGTGCTGGATGATGGAAGAGCAGCAGTTCCAGCCTGGAATGCAGCCTCTCTTTCTTTGTATCTTAGAGCTTTGTCAGCATCTTTCTCCTGCCGACATCTCTTGCGGTATTCCTTGGCAAAATTAATCTTGTCAGGGCCTGCCATACTGCAGGAAAAGACATCTTCTCGTTGCATCATCAGGAATTGGCGGTCTTCTTCACTGTCTATCACCTTCAAGGCGTCCTTCGAGGCAACATTGAAAAACTCTGAGAGAGTCTTGGAACATGCTCTCTTTCACTCTGCAGCTTTGTAGCTGCGTCTTGCGGTTTTTCTTCAACGCAAGGAACTCTTCGTACAGCTTTGACAGCTTCCTGACGGAGGAATCGACTCGCTGTGTAGGAATCCTTGCTCTCTGCCATACTTGCAGGGCCTCTTTGCAGGCCAAGTTGTAGCTCTCTTTCAAGGTCTTGGACTGTTCATGGTGGTGAAACTGAACCAAACGAAGCACATCACCACATGTGGGTAGCTTTGCAGTTGATAACTCGTTGCTGGGCTTTCCTAGAACCCACGTTTCTGCAGATGAGCGAGTACTTCTAGCCATAACCTGAAAAATGAGAGAAAATAATGCATTAACCTTTTAGCACCAAAGCACAATTATATAAGTGTTAAAGTAAAAAATTGCAAAGTCAAAATAAAGTAAAAAAATTGGTTACAGTGGTTTAATTTAATAGCAACATCCTTACCGTTATACATTTGCATATAAAGGACATAATTATATATATATTATATATTATATATATATATTTATTTATACTGAATAAATATAATACATATGAAATAATACTTAATATTTATAAATTAATAACTATATATATGAATTAATATTTAATATATATGAATTAATACTTACACGAGATACTGTTCCTAAGCTCTTAAAGTGTGAACGAACTTAAAACCGTCATTCAACAAGTTTAAAATCGAAATGATGCATGAGTAAATGATTTATCTGATTCACAAACAGCATTATACAAGAAATCGAACAACTGGGCGGAGTCAATGTGGCGTGACTGCCGCGTCCTCTAAAAGTGAAGCGGGTAAAAAATGATTAGCTAATTAATTAATTGAAAATGTGAAAATCATAGCGACCTCTTATTATGTACTGAATCGACAGATATTTTGCACAAAATCACTTCACATCTAAAGGAATAAGAGCAGCCATGTGGAGAGCATTTCCAACTATTTTGAAATTTTAGCCCAAATTTTGGACCACCCTAATATATATATATATATATATATATATATAGTGAGAGAGAAAGAGAGATGTTATAAAATAAGCTTTGGTTGAAATACGGAGATATAATTTTTCTACTTACAAATATGATAAAAAACCCACTCTAAAGACCTTCACGTGGAAAAGTGAAGTTTTTGCATTTACTACTTACAAATTTTTTATTTATGTTATGGTCAGTTCATATATTTTTCTGAAGAACGTTTTCGACCTCTGAATTATGATATAATTAATACGTAAAAGTACTGTAGAAATTTTGTATGCCGTTTAAGAGAAATACGATGAACAATATTGTACTTCAAAATGAGTTTTCGTATAAGCATTCTACTTCTGATATATATATATATATATATATATATATATATATATACATACACACACAGAGGTAATCAGTTTAAATCACATTTCATAGCTCTAGTAAAGATTCGCCATTAAATTATAACGCGGCTTCTTTAAAATGCCTAATTTGTGCGTCAAAAATAAGTATTGTTCATCCTTATTATATATTATATATATATATATATATATATATATATATATATATAGAGAGAGAGAGAGAGAGAGAGAGAGAGAGAGAGAGTGAAGTTATAAAATAAGCTTTGGTTGAAATACGGGGATATAATTTTTCTACTTATATTTCGTGCGTGTGACAGTCTATTGCCCCAGTTTGTTCAGCTTCACAAATTTTGCCACTTCTTGCGATGAAAATAATTCTCCCTGGTCAGAAGCTGCGAAGATCAAACTAGTGGCTTCAGCACTGCAGAATATCAGGATAAAATGTATATATGTATGTATGTACTCAATTCACTTCGCGAATGTAACTTACGTGTCGCCTCCAACTTCGTATACGCATGGTGATAAAAAGAGATTTGATTCACTGTCTGTATTCATTAAGACTAGCAACTCTTGAATGTTCACTGGAAAATATCAGCTAAAATATCGAGCTGAAAGTGGACCCCTTTTTATACGTTTGCCCCCTTTCAAGTGACAGAAAACTGTACACCATTCACAAGCTCGTGGCTTTGTGATTGGACGGTAATATCTTTGTGGGCATGCCTTCATCAAATTCGGTCTAAGCAGCCCTCAGATTTTTTCAAATTTAATGAATGGACGCTCAATGTAATTATTTTAAATAAAAAACAAATAACTAACACGAAATGCATGGCCAATTAATTAATTTTGCATCATTACTAATGCACCACAGTACTCCAAGACTGTACATTTCAGTCACAGGTAATGCATGCCGAATTAAGTAATTTTGCATCATTATTTCTGGACATCTTCAAGAGTAAGATTTAATATGATCCTGAAAGCCGGTTTTAAATTATATTCAAATAAATAATTCATACCTTCATGTGAGTATACTCATGTTTTCACCTTGGTAGAGATCTATATATATATATATATATATATATATATATATATATGTATATATATATATGTAAGAATCACTTTTGTATGAAAATGAAAAAAAATCTGTTGGGTAAATAACTAGATAAGACCGTTATGTGTCAAGGAATCAAGTCCTCAAAGCAGTGTTTAATTCGAGAAGTAGAACACTATACATATATATATATACATACGTAAAGATCACTTTTACTAAAAATGAACAAATCTGGTTTAACAATTAAATTACATTATAAAATAATAATTTGCTCAACATAATTATTTAAACATTTTTTAGCTCTATTTAAATTTTGTTTATGATTATTATTAATAATAATTATTATTATTATTATTATTATTATTATTTTAACACTTTGCGGGGCTACGTCCCTATTTTGGGTATATAGACTCCAATTGTTAAAAATCAGCCACAGTTGTACATTTTCATAATTCACCATTTTACATGAGTTAATTAATTTATAATTAACTAGCTCAATTCATATTTTGTAGATGCATTGAATCCGATCTACTGTTTTAATATATATATATATATATATATATAATATATATATATATATATATATATATATATATATATATTATATATATATATATATGTAGAAGATAGAGAAAGAGATAATAATAACAATAATAAATAATAATGAGAGAGAGAGAGAGAGAGAGAGAGAGAGAGAGAGAGAGAGAGAGAGAGAGAGAGAGAGATTCAGAAATAAATTTTGAGGCCTTAATGTATATAGTCTAGGATAAAATCTTGACGAGAGGTATTAGTGGTCGGTGAGAGGTGAATTTTATCTTTCAATGCGAGATTAGGTCGGAAAAATTTGTCTTTATTAATTCGCGCTGAATTCAAAACAACAGGTGTCTCTATTCATCAGAAATTTTTTTTGAGGATTGTGTTTAGTTACACCACTTAGATAATATCATGGAGAAATGGTTTTAGCAGAGGGAAGGCTATTTTATCTTTCATTGCGGGGCTAGATAAGGAAAATTTTGGTGTCAATGTCAATCAGTCGCGCTGAATTCAAAACAATAGGTGTATGGAGCTAATCTGACAAAAAGGAATTCGTTGAGAAGGTCACAAAGTTAATATTTTCTGATCTTATTGTTCTTTATTGACATTTGATTTGTTGTTATATACTGTGCGTATATTTCCTTTTCTTATTTTTTTTCTTCCTTTCTCTCTCATTCATATACACACACACACACACACACACACACACACACACACACACACACTGTATATATATATATTCTGATCTTTATTGTGCTTTATTGAGATTTGATTGGCTGTTAAATACTGTGCGTTTAATATTTGAATTTACATGTCATTAATTGGAAATATATATATATATATATATATATGATGAATAAAACCACGAAGGAAAGGAAACACAAAAAGGTGCTCAAGCGCTTTCGTCTAATGACATCCTCAGGAACACTGAAGTACATAAAAGGTTGTAAACAATGTGATTCCTTTTACATAGGTCAGACGGGAAAGGATTTGCACACACGTATAAAACAGCATCAATATTCCGTTAGAACAGGACAGTTGTCCAGTGCTCTTTTTGTCCATTTGTCAGAGTTATCCCACTGTATTGATTGGAATAATGCTTCAGTTTTATTTCATTCTAGCAACATTGTCAATAGAAATATTCTTGAGTCTGCCATTATCCAACTTTCAAATAACTTCAACATAAGCAAAGGTCTTTTTCAACTCGATCCTGTTGTTTTGAATTCCTTCAAAACAAATTTAGATAAAAAGGGTAGGACGCTAAATCTTTGGTAAACTTGTACGCTACTTTATTAACTTTTAATCTTCATTTTATTTTTATATATATCGAAACTTGACTCTAAAAGGCAAAGTGTTAAAACCCGGGCAGATTTCCAGTATAAATTTGTATTTTTATAATTCATTTGATCTTGTGCTAAAATCGATATTTTTCCTTACAAATCTGTTTGCCTCTTTGTTAATCCTCTAATTTTTAATTTTTATTTTTATTTTTACTTCTCCGTTTATTGCATATATATATATATATATATATATGTATGTGTGTAGATATGTATATATATATATGTTTGTGTGTATGTATGTTATTTATTTTTTTTTTCTTTGTAACCTATATATAGGCCGTAACCTTTTATGTACTTCAGTGTTCCTGAGGATGTCATTAGACGAAAGCGCTTGAGCACCTTTTTGTGTTTCCTTTCCTTCGTGGTTTTATTCATCATAAATATTTTTCACGTGTTACTTTCGTGAAATAATTTTCATATATATATATATATATATATATAGTTACGATACAAGTGTTCTTCGGGAACGTTATCCTCAATAGGAATATAAAGACAAGAGATATTACTCTCAACATTTATCGACCAAACGTTTCGGTCCACTCAGGGGCCATCTTCAGTGTCTACATGAAAGCATCTAAAGCAGTGGTGCACAAACGTTTTTGATGTGAGGGCCAAGCGAAGAAAATAACTAAATGTATTAGCCTACTTACTTTCCATCTAAGTCATAAATTGGGTCACTTTTATATTCTAACTTTTTCATTTAATTGAAAAGAGCCGTGGGGCCACTGAAAAGACCCGTGGGGGACACATTTGGCCCGCGGGCCAGGGTTTGTGCATCACTGATCTAAAGACAATCAAAAGTATAACTAAATTAAATACAAATGTCAGAAAATTCACTATACAAAATAAAACCTAATACAATAAGCAAATAGTTAAAAAATAGCTTAAAAAAAATTATCTGGAAGAGTAAGAGAATAAAACAATAAAAGTAAAACCCATTAAAAATTAAACAAAAACTAAAATTTTATTTTTGTTTTATTTTTAATGGGTTTTACTTTTATTGTTTTATTCTCTTACTATTCCAGATAATTTTTTTTTAAAGTTATTTTGCTCACTCAGAAAATATCCTTCTATCAATGCTGTCAGATAGTAAGCAAAAGCTGCGCAAAGTTGCAATCGATCAAATAATACAGACAAGAAAGTGTAAGGAAGCCAATACAAGGAAAATCAGAGAATTTAGAGTAACAGAATTGAACTTCAAAGCATCACATTGGACAGACATCATCTTCTGGGATAGGATTGATATCAGTGAACCACCTCTCACTTCTAAATTGTGTGATGAAGAATTGCTTGAGTACGAAACAAAATGTTTCAAAGTTGAGCAATACCCGATTCACACAGAATGTCGAAAGAGCCGTGAAGTTGGTTACAGATGCATCAGCATCAGTAATATCACAGGAATCGAGAGACGGATGTGTTTCGGACCCTGCTCCAAATTTTCCCTGTCCTGTTGTGTAGGAGCACATTTAAGACGTAATTTGGTTTGGTGGTGCAGGACCTCCGACGAGATTCCGTCTCTTGTTCCAACGTTTTGCATTCTTTTTAGCACCATCAAATTTGTATCGCTCGTTGTATGCAGTGGTATTGGCGGGTATTCGAGAACTGACTGGACGAGCACCGTGTACAGTAATTTCTTGTTTTTGGTCGAAAGTCCTCTGAAGCGGTAGAGTTTGTTGAGCTCTATTTTTGCTTTGTTTGATCTTGATATCGTGTGGGTTTTGTAGCCAAAACTGTTAATGGTCAGACCAAGTGCTGTTCCTTGTTGCTTGTAGGGCTGGATTCGGTTGTTTATTCGTAATTCGTGAGCCTTCCTACGCCCAATGTTAATTACTGTGAGTAGTATTGCTGCAAAATGAGAGAGTGTAATTGCAATGCAAAATTGCATGTAACATTGCAACATTGCCCTTCAACCACCCCAATTATATATATATATATATATATATATATATGGGTGTGCATGCAAGTATAGAAAAGCTTCTTTTATATATATGTGTATATGAGCTCCAAGGGGTATCCTAGCCTAAGGATGCTCAGGTCCACTAAAGTATATTATGCATGTGGGTGTGTGGGTAGCCTAAACACAAGGATAGAGGGAGAAGATCCATCCGTTCGTAGCCATGGAGCATCGCATAATGGTGTCTTCAGCATCGCAGCCATCAGGCTTAGAAGGCAGCCATTCACCTCACAGCCAGTCGTATAGGGTGTACACAGTTATTTACATACATATAAATTACCATTGCTTTGCCTCAAAAAAACACACACGTAAAGGTGAATTAACGTAGCTCTAACCCCCCCCCCCCCCCCCAAGAAACCGAACCCTTAGAATATTTATTATCATTCATTATTATTATTATTATTATTATTATTATTATTATTATTATTTATTATTACTACTATTATTATTACTATTATTATTACACTGTGTAACACTGATTCTGTTTATACAGAATTTTTTGTTTTTATATGCATTTCTGGGAGCTGAGTCCAAATCTGGCCTTGGTTTGTGTGCATCATCAATGGTTTCAGAGATAATCCATTTTTCATGTTTTACCAGTATAATGTTATTATGGGCGCAGCAATATCAGAATAATCAGGAATTGTTGAGAACAATCCGGGTGTTCGTTGACAGTTTCTTGCTCTAGAAATTGCCCGAAACTTCCACTGTGCTATATAAAAAAGAGCGCAGAGTCTGAGAAGTCAGTGTGAGCACACAAAGAAAGCAGGTTGTTTGTCTGATGGTTACCAGCATTGAGGTACTGTGTTTTTGTGCTTCTCTGTGCTGACGATTTGAGTGTTATCGATCCTTTTTTATTGCGAACATTATTTCAGTGTTGTGAATACATCTTTTTTCTGGAATCTGTAATCTGTTGCAGATTTAATAACTCTTCTCTCTATATCTGCAGGTTATGATTAATGTAGTACAGTTTGGTAAAGAGAATGGCAACTAGAGCTTGTAAACACTCGCCGGATATATTCTGCTACGTTTGTGGGTATTACAGAGGCCCCAAGCAAGTATCGCACAAGATTGTGAAAGGCACCAAGTTCTGGATCGCGTATCTGCTCTATTTTGGTATGCCTATGGGTGACCAAGATAAGCCCTGGGCACCCCATGTGATCTGTGGAAGCTGCCGCTCCACACTTGAAGGGTGGCTGCAGGGAGTACGCAAGGCAATGCCCTTTGCGGTACCCAGAATATGGAGAGAACCAAAGAGCCACCACGACGATTGCTACTACTGCATGGTAGATGTTTCTAAGTACAGGAAAGTTAAGGGAAGGCAGACTCTTCAGTATCCAAGCATAGCGTCGTCCATAGCTCCTGTACCACATGGCGAAGGTCTTCCAATACTACGTCTACCAGAACAGGTATCTATCCATTACTTTACCTTCTGTATTTACAGACTGTGGATCATTATGTGTCGATTTTTCTTAGTGCTGATGCTCTTCTACATATATAGCTATGCCTATATTTTGTTTCTTTGCTTTGAAAGGTTGAAAATGAGGATGCAGCTAGCTCATCTGAGGTGTCAGCTGGTGAGGACAGTCATGATGAAGAATATACAGTAACTTTCAGTACAAACCCTCACTTTCCAAATCAGAGGGAATTGGACGACTTAATTAGAGATTTGGGTCTGACGAAATCAGGGTCTGAGCTTCTGACCTCCAGACTCAAAGAGTGGAATTTGCTTGGAGAAGACTGCAAGAGCACTGTATACCGAAAGCGGTATGAAGAGTTTGCAAGGTTCTACGATGTCAATGGCTCTCTGTTATTGCAGCGAGGTTAATGGTCTATTCACAGCTATTGGGTTAACACATATACCCTCAGAGTGGCGCCTGTTTATTGACAGTTCAACTCGGAGTTTAAAAGCTGTTCTACTCCACAATGGGAACAAATATCCATCTATACCAGTTGCACATTCTGTTCAAATGAAAGAGGACTATGAAAATGTCAAACAACTGCTCACTCAAATCAGGTATGAACAATATAACTGGGACGTGTGTGGTGATTTCAAAATTATTGGTTTCCTGTTAGGTTTACAAGGAGGGTTTACTAAATATTCATGTTTTCTTTGCCTGTGGGATAGCAGGGCTTCAACTGAGCACTATAAAACAGTTCAGTGGCCTCCACTGCAAGGACTGCAAGGACTGCAAGGACTGCAACCAGGAAAGTACAACGTACTCAGAGAACCTCTTGTGAAGCCTGACATAGTTCTGCTACCACCTCTCCATATTAAGTTGGGTCTAATTAAGCAGTTTGTAACTGCGTTAGATTTTGGAGGGGAAGTTCTCCAACAGATTCGGATCATGTTCCCTAAACTCTCTGAGGCCAAAGTCAAGGCTGGCATCTTTGTAGGACCACAAGTCAAGGCGCTGTTGAATTCAAAGAACCTTGAAGCCAAGATGACTTCGATCGAAAAAGAGAATTGGTGTGCTTTCCGTGATGTGGTTCGTGAGTTTTTAGGCAACCATAAAGCACCAAACTATAAGGAGTTAGTGTCAAACTTGATTAAGTGCTATGGCAAAATGGGGTGCCGTATGTCTTTAAAATTACACTATCTGCATTCACATCTAGACTTTTTTCGTGATAACCTTGGCGATGTGAGTGAAGAACATGGCGAAAGATTCCATCATGATATTCAAACGATGGCGAAAAGGTACCAGGGCCATTGGGATGCTTCCATGATGGGAGACTACGTATGGTCGCTGATCAGAAAGGATAAGAATGTTCATACACGGAAGTCGCGTTCTTCAGTGCATTTTTAAGGAAAGCACACTGCATAACGAAGCTTGTTATTCTCTTATCGGTTCTCCTCATGATATATATTATATCCTTTGCACCATTTTGGGTTTGTCAAACAATTTTGGCTCAATAAACATTAATTTCCAATAGTGTTTTTATTTTCAGAAAATATTTATGTTAGCCTTCTTTATATACTTTGCCATATGAAAAGTGTGATGACCTATATTTTTGAAACGGTTGATGATAAAACAAAACCAATATCATTTTTGGAATCAGCGCCCCGAAATCATTAAGAAACTACAGAAAAATCACAATAAACAGAAATTTTTTCAAATTTTGTTACCCAGTGTTATCATTATTATTTTTATTTTAATAAAATTTTTAGAATTTTTTAAAGTTTGACATTTCCTATTTTCATTTAAAGTAAATCTCGATAAACTACACACACACACACACACACACACACACACACACACACACACACACACGCACACAATAATTCCAATATTCATATATTCTTATATTCATTCATATAACACTGGTATGCATATGAATTGTTTTTGTCTGCTGTGAGGGTTTTTTCAACTCATATTATATAATTCGACCATGCTGAATTCGAAAATGACATTGGTTTTCCTCAATCAGGTCAGGTTTTTTCTCTATTGGCCATTTATTATAAGTCCAATTTTATCCCCAAATTCATTGATTTTTTTAGCTTAAACACTGTAGATACGAGTAATATTATAAGAACACTCGTGAAAAATGAAAACATTGTGTGAATAAATACTTTTATTCATACAATGAATATGGAAAAAAGTTTATTGAGGAAGGAATGAAGTTTTTTTGGCTTTCCGTCTGTGTTTTTCTTCGGGCACGTCTCGCTTCAAACACCAGCAATAGTCCG
Organism: Bathynomus jamesi; assembly: GCA_023014485.1. Classification (NCBI taxonomy): domain Eukaryota; kingdom Metazoa; phylum Arthropoda; class Malacostraca; order Isopoda; family Cirolanidae; genus Bathynomus; species Bathynomus jamesi. The sequence goes on along the minus strand of JAJOZX010001027.1, from coordinate 457,321 downwards.
CCAGCATATTGATATCCCAGTTTCCCTGGTACCTCTCTTCCATTATTTTGATATCTTGGTGAAATCGTTCACCCTGCTCCTCACTATAATCCCCGCAATTTTCAGGAAAATAGTCCAAGTGGGACCACAAAAAAGTGCATTTTTATGGACATGCGCGACCCATGAGCTTTGAAAGCTTCCATCAAGTTTTCGACAACGGACTCGTATTCTGGACTTCTACGCTTGCCAAGAAAATCAGTGACAACTGATTTGAATGCCTGCCAGGCATTCTTCTCAGTTGGAGTCATTGCGTTTTCGAACTGAGTATCCTTGATCAAAGTTCGAATTTGAGGACCATCAAAAACCCCAGCATTTAGTTTCATCAAGCCCAGCTTAATATGAAGTGGTGGGAGCAAAATTTTTGTTGGTGGTACAAGGGGCACTGAAACGACATTATGCGACCCAAGTTCAAAATTCTCTCTGGATGCCCATTCACGCTGTGCATAGTGCTTCTCATCCGCTCGGCTATCCCATTTTCAGAGGAAACATGGGTATTTCGTGTATCCCCCTTGCATTCCCAATACAAATGCCACAATCTGAAAAAAAAAATGAAAATATTTAAAGAATTTAGAGAATTTGTTCTATCAGATAAAAAAATCTATGCATTGGACTGTATCACTTCTGTGGGGAAGTTAAGTGTTCTTATACGCTCTCAAATAACCTTTGGAAAAACAACATAGTCAATAGCAATAGTTTACTTATGATATTAGTATTACCTTCAAATCTCCACAGATCCTTCAGTTATGTTGGTCGTATACGAGAGCATCCAGTAAAATTTTCATGTTATCGTAGCTCTCAGTAAGTTGTACGGAATGTGCTACAGGGACTGATGCAACCCTATTCCCAATGTTGAGAAGTACTGCTTTCAAACTTCGTTTAGACGAGTCTATAAATAGCCTCCATTCTGATGCGTTATATGGCAGGCCCAAGGATTCGATTAGCCCCTCAACATTGCAGCAGTACACTAAGGAAGAGGTATTTTCGTGCACTGCAAAAAACGTGCGGAATTCTTCCTCTCGTTTCCTATACCAGGAGAATGTTGTTCCCGGAGCCAGCAAGTTGTCCTCTCGAAGTCGTGAGCCCAAGATCTCGGCAGCTAATTTGGAAAGTCCTAAATCCCTGGTAAGATCATTAAGTTTGGCCTGGTTGAGAGGCCTCGGCTCATTTGAAGCGGTATTTTGAGGTATATACGACTGGGACTGGTCATTGGCATTGGTCATTGATTCATCATCAGAATCATCGAAGTCCAGGGTTTGAGGTGGGTCGGGTATTGGAATTCCAGGACCATGGGGTACAGGTCTCATAGCAGAAGGAATGTCAGGGTATACAACAATGTGTTTATTCTTCTTGTTAACTTCTGAAAATAGAAACACAGAAACATGGATATAAAACTTGCATATGAAATAGAAGAAGCATTCAGACAGTGGCGGCTCGTGAGGGAAGGCTGCGGTCTGTAAGATATGAAATAGGTCGATGGAGTCTGTATATTTTCTTTCTTTTTCATTCATATTGTCCCTTCGGGGACAATATGAATGAAAAAGAACGAAAATATACAATCATTGTATATGTAAATGTAACTTGTATAACAATATGTATGTGTAAATGTATTTTCTATAACAATATGTATATGTAAATGTATGATTACCATTATGGTGAATATTATGCTATATATGGTGAATATTACATTATGGTGAATATTATGTCAAGTTTCATACGAGGATTTCAAAATATTTAAGAAAAATAAATTTATAAGCCCACCTTGGAGGTTTGTCATGCAGAAATAGCAATCTGTCACGTGATCTTTTCCTTCTCTCCAAATCATGGGAATTCCAAAAGGCAAAGATTTCGCTCTGCCTTTGCTCCATCTTCTCAAATTTTCAATGCACGTCTTGCAGCACATATGAGGGGCGAAATTTTTGTCCTGGTCCCCTAGCTTAATTCCAAAGTATGCTCTATACATTGTCTTCACAAATTTAGTGATTTGGGACTGGTTATTTGGCATGGTAACCGTCCCACATATGTAACAGAATCTATTGGGATCATTTTTACACGCTCTATTCATTATGAAATATTTTATCTATATGCCTGAAAAGTAAAAAAAGATATTATACAAGTGAAACAAGTGATGATAGATGTTACTATTCCAATTCCGCTTTGACAAAATCACGAAAAATTCTATTTTACTTATGAGGCCATAGCCGGATAAACTGAGCTGATTGAGAAAAACGGATTGCAGATTCGAAATCAGCAGGAAAACCTCTATAAGAATCACTTACAAAACCCTTGACAGCAAAATTGATGCATACCAGTGTAATTCTTATATTCATTCATATAATTCTTATATTCATTTGTATAATTATTATATTCATTCGTATAATTCGTATATTTATATAATTCGTATATTTATATAATCCTTGTATTTATATAATCCTTATAGTTATATAATCCTTACAGTTATATAATCCTTATAGTCTTATGTATATTTATATGCATATATTCATTTTTACATATAAAGTCCAAATTCGCATAACGCTGACGAAGTTCGGATAAAATTTTTGATTCGCTTTCTATTTTATTTCTGCTGAATAATTTGTGAATTATTTCTTTTGAAATTACTTAATCATTTTTTTTTATAGTTAGCTTAATAATGTAATCTTGTTAAATTCTGCAATGTTCATTTTCTGTATACATTCTTTCTTTGTTGTAAAAGATGAGGTCATATCTTGCTTAACGTTTAATTTAATAGATCATGATAACATCAGATCTGTCAATATGCGGTTTAAAATAAAAATATCGCTTCATCTTCAAATATCTTGCTTATCTCTCTATACATTGCTACAGCTAAAATATCTACCTTATCTTCAAATATTTGGAAAATAATGCAGCCTATTGAGAATAAAAACAAAACAGGTCAACATTAAATAAAATGATGTCACCAAAAATTCAGTATATAAAGCCGAACAATTTTTCAAATATTCATTCTGATTTGTCTGATCTAACATAGAGGCCGAGCAATACCTGTAGCATTTTAGCAGTAAACTACAGTAAAAGAATTCTTTGTCTTCTCCTTCGGGCCTTGCTCTCTTCAGAGAACTTAGTCTTAAATAGAAAAAAATAATTTCTCGATACGTTACAAGAAGAATCGGGGAACCTTCAGAGAATTTAGTAAGCCTCACAGAATCCTCCGATCAATTACAAGAAGAAATTGGAGAGTAGTATAAGAGAAACTTCTGCGATTCCCTATACGGTTCAGATACTCCAGAGTAACAAATTCGTTGCTGCCACCAACCAGAATCCCCGTCAACCTCGAACCGCCCAAAGCCATGGACGGAGGGGTTAACATATATATATATATAGTATATATATATATATATATATATATATAGTTGCTTGTACCCTGTGGTGAATGGACGTGCTGTTTTGCTCTCTCTATTTAACACCCAAATTAGAAGGGAATAATCTACTCGGCGGTTTATTCTGTTTGCACTCGAAAGTGTATAAAGTATCAGTGAATCCGTGCATATAAATTATAAAGTGAAATTCATTAAAATTAAGAAAGTGCAATACAGTTTACATAATCTATCACCAATTTTAACGTATATATTCAAAACGAAATTCGGTTGGCATTCGAGAAAGTTTGAAACAAGGCAGGAAAAAGGTCATAAAACGCAAAGGTCAGAAAGCCCTCGAAATACCCTTGACCATCGAAAGGAAAGAATCAGAAATAAAAATAAAAATAAATAAATAAAGAATCTGTGTGGGTATTTCTTTTTACGCTAATTAAGGAATAGCATCGTTATGGATCCAAATTCTCACTTAATCTGTAATTTGTGCAATCTAGTAACAACGGAGAACTTGGCGATCAGATGTGATTTCTGCCAACGATTAAATGACTTTATCTGCATGAATTGGAATGATAGGGAAATAACTCTTGTCTCGAACGCGAAACACGTCGTGGGGATCAAATTTCTATGTGGCGCATGTACACAGACTGTAAATTCTTTCGCGGTCTTTAAAGAAATGGAGATAGCAGACTCGAAAGTTACAAACAAGAATGAAATAATGGGGACACATGGGTCCGGAATGGTCCCAACGAAAAACCGGGTGGATGAGAGAGAAGACGAAATAACGAATAACAGCATAATAACGAAACAATTCAATAACAAATAACGATATAAACAATATAATACGGAAGGAAGACATAGATGAAAGAAAAGAAATAAGTAAAAGTTGCGTAGTAGTCAAACGATCCAACGAGGGAAATGATAAAAAGATAATAACTAAAAACGTAGAAAATAAACAGCCAAACAAAAATAATGATAATGCCAAAATTAAGAACTTTGAAAATAATAAGAAAAGAAGCAGAAGCGTAGAAAATATCGTATGTAAATACTACTCGAAAGGGAACTGCAGATATCGGGATGGGCAATGCCTATATACACATCCCACATTATGCAAAACGCATTACATAAGTGGATACTTTATGCAAGATATGGGAGTTGCAAATACGAAAAAAAATGCCGATATCACCACCCTCAAAGGAACGCAACGAGTGAACAGAAAAAACGAACATCAAAGAAGCGTGCCAATTTTTTAGACGCAGCCAATACATTTCAGCTGCTAAATACTATCCAGCAATTAAAAAACCAGCTGACAAATATAAATATAGGAATCCGAGAGCCGGACAAAAGGTACGAACAAAGGCACTTCATGCGTTATCGGGACAACAGGTACCGACAAAGATAAAATGAGGTAAATTCTCGGAGGACCACAAGGCAATGAAACCGGCACCCCCATTGGAAAACAAATCGGAACCACCTGTATGCATAAAAGAAAGAAAAAAAATAAAAATAATCCTAGCCAACATACAGGGCCTTAAATCAAACCATCCCACGAACAAAGTTGTATACCTGAAAGGACTCATGCAAGAAGCCGGAGCAGACTTTGCATGCCTCACGGAAACTCATCTAAAGGACTGCCAGGCGAACTGTGAAAATTGTGAGTCCTGTATTGATAAAAAAGAAATACAAATTGACAACTATAACATCCTCCGAACCGACAGAACAGTGAGACGTAAAGGAGGATGTGCTATTTACACACGCGAAAGGAACATAGCAGAAATGGCTATAAGTATCTCAAACAACTACGTAGAATGTGTAGCAGCAAAAATTGAAAAATTAAATATGGTACTAATTGTAATGTACAGACCCCCAAACACGCCAACCTCAAAATTTTCAGATTCCATTACAGAGGTAAGAAACTTGGTAAAAGATCAACTCTCCAACCCCAAATATTTTCTGTGGTGATTTTAATTTCCCATTCATAAAATATAAAAGGATAGGAAAAAATATATGTATACACAAGGACAAGGGGGGCACACGAGAAGCCCAGGAGCAGGTAAAAATGCTACTAGCTCTAGCTGATGAATTTATGTTAACGCAAGAAATAACAGAAAACACAAGAAAAAACAACTGCCTAGATTTGGTATTCACAAACAACAGTAATCTAATTGATAATGTAGAAATAGCCCCAACTATGATATTGGACCACAACATCATTGAAATAACAACTAATATAAAGGCAAGAGGAAAGGAAAGAACACGCACAACAGAAAGAAGCAAATTCGAAATTTTTAATTTTCACTCCAAAGCTATAAACTGGGAAGATGTGACAGCCAGCATGTAAGTAATAGATTGGAAAACCATTTTCGAGGCCAAGACAACGGAGGAGATGCTAATGACGTTAGAGGAGAAGACGTTAGAAATTGTGGAAAAACATGTCCCAAAAATACAACAAAGAGGAAAGAGAAGCAGGTTCGAAAGACAAAAGAGGGCATTGTTTCGAAAAAGAAAAAGAGTGACTGCAAAATTAAGTAATTGTAAAGATAACAACATCAGAAAAATATTAAATGATAAACTGCAAAATATCGATGTCGTCATACAGGAACTAATCGAGAAGCATACAGAAAAAGACGACGACGCTATAGAAGCGATAAAGGCTAACTCAAAGTATTTCTATAATTTCGCAAAAAGAGAGTCGAAAAGCCATGCGACTATCGGACCTTTAAAAAATGAGAACAGTGCTCTATCTGATGATCTAACAGAAGTATCTGAAATATTAAGAGCTGAGTACGAATCATCTTTCAGTATCCCAAAAACGACAAATTGATAGGCAATAGAAACGCGTTCTTTGAAGAAGAACCACAAGGGGAAAGTATAACGGATTTCGACTTTACGACGGATGATATTACACAAGCCAGAGGGAAACTAAAAACACACTCAGCGGCAGGACCAGATAAATGGAATGCCACACTGATCAAAAACTGCAAGAATGCAATCGCTGAGCCCCTATACTGGATATGGAGAAGATCACTAGACACGGGAGAAATACCGGGCATCCTGAAGAGCGCGAACATAGTCCCACTATATAAAGGAGGAGATCGATCCGAGGCCAAAGACTATAGGCCAGTATCGCTTCCATCCCATCTCACTAAAATATTTGAAAGAATAGTTAGACAGAAAATCTATGACTGTTTGGAAACTCAGAAAAAATTCAATGATAACCAACACGGGTTTCGGTCAGACAGATCATGCCTATCGCAACTAATGGAACACTACAACAACATTATTGATTCACTGGAAAGTAATGAAAACTATGATGTACTATACACAGACTTTGCTAAAGCGTCCGACAAGTGTCACCACGGAATCACAATACATAAACTGAAATATATGGGAATAACAGAAAAAGTAGGGAAGTGGATATATAACTTCCTTAGTGAGCGGCGGAAAGTCGTTACAGTACAAGGAGTATCTTCATCAGAATAAGAGGTCCTCAGCTCAATACCACAAGGAGCAGTATTAGCTCCACTACTCTTCATAATCATGCTAACTGACATAGATGAGGACGTTACCAGAGACAGCACAGCAACATCCTTTGCTGATGACACAAAGATCAGTAGAAAAATAAGAAACCCAGAAGACATAGGATCTCCACAAACCGACATAAACAGAATCTACAAGTGGACGGAAGACAACAATATGAAGTTTAACACCGAGAAATTTCATCTATTACGGTACGGAAAAAGAGAAGACCTAAAATCCATGGAATTATACCCCAAATGGACAGGAAATTCAGAGAAATTCCAGAGCAAAAGATTTAGGAGTTGTAATGACAGATGATGCGAAATTTGAAACAAAATAAGATAGCAGTAAACAGAGCAAAGAGAATAACGGGACAGGTATTGAGAACCTTTAAACGAAGGGATAGGAATGTAATGATTCCTCTACTGAAAACCCTGATAATACCCAAATTGGAATACTGCTCGGTCCTAACATCCCCACATAAAAAAGAAGATATTAGACAGCTGGAAGGGATCCAGAGAAGCTTCACAGCCAAGATCAATGGGTGCAAAGAACTAAATTACTGGGAAAGGTTACGCGAACTAGACCTATGGAAAGGAGAAGAGAGAAATACACCATTATTTACACATGGAAAATAATGGAAAAACTAGTCCCTAATCTTACTATGAACCCTATAATTCCCCAAATAACGGTGGAAAGTAGAAACGGTAGACTGTGTCGTATTCCCAAATTGAAGGCGAGAGAGGGAACATGCTTAACCCTGAAAGAAAATAGTTTTGTAGTGAGAGGACCAAAACTGTTTAATCAGTTGCCCAAAGACCTAAGAAACACGAAAGGAGTTGCAGTGGAAATCTTCAAAAGAAGACTAGACGCCTGGCTCAGAACAATTCCCGATGAGCCGGGCGTACCTGGTATGTGAGGTGGAGAGCGCAAAAATCCAACTCACTACTTCACCAGGCCAACTCGAGAGGAGGGGCGACAAGCTTGACCTTCTGAGAGATCATCGCGCGAAACCTTTGTAAGGTTGTAATGTAAGGTAAGGTATATATATATATATATATATATATTATATATATATATATTATCACGGTTAAGTTAATAAACCATTAATACAGTTTATTCGTTTAATTATGATTTCGCGCATTTTGAAGTCTTCAGGTTAACCCAAATTCCAAACACCTGGTGTTTTAAAGTAAATTCACCGCTCTTAGATAAATATAATTTTGTCTTTTTGGAGCCAAATTTTCTCTATCTAACTTCATCATGAAAGACAAAATCGCCTTTCTCCTTCCACTAGAGGCATTCTTCATGATTTATCTAAAGTATTGTACATAAATACAAACCTCAAAGTATAATTTCAAATAAATTTATTTCTTAAGCAGCTCTCTCTCTCTCTCTCTCTCTCTCTCTCTCTCTCTCTCTCTCTCTCTCTCTCTATATATATATATATATATATATATAATTAACTCTTTAATGTAATGTCGGGTGTATGGCGCAGATACATGAAAACTTCAGAACGACGATTGACAGTGTACTCTTAGTTCGTTGGGCAGGTAGCTTATGCCATTATCCATCTGGTTATTGATATCGTTCAGCTTGCCTGTGATGGCGTCGGTTTCTTCGTCGGAGGAGGGGTGGGCAGAATGCGGTGGGTGATGATAGGGACGTGGTTCTGTTTCTCCTTTGCCGTTTTCAGCGCTTTTAGGAGGTTTGCCGTGGCTGCGATCCTACCGCCACTCAGTTCTGAGGGCTCGTGTTGGATGAGTTCAGCCTGGTACTCTTCCCAGTTCGTCTTCCGGATTGAATGGTGGGGACGAACTGGGACTTGTAAAGGGGCGCAGGCAATCTTCATTATGATAGGGATGTGCTCGCTGGGTGTGGTAGGGCCTGGATAATGATGAGTGTTGAGGTTAGCCAGATTATTGGAAATGATTTTGCGGGCGTCGTTCCGGAAGTTCGACTGTAAAAAGTTGGAAAATGGGGCCCCAGCCACTTCATTTTTCCCGTTCTGTTTATTTCTGCCAATTGTTTCCCGTATCGGTTATTATGGTTATCATCGAAGTCCACGTGTTTGGTATTCAGGTCGCCGATTATTTAAACTGGGCAGTTATAGTTCAATAACACTGGCCAACAAGTGTTTTTCATCAGATAAAATTATGGGTTGGCTAGATAGCTGTTGGGACGGTGATTCCAAATCTGTTTTCGGGTTTCCTCTAGCACGTCTAGTTTTCGAGATGAGACCGATCATAATATATATATAATATAATATATATATAACATAATACTATATATATATATAATATGCATATAACTATATATAATATAATATATAATACTATATATAAAATACATAATATGCGTCCTTTATATAATATAATAATATATATAACATGCATATAACTATATATAATACTATATATACACAATATATAATATGCGTCTTTTATATAATATAATAGTATATATAATATGCATATTATAAGTGTACCACTTATAACCTTTTTTCCAGATCCATTGAACATACATTTTTTCCTGTTAGAAATGGTTCACTTTTACTAAATATATCAAAAAAAGATTCAATTTAACAATTTTTGGGTCCCTAACCCACCCCCGAAAATGAGCCCCCCTGAAAATGCTAGAAATACCCATTTTTTGTATAATAATCAACCTATTGTGTCCCACTTATGGCTTTTTTTTCAGATTTATTGAACATAGCTTTTTTCCTATTAGAAATGGTCCACTTATACTAAATATATCAGAAAAAGATTCAATTTCAATATGTTATGGGTTAAGGTACAGTAAAAGGCACTTGATCAGGTTAGTGGGGCTGAAATTCTCAACTAAGAAAGGGACTTTTTTATTGTAGCTAAGAAAGGCGCAATAGCAAGAGTTTATTGTGGAATTAACCATTTTGTGATTTTTTCAGGTATTTAGATAATAAAATATATTTAATTATGAGGTATTATAAGAATGAATAAAAATAAAGCTGTATTAAGAAACAATCCAACAAACTTCGACTCTTTGCTTGGTGCATTAAAGAATGATCTAAGTGGCCAAGAGGGATCATGCTGCCATCAAAAGGAGACGTTTTGAAGCATTTTTTCTACCTCAGAAGAAAACAAATGCAAGGCCCTAATATTTCCAAAGAGGAAAACATTTTGAATGTTTTGAAAAAAGTTCAAACAATTTGGGAAAAGGAGGGCATTCCATCAAAGGATGTTGTAAGACATAAAACCCCACGAACCATGCTACTAAACTTGATAAAATTACATGAAACAGTAATAAAGAGGAAAAAAGCTAAATGTTATGAAACCAAAAAACAAAGTTACTTGGGTCAGTTGAATGATCTGTTTGATATTTCTACACAAAACATATTTCATGAGATAAGAACAGATTCCCTAAGAACTCGGGAACAAACTAAAGAGGACATAAATTTCCTAGAAGACCAAAGAGGGGAGAGGAAGATGTGTCTTGGCCCTTTAGATAAAGCTTGTGTTATGTGTCAAAAGTGCAAAGGAAAGAAGTAAGATTCGATGAAGAAAGAAAGCGACAAATAAAAGAAGCTGAACGAAAAGCGTTGGAAAAGAGATCAGGCAATCCAACCATCGCTGAGAGTGATGACACATAATTCTTCGGGTGAAGAATATTCTTCCAGAACCCCAGCCAGGCCCATCAAAACCAAGACCAAGTAGTTTGCTTCAATCAACACTAGTATCGAACACAGCAGATCGTCTTGGACTCTCCATAAGGCAACGTACAGTTTTTGCATCAGTTGTCGCCGCAGAGTGTGGCAAAAACATAGAAGAAATGAGCATATCCAAACCTACTTCAGCTCAAGCAGCTACAATATCAAGAAAAAGAAAGTGGCAGGACATCCAAGGTGATTTCGTTCCTCCCCAGTATGTTCTGGTGTATTGGGATAGCAAAATAATCTGTAATTTATCAGGTGGAAAGGAGGAAAGATTGGCAATACTAGTTACTGCGGAAAATGATTTTGAGAAATTACTCTCCGTAGCAAAAATCAAAGACAGTACCGGATCAGCTCAAGCAACAAGCGTGTTTGAAACCATCTCAGAATGGAAACAAGAAGACAATGTATGGGCTAGTATTTGATACAACTGCCTCAAACACCGGATGGAAAAAAGGTACGTGCCAAAAGGTGGAAGAACTTCTTGGAAAAAAATTACTGTGGATGGCATGCTGTCATCATATTTCTGAGAGGATTTTGGCTACTGTCTACATCAGAATATTTGGCAAAACTAATTCATGAAGCCTTCAAGAACTTTAGAGAAAGTGTATGGAAAAATATTGACACTAAACTGCCTCACAGACACCTTGAAATAAAAGATAGGTATTTAAAAGATATGAGAGAATCCAGCATCAGTTTCATGAATGATATTCTTAACCAAAAGCGTTCCCTTCCTCGCGATGACTATAGAGAATTGGCAGAGACAATTCTCCTCATTCTGAATGAAGTGCCTTCAAGAGGAATTCATTGGATTAAGCCAGGATCCTTCCATAATGCAAGATGGATGGCTTCAATCATTTACACCAATAAAATGTATGCCTTCTCTCACCAAGCTGGCTACGATGATGTCACTATTCAAAAACTTGAAAGAGTTTGTCAGTTGACATTCCTTTTTTATGGAAAATATTGGTTGTCCTGTACTAAATCATCCGACGCTCCTGTAAATGATCTTAGATTCTACAATGAATTGATAAAATACAAAAAAATAGACAGTGAGGTTGCCGAATCTGCCCTAGCCATTTGTCGAGGTCATTATTGGTACTTGACTGAAGAGCTCGTCCCCATGGCTTTGTTTGGTTCTGTTAATAATGAAGAAAAGGTTAAGATGGCCAAAAAATTAACAAAATATGATCCTCCTCAAGAGTTCACACCAGGTCAGCCTATCTTCCCTATTCTGAAGCAGGGTGTCAGACTTCATCGCCTCATAGGTCCAAGATCTTGGTACTATTCAGACTTCTCAACTCACCTAGGGAGTGGATTAAAAAATCCATATCATTATGGGAAGAAAATGGCGATTTTAAAAGAATGAGGGGCCTTATTTCGTCTGCCAAAGTAGTAAATGACACAGCAGAGCGTGGCGTCAAGCTCATGCAAGATTTTCATGGGCATTGTAAGGATGAAAGTGAGTTTCAACAACTTTTGCAGGTCGTTGAACAAAATAGACATGCTATCCCAACCATGACGAAGAAAAATTTGGTCACTGTTCTGAGGTTAAAATGTAACTAAGATTATTTGTTTTTGTTTTTAATTTAAACTTTGTTTCAAGCGAATAAAAGTTTGTTCATTGCTTTAAGTGCAAAAGGTTCCTAAGATTACTTTATTTTGTTTTAATCTTTATTTTCTTATGTTATTGGTAAAGATCTTTTTTGTGTTACTTTTGAGAAATAAATAAAAAAAAAACGATGGGGCTTTGTTAACATTGTCAAAAGCTTAAAGTATTTTAATTTATATAATTTTAACCTAATGTTAACCAAGTTGTTCCCACTTCAATTCGATAAGATTAATAAAGTTCTTACTCGTCTTATCCTTTCGAGGCCCATCGCCGCAGAGCTGCATTGGGATGATGCTCTAAGGGGGCGGTAACACCCTACTACTGTTTCCTGTACCTTACTGAATAAAGCTTCGAATTACCTTTCTTTTGATATCAAATATGTTGATATTTGACAAAAATCTTGTTCATTTAGGTTGATTACAATACAAAAAATGGGTATTTCTAGCATTTTCAGGGGGGCCCATTTTCGGGGGTAGGTCGGGGACCCCAAAATTGTTAAATTGAATCTTTTTTTTATATATTTAGTAAAAGTAAACCATATCTAATAGGAAAAAAGGTATGTTCAATGGATCTGAATAAAAAGGTCATAAGTGGGACACCATAATAACTATATAATATAATATATAATACTATACACGTACTGTATATACAATATATAATATGCGTCCTTTATACATGTAGGGGAGTATTTCGTCGTTGCAGCTTAGGTGTAGGTTTTTGCTTTACCGTTTCTGTACCCTCATGTATGGCATTTTGTTGTTTCAACTTAGGCTTTCCGCAGGTTGTCTTGTGGTATTTTAGGTGAGAGTAGATGCTGGCCACAAATTTCCAAACGTTACACATGTACACCCTTTTATTCTTTGGCGTAACAGTCACATGTCGAGTTCTGTGTTGTGTTTTGTTTTGTTTGTGTCGCCCACTTACACATTTTATTTTTTAGGTGATTTACATCAACCCACTCATCGATCATCATGCCTCGAAAGTGTAAAAATCACCCCGACAATTTGTGTTACGTGTGCGGTTCGTTCGCGACTAAATCACAACGGCGTACAATCACGATGGATCTTCGGAAAACTTACCGGTTATACTTCGGCTGTCCACTAGGCGACCAAGATAAGGCGTGGGCGCCACATGTTACCTGTACCACTTGTTCGAATGGGTTACGTGACTGGTTGAACCAAAGGAAAAAGTCGATGCCGTTCGCTATACCCATGATATGGAGGGAGTTGAGAGACTACCGTGGCGATTGTTACTTTTGCAATGTTAACATAACTGGATTCTCCGTGAAGAACAAACATAACATCGCTTATCCGAACGTAGACTCCGCGATCAGACCGATCCCTCGCGATGACACGATGCCGATTCCGGTACCTCCACAGCATGGACTCGATTCTTTAGAAGACGAAAGGGAATCCGACGACGGTGCGATTGGCGGAGATGCGGGACCTTCGGCCGATCTTGACTACACACCTGACGAAAAGCAATCGGAGCTGGAGAGGCTTACGCAGAACGAGTTGAATGACCTCATTAGAGACCTAGCCCTCTCCAAAGAGAAATCAAAACTTTTCTCCTCGAGACTCGAGCAGAAACACTTACTTGAGAAGGACGTCCAAGTGTGTCACTATCGAAAACGAAACCATGATTTGGCGACATTCTTTACTGTAGACTGTCCGCTCTGCTAATGCTATGATATTAATGGACTTTTCGACAACTTGTCACAGGTACACACACCATCTGAAATGCGCCTCTTCATTGATTCCATCCAGCGAAGCTTGAAGACGGTTCTCCTGCATAACGGGAACTTAAAGCCGTCCATCCCGATCGCCCACTCGGTTCATCTAAAGGAGCTGTACAATAACATGAATACATTACTCGAAGCAATCCAATACAGCACTCATCAATGGAATATCTGTGGTGATCTCAAAGTCATTGGTACGTTAATGGGCATGCAAGGAGGGTTCACGAAATACCGTTGTTTCCTATGCCTATGAGACAGCCGTGCTACCGCGGATCATTACATCAGACGTGACTGATATCAAAGAAGCACATACGAGGCAGGAACGGGCAGTGTCCAGTGTGTTCCTTTAGTTGATCCAAAGATGCTTTTCCTGCTACCTCTCCACATTAAGCTCGGCTTAATGAAAAATTTTGTGAAAGCGATGGGTAAGGCGAATTCGAGAGGGTTTCGATACCTTGTTCAGTAATTTTCAAACATCAGTGTCGCGAAATTGAAGGAGGGAATATTTGTGGGGCCCAAAACAGGGAGGTTCTGCAGGATGAAGGCTTTGAAGAAAGCCTCAATGCCTTAGAAGTAAAAGCATGGCAGGCTTTCAAGTGGATTTGTGGAAACTTCTTGGGTAACCACAAGTCTCCGGCATACAAAGATGGAGTTCAGAAACTGCTCGATGCATATCAAGAAATGGGCAGTCGCATGTCCTTGAAAATACATTTTTTACACTCGCATCTACATTTATTTCCCGAAAACCGTGGGGCGGTAGGGCATATCATACTCTGGGTTCAGGGTTGAAATTTTGGAAAAACGAAGTGGCTAATATGTATTCCTATGTAAAAATTAATTCTAAGATGGGTTTATTATTTGCAACTTTTCCGAAAAATCTCATTTTCATGGTCAAAATCGCGATTTTCTGATTTGAAGGCTGCCTAACGCAGCCTCAGGGCACCCAAACCAAAGCGCGCAGCTGTTCTGCAGATGATTTAATCTAAAAGCTGCTTTTCTGACCTCATCCTTGCTTTCTTGCGTGTTTCAACACCTCTGGGTGCTGAAAAAATGTTTAGATTTCACGTAAAACTTAAGAATTTTAAGTTTTTCTTCAAAGAATAGGCGCTGCTCACCAGCTCTACTCTGATCGAGTAGCGAGAGACTTTCCACCTCCACGTGTAGGTTTACACGCCTGTTCTTCCTGGATCCCTGAAAAGCGTGGCCTCATAAGATCTTATATTATGATCTTATGAGGACTTTCAGCTCTTATGAGCATTAAAGATAGCTTCAGCCTCTTCATCAGCCACTCGAACCTGAAAAGCTCTTAAGTATGTCCTGCTTCGATCTGAACACTGGGAGCATTTCTCGATGGTCTATCCTGGCTCTCACCCACCCATCTCTCCTCTCGTGACCGTACACAGCTTGGGAAGCAGTTGAGACTTCCTGTACAGCTCTCTCGCAGGACTGAGTATGAACAGAGAAAGCGTCCATTTTGAGTGGAGTTTTCCTGAGATCCTCGAGCTCAGTCAAGGTCATCTTGCAGGTGAAAATAGGCTCGTAAATATTCTCTGATTCCCAGTTGATGAGATTCTCAGGTGAAGTGGCTTGCAGATTGACTTTGGGATTTTTATGGAGCCTCACTGTCGTATCACCAAAGTCTCTTCCTTCTCTGATCTTCTTTATCTGGCTCACAGCAAAAGCTCTCTGATGCTCATCCTCACTGCACAGGAATGAAGCCAGGATGTTCTCAGGATGTGCGTGGTAAGCTCCTCTTATCACTGCAGCAGAGATGATGTTCCTGACCTCGGTAGTCTGGTTCCTCAGCAGCCTCAGGCTTGAAAAAACGTGCGCAGGACCAAATTTGAGGTGGTGCTTCACTTTGATGTCGTAGTACATTTTGAAGTAGAAGTTAAGGCAGAACTTCACGAGGACCTCGAGCCTCCTCAACATCTCCCCCTTCAGTCCGTGGTCCCTCATCCACAACAGCAAGATGGCCTGTGCAGTAGTGAGCCACCTGGATTGGTTCAGAGGTCCGCACTTGAGACCAGCCAACTGTGGACTGAGACTTCCAGACTTGATGGTTTTGATCAGAAGATAGCAGTTGTGCTGGTCTGTGGAGAGAGGTTTGACTATCTCTACTGGCAGCTCTATGATATCTTCAGTTCCTTCCACTGGTTTGAAGTTGATGTTGACCTCAAGTTCATTCACTTCCTCAAGAAGTTTTCCAATAGGCCCACTGAAGCCTGACCGGGGAGTTACAGGGCCGTCCAGCTTGATAATTAAGTGCCTCAGGGGGAGCTCATTCACATGGAGCTGACAGATCATCCAGTGGCACTTGCGACCCAGCATCTTCTCCAATAGGGCTATGGCGCCTCCTGACCAACCCGTGTTGGTGTTGGTAGAGTCTCCTCCAATCATTACAAGGCTCTCGTCAGCTCCGTGATCCAGAAGCCACTCATGGAGGCCCTGAGCGATCTTATGAGCAGGCTTTTCTCCTTCCTCAGGTTCCTCGGGAGTGAAATGGAAGAGGTACTTTCCTTGAGGCTCCCACGTGATAGTGTATCACTTTGCCAGGGTGAAATCTCCCTGTCACTTCGTCATATTTCAACACCTTTGTGTTCCTATCCTGCTTGCCATCAAAGAATATCCCAGAGATCTTCTCCTCCTCTGACCTCTGCGTGAGAGCTTCAACTGATGAGGCCATTACTTCCTCCTTGCCCTCCAGACTTTCATGCCATCTATGGCCAAGTAAGCCTTTTCTTTGGAAAGATGACCGGCCTTACCGAAAAAAATGGCATCCACTCACTTCTACTTCACAATTATAACTGGCGTAATTGCTCAGAGCCATTTATTGAGAGAATGTTGAACTTCGCCTTCTGCGTCCAAATGGTTACAAAGATTCAAATGGAGTAGATTTTTTTCCTTATGTATGTATGTATTAAATCTGTGTAAAAGTTAAGCAAAGTTAATGTGTCTAAATGGCAACAAATTACGACAAAGTGTTAAAAATATGAGGTTGTGTTCAATTGAATATTCGATATTTCAACATAGAACAGAAAACTGCAATTTTCAACATGATAACGCGATTTTGGGGAAAAGTTGCAGAAAAGAAACCCCTCTTAGAATTCAATTTTACATAAAAATACATATTAGCTAGAGTGAAATTCGGACTCGGAAAAGTATGATATGCCCTATTAGGGCGGTGAGTGACGAACAGGGGGAACTCTTCCATCAAGACATCCAGTCAATGAAAAATCGCTACCAAGGTTTCTGGAACGAAAGTATGCTGGCAGACTACTGCTGGATGTGTACCGCGCATTTCTTTTTATGAATAAAGTTGTACTTTTACGATAAACTGTGCTGAAATTAACACCAGTTCTATTTCGATAACTAGATGTGGTAGATGAAAACCGAAAACAAAGTTGAAATCAGCATACAAAACTGGTCTAAAAAAGTATGTATACATCTTTGATGAGAGAAAAAAGTTTGATTTTGTCGACCAGTGTAATTTAATTTGTCTGCGGATGAGGTGGTGCCTGTCCTCGGGGGGCAGTATGTTGTTCCAATGATGAGGTATTCGTGGCCCAACTTTAACCTGACTGCCAGTGTTTCGTCTAAAAGCTTGTAATCTCTTCGAAACATAGACCACGTTCGACGGCAATTGCGACACCGTCATGCACTTCATGCGATCTGTTCGATTGTACAAGGAGCACTCAATATATTTTTCCCCACCTTTTATCCTTAGCTAAATGGGGCTGAAATGTCTTTTCGGCCGTAAGTTTGAACTTTCTGTGCTACACATAACTGGATTTTTCCAGTTTGAACCTCCCCTCCTTGTATAAAACCGCTTTTAAACGCCCTTGTATAAAACCGATGGTTAACGCAGTTTCGAAAATGGCGTCTAACAGTGATGTGCGTCGTAAACAGAGATAGTCCGGTTGCATGGGGTGGGAACCCTGCATTGTTTGTTATAAAGCAAATCTTGACATATTTTGAAAGCTTATACCACCCCATTCAAGAATCCATCGGGTGTACACCTGACCCCAGCTTGGCTTTTTCAATATGGCCGCCATTTTCGAAGATGGCCGGCGAAACTGAAAAATCCCATATCCTGGTCAATACTTGATGGATTTTGATGATCTTGGTGTCATTTCTAGGGTGTTTTAGGATGATGAGTCGATCTGGAGGGGTTGCAGATACTTTGGGAGTCGTTTTGACCCACATTTGTCAATACTCAAGGTCATTGGAGGTCAAACGCCCCCCGATATAAGGAATATCCCATATCCCGGACAGTCGTGGAGATATTTTGGTGACCTTACTGTCGTTTTTATGGTTTTGGGCGAGACTGAGTAGTTCTATAGGCACATGATAACAGTAGGATATCATTTTGCAACTCCATGGGTCAAGTCAAGGTCATCTGAGGTTAAAGTTTGGCCTTGAAATATGATAATGCCACAGTTGACATCACTGTATTTG
The DNA here is from genome assembly GCA_023014485.1 of Bathynomus jamesi. NCBI lineage: Eukaryota > Metazoa > Arthropoda > Malacostraca > Isopoda > Cirolanidae > Bathynomus > Bathynomus jamesi. Next base: position 438,923 of record JAJOZX010001027.1, on the reverse strand, counting down.
CTTTATTTCAGTGACAATTTTTGCAATCTAGCTAACTGTTGAGCACTTAACATCTTTTCTGCAGATAAAACTAGATCATAATGTTTAAATGATATAACCCACATTATATGGATATGGATATTCGGATATAAACCACAATTTGTGCTGAAGTGCAGGGCACATGCATTCTATGGAAGGTTGCAAAGCTACAAGATATGACCTCGTAAGTAAAACAAAGCTCACGCCTAGCTGGGGGATTGGCATTGACAACTTTCATGCAGTTATTCACATTAGGTAACCATTTATTGTGGTAAATATCAAAAGACATAGTTGTGTCAGGATCGTCAAGATCATCAGTCTGCTCTTCGTTTGCGTTTTGAGTCAATGGATTGTTGCAATCCAAGCCGCTGCCACATGCACAGAACATTGTGCAAGGGATTCCGCGTCCCATGCAGCCACAGCGACTCCCCCTGCATGCTGATTGTGATTCACACCCACATCTGATTAGTTTCAGAACTTCAACTGGTGCTAAACACACTCCTTCACCAACTGTTTTTGGGATGAGAACTCTGTTTGTTTCATCTCTCTCCCACCCATAATGCACAGGATCAAGTGGTGGTGGGTCACACTTTAGTGCATCGAGCCAGTTCGCCACAGTGTAGTGGGCTCTGAGCACATTTTGATGGAAAGCTTCAGTTGTTGGTGGTAGAGAACATAGTTTGGGTGCAGCAGTTCCCGACTTCCCTGTCTTCTGAGCCCATACTCGCTGACGACACTCAGTAAGAGATGAGGATTTCTTATCCCCATAGCATGCAACAATGAACGCTGTTGCCTCTTTCTCGATATGGTCAAAGCATGCATCAAGGGACCCCAGCTTGTCTAGCTTCCGACCCTTCTTGGCTGTGGCAATGGCAGTGGCTTTGCCGATGCCATGTATTGCTGCAACTGTGTCACAACCACTCAAAGCGTGTAGTTTGAGGATTTGTGGGATGATGTCTTTGTGCTGGGTTACAGTTGCTCGGATGTCCACTGATTTTCTTCCACGCACTGGAGACTCAATAATCAAGGGACAGCCTAGTTTCTTAAATTCATAGAAGTGAGTCAGCATGGCAAACACGTCTGTGTCATCACAAATGATGGAGATGCGGGCATCAGAATCTTTCTCAGCTTGTGCGATAGCGTGTTGTGTTATTATCACGTCAGCCTCTTCATGAGATGATGAGAGCTCCAATGCTGCTCGACTCCTGCCTCGCACAATGGAAGTCGGTATGGTCTGCCATCCTGCAAGTACTAGCTCATGGTCTTGGGTTACAGTTGCGAGATACTGTTAGCAAGGATTTGCTCACAGAGCAGCCTGTTTAGTTGCTCCTTGTTCGCGGTGCACGTGAGAACAGCGTCCCTTGTAGGCAATGGGGTGTTGAGGTCCAGCTTGTGAACCCCATGTTCGAGAGGATGTTTCTACTCCCAAGTTCTGCTTCAATGCGGACTTAAACCTTATAGAACTACTCAGTCTCGCCCAAAACCATAAAAACGACAGTAGGATCACCAAAATATCTCCACGACTGCCCGGGATATAGGATATTCCTTATTTCGGGGGGCGTTTGACCTCCAATGACCTTGAGTATTGACGAATGTGGGTCAAAACGACTCCCAAAGTATCTGCAACCCCTCCAGATCGACTCATCATCCTAAAAACCCCTAGAAATGACACCAAGATCATCAAAATCCATCAAGTATTGACCAGGATATGGGATTTTTCAGTTTCGCCGGCCATCTTGGAAAATGGCTTCCATATTGAAAAAACCAAGCGGGGGTCAGGTGTACACCCGATGGATTCTTAATGGGGTGGTATAAGCTTTCAAAATATGTAAAATTTGCTTTATAACAAACAATGCAGGGTTCCAGTAAAATCAGGGTCTGTGCTACCGGACTAAGAGCTATTATCGAGTTCATAACCGCAAAGAAGGAAACGTTGGAAATGTTCACAAACGTCCACAAAACGTTTACGGAGATGCTGTTGTTGATCGAAGCACAGTTGGACGCTGGTCTAAACGTGTGAGATCATCGGATAAAGGGAGAGCCAGCCTCGATGATGAGCCACGCAGCAGTCGCCCGGCATCGGCTGACATCTCACACTATGCAACGTGCTAACAGCATCATTCGATTAAATCGGCGCGTCACATACAAGGAGCTAGGAATCAGTGAAGGAAGTGTGAATACGATAATTCAGCAACTGGGGTACTCAAAAGTGTGTTCACGGTTTGTTCCTCGCCAACTGACAAGATCACAAAGCCCAAAGAAAAGAAATTGCTTCCGAGCCGTTGGTTCGATACGAGACAGAAGGGGATGACTTCCTTTTACGAATTGTGACTGGGAATGAGACTTGGGTACACCACTTTGAACCTGAAACAAAACGCCATTCATGGAGTGGCATCACGTAGACTCCCCACGCAAGAAAAAGTTAAAAATGGCTCCCTCTGCTGGAAAGGTTATGGTCACCATATTCTTGGACATGAAAGGGGTGATTCTGGTGGACATTATGAAGGAAGGACAAACAATCAACTCAGAGGCATATATTGCTACCATACAGAGACTCCAGAGACGTATAAAGCGAGTTCGACCGGAGAGAAAACTGGAAGACGTCCTTCTTTTGCACGATAATGCAAGACCACACAACAGTTTGCAAACAAAAGAGGTTATCACAAAAATGCGCTTGACTGTGTTACCCCACCCTCCATACAGCCCGGATCTGGCACCTTTAGACTTCCATTTGTTTGGGCCAATGAAGGATGCTATTCGTGGAAGAAAGTTTCAGAGTGACGGTGAGGTTGTTGAGGAGGTTAAGAGGTGGTTCCAGCGGAACCCAGCAGACTTTTACCAGCAAGGAATAAATGCCCTTGTTTCGAGGTAGAGGAAAGCCATAGAAAAGGATGGAGACTATGTGGAAAAATAAAAACTTGTAAAAAAAGGAATGTAACTACTTCTGTACAAAATTTCTGGAACTTACACGAAAACTTGGAAAGTAAAAAAAAAAGGTGGGGCAAAATATACTGAGTGGCCCTCGTATTATGTTGTAATTGAACAGTTTTATTTTCTGAGGTGCCTTTAGGCTGTGAGAGTTAATGAGGATGAGGATGTCTTTGTCGATTATTCTGTAGGCGTTGGCCAGGGATGTCTTGTGCATGTGCCAGTGCAGGACATTTTGCTGTAGTATAGTTAGGTTTGTTTGTCCCGCATACATGTCGTTTGGGTTTTGTTCTTTGGTTCTGTGCTTGTGGGAGAGCACATCGCATTTCCTGAACGAATTTTTCTGAAGGACGAGTCCGAGAGGATGTCGAGGTCCTCTCTGTGGACAGTGATTTTCCGGAGTTCAATCAAGCGTGGGATGTCATATGTGGTGTCACACCCTTACTCCTATTAGTACGTAGTAAAGGATGTGTTCCGTAATGTTTAGCCATAATTTAATACAAATGTGATTTAGTTTTCAGAATAGATGAATATATATTTGCGTATTTTCTTCCATTAATAATCAACAGTCTCATAAACTATATATAGGCCTATAGCCATGTTTCCTTTCTTTTATTAACCCGAATCTTGGTTAACCTTGACGAAGCTTAAGCTCGTCACTCTACCTTAGACCTACAGTTTAACGTGGAATCCGAACTACGCCCCAAACTCCGAACTACGTGTTTTAATCACTAGGCTACCCAGGATACCCATTTATCTACCAACCAATTTCTTAATTGTGTGGAAGGATGAACAGCTGGGTTTTGCTGCGCGCCGCATGCCGTCATCGGGTCTCGATTCTGGGGCCGATGAATTCGTAGTCAGCGACGCTAACCACTACACCACTGAGGCGCATAAGTTACTCATTCCCAAATCCACAATTGCAAAAATTTTACTTAGAAATCACTGCATTCCATATTTAAACAGTTTATATGGACACTTATACAAATATTCTTTACAGCAGAGTCTCCATCATACTATAGCATTATTATACTTTTAATATAAGAAATCAAACGTAATCAAATTACAACTTTAATGAAGCGTGACAACAGTTTTGCAGACGAAAAAATTTATTATATTTTCTGTTTATTACCATTTTTAATACCGTTAAGGCTTATTAAGCCTTCATATTTTTCGTGGATTATTATTTTTACTAAATTCCTAACGTAAAATAGAAATGACTAAAGTAATATAAAAGGTAAAATTGATAAAGTAACGAGAATATTCTAATTATTACCTTCAATTTCATAACTATACGTTTCCACCCAGGGGCATTTTTAAGGTTTTGAAATGGTCGAGGCAAGTTATGCCACAGGGGACCGGGCCCTGTTTACCAGTTTTCCTTAATGGAAGATCTCGAAAAACTTTAATGTTTTCACTAATCACTACATATTTAAGTAAGGTTATTTCAACCAAAGTAAAAAAAAAAATTACAAACAACACTGATTTAAATATAAGATGTATCATAAATACATAGAGCATATAGGGCCCAGGGTATATATATAGGGTAAGGGGTAAGGGGGGTCCGTCGGGGCCGTACTCCGCTTGCCCCTATGTTAAAAACGCCCCTGTTTCCACTTCTTTCATTTGGTTTAACCCCGGAAAGCCAGCATGACCAATCACAATAAAAGTATATTGGTTTTTCCGGAAATGGCATCTTTTATTCTACGCTTGAGAGTTAATTGTCATTATTGTTTAGTAACAATAAATTGTTTAAATCAACCTATAAATGTAATTTTCATTATGGGGTTACGTAGACCCGACACGAGTCGCTATGTGTGAGTTCACACGCTGGCCTTCTCGGTTTAAAAACTTAAAGCTCAAACAAAAGGGATAGATTTACTCCTATCATTAAAAGAGAGCTAAGTATTATGGGCGCAAAACGAGAGAGTGCAATGCAATTGCAAATGTCGATCAATGTTGCATAAGTTGTGCAAAAATGGGAGGGGGGATGTTGCAAGATGTTACGCAACAAAAGGGGAGAGGGAATGTTGCAAGAGCAACAAGGGTTATGCAACTTGGAGGCGGAGTTATCCCCCAAGAGAAAGAGAGAAGGAGAGAGAGGAAGAGAGGTGTTCGACTGGCAGAAGCCAAGCGCATATTAAGACTTCAGCCGAGCGGCCGTTGTCTTAATATGTTTCTAATCAGCCAGTTGGCTTATCTGGCTGAGCTGCCAGATTGCGCTATTTATTTAATTAAAGCATATATTCTGGCTTAACCAGCCATTTGACTTAGAAGGCGTAAATGGCTTGTTCATGTGTACAGGTTAAGTTTCTAGATAGCGCTATTTATTTAATTAATGCATATATTGTTTACAATTGGTTTAGAAATCCGCGTTAGAAGCCAGCCAATTGATAAATTAAATGCCGTGTACAACCAAATTAATTAAATAAAACACCATTGCATCATTCTGTTTATTTAGACGAATTAATGGAATCAGAAATATATATTAGAAAATAAATATACAATGGAATAGATATGATAAAAAATAATAATAGCATAAGAAATACGAACGACGAATATATAATATACAATGGAATATATATATATGATAAAAAAATAATAATAGCATAAGAAATACGAACGAGAAATATATAATCAAAAATATACAAAACTTTGTAGTATAACCATCAATATATTAGTACAGAAAAAAAAAATATATATATACCCACACAATTATATTAAATAATTAAATATATTGAAAATAATAATATACAAAAGTATAATCAACTACATATTAGTACAGGAAATATATATACACAATTAATTAAATAAATATACATAAAATATTTTATGTTCTACGTGTTATATTAAATAATTAAATATATTGAAAATAACAATATACGAAACGTGTAATCAACTGTATATTAGTACAGGAAATATATATATATATATATATATACACACACACACAATTAAATAAATAAATATACATCAAAATACTTTACGTTCTAGGCGCAAAACGCTAAACTCATACTTAATCGAGTCTACATTCACATCGTTATTACTTTGTACTACACGGTCAAACCGTCCAAGCAACACTTCACCGTTTAAGTTATACGGATGCCTATACTCGACACAAATGGCTTTCATATCATTCAATACTAATTTTGTGCCCACTTTATATTCGGTTGGCAAGTTATCTTTAAACACGTCTAGAATACATTCAAAAGCACGCACAAAGAGGTCATCGTTAACCACAACATTATTATGAAAAACAAGTTTATAAACACTCCTTTCCAATCGAGGGTTTTTTCTTACCGACAAGAGCTTTTCAATCGTGAACTCTTCTTCACTCTGCAAAGCGGCAATTGAAATAATCTTCCAAGTCGTAACGACAGCTATTTATTATATAGAGGTACAGCTCTTCAGGGTGAACAGTGTAGGCAAACTCTTCCCTGTACCGCTCAAGTGGTTTGTACCAAAGTTCCTGATATTTCGAAGAATCTAAACCTTTTAAATATGCGTCCAGCTCTAGACCATTCTCGCCTCGTTCATTCCTACATTCGATAAATCCGTCGAGCAGAGCGATGTATGCATATTCAAGAACCGTATCAAAATAAATCATATCCATAACACGAGCGTCTAATATAGGCTTCAGCTTGCGGAATCCGACGATTTCAAACATTCTGTCGAGGATGAAACGGTTTCGCGTAGGGACAAGAACGTTATTATCAGATGCATTCTTCCACATCAGTCGTATATCAATGCATAGCTGTTCGTTATTTATACACAACGTGCAAACAACGGCATATGAGGGGTCGTCACTAATCTGCTCTCTTCTTGTATCTACACTTGCAGGTATTTTATAACGGTCCTCTCCCCACTTCTCAACTATCACGAAGACTCTATTCATCTCCTCAACACTTAAATAAATAACATTACGTTTACCAGAGTTTGCTTGCCTGCAAATCGTTTGAAGTACCGTACATAGTTAATGGTGCCGGTTTCACGCCTGAACACACGCAATGACTTCTTCACGGAGACATCGTACGAGGCGTTGAGAATGCTTCTCAAAGGAAGATTCATCGTATTCGCACGTCCATTCGGTTCAAGCTCTGAGATGACTATGAGCCACAGGTGGACGGATCGGCTCGACGGGCGGAGTGAGTCACGCTGATGAAACGTGTACGGGTTTGTTCGAACTCGTGTGTTTCGTGAGGTACACGGGTGGGCGGCTCGCGGGGGAGCGAGTCACACCATAAACTGCTGAAGCGTGTACAGGCTTGTTCGAACACTTGTGCCCTTGGACAAACAGAATTTTCCGCTACATGAAGCAATACCGGCTTTAATGTTTTATCACTCACCAGACGTTCATTTCCACAAACTAAACATCTTCACAATCCGGTGCACTATTTGAGAGAAACATATGCCCATATTTATCCTTTTTGTTTAACAAGCGATACTCGTCTCTAAAGTCTGTTAAAAACTCACACAGCCCATTAGCCACAACCTCACTACAAACCTCGTCATGATATATATTAATATAGTGGTAAAAATACTTAAGATTCTCCATGATGACAAGATTTACATTCTCAACCGTAGGGTACGAGTAGTCGGTATGATGTAACATGACATAATATCGCTTGTCACACCACTCATCAACAAGACTCACTATCCATAACCGTTGCTTATCTTCTGAACGTGTTGCTTCTTCTACTTCGCGGTATATGTGAGCCTTTATAAAGGTTAGGTCTACAACATACTTCAATACATCGTTTGTACTACGAAATCCTACAATGCCCTCGCCAGAATACCCGTAGAGTATTTGAACATCTTGGTCCTTCGCACGGCTCAATGTAGCCTTAAAAGTATAAAGGAGGGGGAATAGGGAGTTTTTCAGTATCCACCACATCTTGACACTTTGCCGAATACCACATAAACGTTGAACACGCAATATTAAAGGTAGCCATTACTATTTTCTTCTACGCGGGAGAATACACGTCTGAACTCAAGGGTATGCAGAGGTCAACTGAGCACGCAGGGATAGAGATATGCTCAGGTAGTGGCAGGAGTCACGTTGCCGATCTTACAGTGGGCGGAGCTTAGCTTTTTACTGTACACACACACGCACGCACGCAAAGGAGAAAATGAAACCTTAATTGAAACAAATATACGTGATAAATAAACATATCAATACACATATATATAAATACAATCAAGGATTAAGGTAACCAAAGGGTACGGTATCATAGGTACCAGGCACCTGGTAACGCTTCCTATAGGTGTTACGGCATACCTTCGTGCCCCTAAGTTCCTTCACACACCCCAGTTTCTGCGCCGAAAATTGTGCGTCCCCACAGTCAGTTGGGGTAGCTGGTCACCCTCATCTTCCAAGCACACTAGATCCTTCAACGAGTCAAAGTTAACGACTCGACGGTTCGCATGGTTAAGCGTGATACCCTTAGCCTTCACGATATACTTCATATCATCCCCTACCCTCACCCGTACCCCATAGGTTTTTGGCCCTGTTGACACAAACGAGTCTGCGTATGCACCATCACCATACTCATCCTTGATCTCGTCAGTTAGCTCTCCGAGGAACTCCCCAATAGCGGGCATGTATTCACCTTCCCTCGCTGTGAATATCACGCTATCTGTGTCAGCGTACAACACCCTCCGTCCAAGAGAGTGCATAGCCCCAAAGTTTGATGCGGGCGTAGGCCGTTGTGAAACTGGCTACAGGTATGTTTGTAACCCGTGAGGTATCTGTGGCCAGTTCGGTGATTGTACTTTATTATGTAAGTATTACCTACATTCACGATCTCCATAACCTCTATCGGGAGCGTTGGCATAATCCCAGACTTCACTATAACTTTGTGCAAAATGGACTTTCCCTTTGCCGGTATTCTGTGCAAATTTCCCCCAAAGACTGTTTAGGCACAACTTTGCACTAAAGCGCTTGCCAGGATTCTTAACAATTTGGGATCGGTCAAGCTGTATACCTTCATGGGCACGGTAACGCTGAATATAAGCCGTTTTTTTTCATCTTCGGTATCAACCCCTCGCGGATATCCTGAGCGTTTATATATGGTGTAAAAAGGTTGGGTAGCTTATGAAACCTCCACACCTCATGTATCTTCAAAATTCTATACTCATGGAGAACGACTACAGCCAGCTCAGGACTTGTATATACACCTCTGATCTTAAGCTGGTGGGTTGTATGGTCACAATCACCGTTGTTCTCTTCTGCGCACTTCACGCACAGGGGAAACATGAGCTTGTGATCTATAACGACGGGTAAGATCGGAATCCATAAATCGCGAGGGGGGAGCACGTCTACGAAAGAGAGTCCAAAGTAACGCTCATTCAAGTTAGCTGAAAACTCCTCGATGGTTGGTATGGTGGGACCCACCATTTTTTCAGGTGCACCTACGGGGTACGGATTGTTCTTCATCACGTAGGGGTATAAAGAGCAGAAGTCGTAGTAGTGGAGTTTCACGCCCTCCGTAGGCGGAAAGTATAGCTTGAATGGGTTTGTGCGCCCTCCAAACAAGCTGTCACCGCATTTGAGGGGGTCCAACACCATTGAACGTTTGATGGTCCTTATTTCTTCACGGTACTGGGCATCTGTTTCCATCCGTGCATCATACTCATGCTCCCACACGATTTTGTGAGTGAACTGGGAGCCTATAAGTTGATCACGGTTACGGGTCCATGCGAGGCTGTCGGCGGGGGATCTTCTATAAAGGTCCCCTGTGACGGCACATTCAGCGCGCGGGCATCCATGCCACCAGCAGCCGTTAAAGGAATACACAGACTTCTCACCAGTGGCTGGATCCTCACTTAGGCCAAGTACACGACCATTGACCTTAATAGGTACTTCACCCGTGTTGCGGGCATGTTTTATGTATACCCCGGTCTGCTGCTGTAGGTGTATGAGCCAGTAAATAGCCTTGTGCCCATAACTGCGGGAGTTGTTTCTGTGAATGATTGCTAAGGTGTCTTTAGGCATGAAGTTATTCTTGAACACCGTAAAACATAATGATGCGATCGTGGTCACGACTTGCAACGGATCGCACTTGAAACGGGTTATGTACATCCTTCTAAAGGCTTGAAAGCATACTCTAAGTACACGTACGTCATTCACGTAATAACGTTCACATTCATCGGCTGTATTGTATGGATTAGCTTCATTAAAACTGTTGTAGTAGCGGTCAAAATCTTCACGCTCACTATCACTCATGTTGGTGTAGTTAAAGTAATGTTTGGGTGGAGGTAGTCCAACGTAATTCAAAGTTTCGTTAGTGAGGAATGTGTAAGGGAAATACCCTTTTGAAACTTCAGCGGCTACGCCCATGACCTTGGGCAGCTTTGCCAATTTACAAGGTGTGAACAGCAGGGTGTCTTTAAATTGTACATTACCTCTTATCTGCATCTGTATTAGTTTGTTGTCTCTTTTCAAGGGATCACCTGTAAATATCGCAGACGATTCGTGTTCAAGCAGCTCCTTATAAAGGAACTGTGTGTCAAATTTCGCCCCGTTATAGGCAAGAATATACACAGTAAATTTTTGAACTTGTCCGCTAATTTGACAAAATAGGATACAAAGATTTTCACAGGGCTGTCGTGTGCATTCGTTTTAAAAAACGTTTGTCCATTTTCCACATTTGTGGCACTCATCACACTCGTTCTCCATGCACTCATCACAGATAGTCTGACTTACGAGTAAATGTGGAATGACCTCTTTGGTTTCAGCTTTCGTGTATGTTTCTATATCGTAGTACACGGTTATACAAGGGCTATTTTTAGGCTTAGCATCTTTCATATAACCTACATGCTTCACTCCATCCGCCTTATATTTTTCATGACATGTAGAACAGTGAATTTCATCGCATTTATGTTTGAAATTCCCCCAATTATCCATCATGTGAAACATGCCGCACTTACAATTCCTCATTTTCCTGCAAGTGCCATTTGATTTATGTACGTCTACACACATTACATTCCCTCTTCTCGGGTTCAACTACCTGACTTTCACATTTGGGGCTTTTACACTGCTCACATACCATGTAGCAATCCTTAAAATGTTTCACCATATCATCAGCAAACTCGAGACAATCCTTATACAAATCATGATGCCTTCCATATTTTGGACTTTTATCATAACTGGCGTGGAGAACCCATATGTTACGGATGGGGAGATACGATATTCCTGACAATCCTAAAATAAGTAGAGGTCTTGTACGATCTCTCACGCTGCTTTTAAAAACATACACAGTCCTACGACGATCATCCATTCCAAATACGACTATACGTGCATTCATTTCCTGCTCAGCCCTTCTCAGCTCTTCAGGACCCATATTACACCCAAACTCAAGCTTACAATCTGAAGCCAGTTTACGGGCACGCTGCACAACCGTGGGCAGCCAAATTCTTTGCGTCCAAGTATTTAGCACAGTGAACATATGAGGTAAAATTATTGCTATAAAACCACAACCACGATCTACGTTTAAATGCTTTCTGTAAATAACCGGAGAATTGAAATTAAGAGTATAAGGTGTGGCACTATGACCCGCAACCCGGAATACTCTGTCAATATCTACCATGAAGTCATCCATATTGAAGGATGTACCACTTTGAGAGGCTTGCATTATACGCCCCAAGATATACTGTAGTCTATATCTACAGCCGCCAAACGCCTGAACGGTATTACCACCCAAAAATTGTCCCCCTCATCTGACCCGAACCTGAAGGATAACTCGTCCGGACTTCACGTTCGTCGCGGTTCTGAAGGGCAAATTCCACAATACGTTCAATTACGCGCCGCAGTCCGTTGGTATACAGGGATCCAGGGTCAACCTTCACCACGTACCGATTTCTAGTGAGGGTAGGGGTGGGGGTAGCAGTGCGCACCAACTCGATTGTTATACCATCCACAATAGTATGAAAAGCTGTTGTGGAGGAATTACCCGGAACTGAACAATGGGGTATATTTGAGGAAGGTACTATTATGGGGGTTGTGTCGAAGACGTTGAGGGTTGGGGATCTATTACTGGGTGTCTAACAACAGGAGCAATCCTGGCACGCTTTATGCCTGACGTGGAGGGTTCTTCATCATGTTTCAGCTTTGAACTGTCGCATGCTACAGGTGTTGCTGGTGAGGGTTCGTCAGCGGGGAAGGGTTCTGTAGCTGTACGGTCAACGGGTTCGTATGTGATATCGATGATGGGGTGCTGTACATCGTCGTCGGTTCTGTGGAAGAAGAAAACAAAATATAAGGAACAGCACTCAAAATTTGTAATATTTTGAAAATGACCCACTTAAGGGTGTGACGTATTAGAGATGGAATCTGTAGAAAAATTCAGGTTCACAAGCCCTTCCACATGTATTATATCTGGCCCTACAGGATGTGTAAAAACTGTATTTATGCTTAAAATCATTAAAGATAAGTGGGTGATGTCCTCAAAATTTGTGCAGAAAGGAAGATGGTACTATTTGACGTATCAGTCAGTGTTCAACGAGTACCAAGATGAAATTTTGTTCCACAAGGTTTCTATGACGTTAATTCGTTAAAAGGTAATGAGCATACAGTTATTGTAATTCACGATCTCATGTTGGAAATGGATAAAACGTTTGCCGAGACATTTACAGTGTTCTCCCATCATCTTAACATAAGCGTATTCTTCATCAACCAGAATCTATTTTTCAAAAATAGATACATGCGCGATGTGTCGCTAAATACACAGTATCTAGTCTTATTCGCACAACGTAGAGGTGTGTCACAAATTGGGGTATTAGCTAATCAAATTTTCCCGAATCAGCGTAAGGAGGTTTTGGAGGTTTATAAAGAAGCCACAAGTCAGCGTTATGGATATTTGCTTTGTGACCTTCACCCATGAAACACGTTTAGGGTGCTTCTAAGAACGAATATATTCCCAAGCGAACCTGAAACGGTGTATATTCCAGAATGAAAAATAGGCTGAAGAAATATCGTGAATTAATAAAAATATATCAGCGATTGCCCCGGGCACTGCAACCCCATATTTGTTAAAATATCGACTCTGACTTTTCAAAATGCATCTGTGAAATGTCTTAATTTTATAAAATGTAATGTGCCAATGAAACCCTCTCAGAAGGATCGCTTACGCCGTTACAAGAACATAATACGAGCTAATGAAGAAGGTGGTTATGATTCCGGACGAGGTATATACTTCATTGCAAAGCTCAAAGATTCCAGACACGGCTCTAGAACCCCGTAAAAGTAGGCTTAAAAGAATGGAAAGCGAGTTGCTAGCCCTATTAAACTGAAAAGTCACCTGATGAGAAAAGGCTCTTGTATCAAGAGGCTTTGCAGAAACTTCTTCATGAGTACGAAGATTATAAGAATCCGACAGAGACACCCATGGTTATTAGGCACAGCGCGAGTAGCGCTGAGCATGGCGACACAGGACCTGGCCCCCTCGTTAGAGATGGCCAGCAAAAGAACAACGGAACACATCACATCGAACATGTGCTAAAAAACAGTCTCCCACATACATTGAGGAATAAAGGCTTAAGTCTTTATAATCTATTGAGTGAGGACCCCATCATACAGTGGGCCGATACAGGAGAGGTCATTGTTGAAGGAACAAGGGTACAAGGGTCCAATATCGTTGATATTGTTCATGATCTGGTGAGAAAGTGGGACAGACCCTCACCAACAGGATGGAAGCATATTAAAGCAAGACTACAACAAATAAATGTCTCCAAAACATTTATAGGTAATCTGAATAGGTTAAAAGACCTGGATCAAGTCTCGCATGTGTCACAACTGAGTATGCCATCGCCCCCAGCAGCAGCGTCTCTGAAGAAGAGAAAGAAGAGAACAAACGGCCGACCTTATCCACGTGTCTCTAAAATACGCAAATGGCTAACATATTAAGTAAACGCTATTATGACATTTCTAACCCTGTCTCCTATGTTGGCGTTAATAGACTGTACAGAGGTGTTTACAGTGTAGGGAAAAAAGATGTTGAGCGGTTTTTGCGGGAACAGGATGCTTATACATTTCATAAACCGGTGAGAAAAAGGTTTAAAACGGCCGAGACAACCGCGGTTTCGAGTGACTCTATTTGGCAGGCGGATTTAACAGACATGCAAAGATATTCATTGTATAATGACAGATACCGCTACATCCTATTCATAATACATGTATTATGTAGATATCTGTGGTTAATTCCCTTGAAAAATACAGGATGTCCATAAATGATTACCCTGATTAAAGCATGCTATAACTTTTAATTAAACACTCGTATTCAAACACAGTTTTAATCATAAGTAGATAAACATACAAAGTTTTGATACATAGTTAATGAACTTATTAAGCTTCCACATGTGCACCCCTAGTGGCACGTAAAATGTCTAAACGGTATTCACACTCACGCGTGTAGCTTCAAACGTTTGTGTAACACCTTGTGCACCGTAGACTTCGATATCTTTAGTTGGTATGAAGCTTGTCTCACCGATTTCCTTGGTGACCGTGTGAAAGCAGTTTGAATGTTTTCCACCGTCCCATCAGAAACTGATGGTCTACCACTGCCCTTTCCCTTTTCCACGTTTCCAGTTTCCAAGACTTTTTTCATCCACGACTTAATTAACTTCACATCGGGTGGATTCTTTCCATACTTTGTTTGAACCTTCGCTGAACACTGACAGGAGATTTTGTTTCTGCAAGCCACACAACACATTGTGCCTTCTCTGTCACAGACGCCATCTTAACTGAACAGCTACTACAGCGCTCCTAGCGGCGAATGCGTAGACGAAACACACCAGCACAGAAACTCTATGCGTGTACGAGATCACCTGTAAAAAGAAAACGGATGTAGGATTCGTCATTAAAACATGAGAGCATACTGTTTTCAAGGTAAACATTTATGGACACCCTGTAAATCGCCTGAAACAGTTGCTAAAGCGACCAAAACGTTGATGCTAAAAGAAGAAAGGGTTCCTGGCCATTTTTGTACGGATATGGGGAAAGAATTTAAGGTCGTGTTTTTTAGAACATGCTGACAGAGTTTAATATCAGTTACTATAATAGCAGTTCTATATATAAGGCCTCTTTAGCTGAAAGAGTTCAACGTACCATAACGCAAGCATCGCTATTTTACACATAAAAACACATACAGATATATAAACGTTCTCGGGTCATTGGCATCATCAGACAACCGTTCACACCACCGTACGATTGGCACAACACCTAACGAAGTTTTAGAAAGAGGTACGCTGCCAGAGAAAAGGCTCTTGTATCAAGAGGCTTTGCAGAAACTTCTTCATGAGTACGAAGATTATAAGAATCCGACAGAGATACCCATGGTTATTAGGCACAGCGCGAGTAGCGCTGAGCATGGCGACACAGGACCTGGCCCCCTCGTTAGAGATGACCAGCCAAAGAACAACGGAACACATCACATCGAACATGTGCTAAAAAACAGTCTCCCACATACATTGAGGAATAAAGGCTTAAGTCTTTATAATCTATTGAGTGAGGACCCCATCATACAGTAGGCCGATACAGGAGAGGTCATTGTTGAAGGAACAAGGGTACAAGGATCCAATATCGTTGATATTGTTCATGATCTGGTGAGAAAGTGGGACAGACCCTCACCAACAGGATGGAAGCATATTAAAGCAAGACTACAACAAAATAAATGTCTCCAAAACATTTATAGGTAATCTGAATAGGTTAAAAGACCTGATCAAGTCTCGCATGTGTCACAACTGAGTACGCCATCGCCCAGTGTTTAAAATTGAAAAAATTTTAGGTGGCAAAGGTTCAGAAAAGAGAAAAATGTACCTGGTGAAATGGCTGGGTTACCCAGAAGGCTTCAACACCTATATAAAAGCTGCTGCAATAATGAAGCTTAATTAGTATGCAACATGGCGCCTAGCCACTTCTATGTCACACTCCCGTCCTCTTCTTCTCTGTCTGTACACTTGGCCAACTTTGTGACAGAACTCCACCGACCCATTGAATTGGAGCGTGATTCGTATGAGGTGGGTTTATGCGAATTCCAGTTAGTCTCCAAATTTTTAACTTTTGAAAATGAGCAAATCATATTTCTGATCCTTAGAAGAATCGATGAGTGCGAAAAATTAGGCATAACCTTAGACAATACTATGCGTTCAGTCCTATTCGGTGAGGAACAGTAGTATAGCAGAAATGTATCGCTAGGAATCGACCATTATGATACAGCCATGGACATTGTGACGGGGTTAAACAAGAGTCTTGAAAAGCCGTACCTGACAAACGATTTACTTTTTGAAGTCGTAAACATAGACACGCTTGCATGCACATTAAAGTTAAAGTTAACGCTTAGTAGAAATATTAAAGATAAAGAGCTGCTCACAATTGTGGCTGAGGGCCGATATAGCGCAGCTCTCCAAAGAGATACCTTTCACGAGGCACAGCATAACTTGTCCATCTTAATGTACCAAATGAATATGGAGAAAATGGGTGAAAGCTCTCCGCCCCCAGACATGTGCTATATTTACAGCAATATCGTAGAGCACCAATTTGTTGGGGACACCCAGGCGCGCCTGCTGCGCATTGCACACATCCCCAACCATAGAGGGAAAAGTTTCAGCTTGCATATGACAAGCCCCATTATGTGAATATTGCGACTAATCTATTAACCAACATCTCGATATATAAAAGAACGATTGAGGGAAAAAATTTCCCATTCGGTGATGGGAGATTAACAGTGAAACTACACTTTCGTCGTTTATAATGACCCGAAGGCCATTCACAGTCTATCGAGGAGTGAGATACCAGCGAGGGAGTGGACTTGGATCCATTTTTTCATCCATACTACGCACGGGTGTCCCACTGTTGAAGAGGGGTGCAAGGTACCTAGGGAGGAAGGCGTTACAAACAGGTTTTAACGCAGCGGAAGACATAATGGGAGGAACTAAGCCTAAAGAAGCTCTAAAAACATTTAAAACGTACACGGGACGAAATCATCAAAGATGCAAAGAGAAAAATGCGTAGTGGCGGAAAGAAGAGATCTGCCAGGAAGAAGGGGTTACCATCACGTGGCGCTAAACGTAAAAGGAAACAAAAAAAGAAGTGCGCTAAGCGTATGAAACCTATGGCTGATCATTTTTTTTAACTGATATAAGCTGAGGACACTACTAGCACGAATCATAGGCTGATTAATACTTGTCGAGAGAGGTGGCACTATTTCTGACTCGTCATGGCGCGTTTCATCCATCCGTGTAGTTCACAATGCTGTAAATCGGAACTGTCCCTCTTGATATGCCTCATACTCAGGACTCTATTGAGCATAGCGACTTTATTACAACTAACCCATTAAATACAATTAGTTCCCCAGTGCCCCTATAGAATTCGTGATACCCAGCTCAGGCCCTTACTTTCTTGACCCGAGCTGCATGCACATGTGCGCTAAACTGCGTATAACCCATTCTTATGGAACGGACTGCGGTGATAGTTACTTTGCGTACCCTGAAACCAACTTTTTACACTCCATATTCAGCCAGTGTGAGGCGTATTTAAACCAGGTTAACATCTCGGCAGGAACGGGGTACTACCACCTAGAAGCCTATCCTGAAAATGTCCTCAACTTTCCAAAAGAAGCGAAGGAAACCTTTTTAACCGCCGAGGGATATTACCATACTAAAGATGAAAATGGCATAAAGGATAAATTTAAAAATTCTAAAAAAAAGATATATGAATGTTTTGGACGCATTCATACAGATTTCACATTCCAGGAGAAACTGCTTATGAACGGGGTGGATATGAAGTTGAAGCTTTCCTGCACGATTCCTGAGATCTGCATAAATCTGGGGTCTGATCAAGAAGAGGGCGCGAAACTCGTTGTGATTCACATAATGGAGACGTATTTGCGTATACGCCAAGTGAAATTAAGTTCGCCAAAACAAATAGAAATTGATAAAGACTTAATACACGCCACAGTAAAATACCCAATTAACAGGGTACAGATCAAACTATACACGATGCCCGCCGGGCTGGCCCTGAAGCAACTAGAAAACGTGGTCCTTGGAGTTCTACCTAAAAGGATATTAATTGGAATGCAGGACCACGCCTCGACGAATGGAAAATATAAAAAGAGTGCCTTTAAGTTCGAGAATTTCGGCCTTAAAAATATTACTCTATACGTAAATGGCATCGCTTTGGGAGGGACTATGATTACGGATTACTTATCAGACGCGGTGTTCCCGCTTTCCGCGAGAGCTTATAGTAATCTAGCTCATAATACAGGTGGCTGTGATGAGCTTGGGTTTGGTGTAACGCAGAGAGAATTTGTCGAAGAATTTAACATTTATTCATTTGATATTACGCCTGACTTGTCTGCTGGCGTAAACACGCATTTAAGTCCACAACAGAGTGGGAATATCTCAGTCAGGTTGGAATTTGCCAAGCATATAGACGCGCCTATAAGTGTGCTAGTTTACCTCGAATCACAAGCACTAATAGAAGTTGATCGTTTCAGGAACCTGGTCATTGACTTTTAAAATGGACGCGAATACACTCCAGAAAGTAATGAAAAGTGACCGTTTCACACGCTCAAAATTTATCGTTGTTTGCGAAGAATGAAATAGTTAAGTTACCAGCTACAAGAAACTGGTATGGGATTATCGTTAACACCGACACTGTGGGGGGTGAGGGGATTCATTGGTTTGCAACCTACAGAGTGTCCCATAAGTCCGGCATCATAGGAGAAATTCATATTTTTCTATTTCTACAAACCATAATTCATATTTTTCTCTTACTACAGGCCATAATGTCTGTGAGCAAGGAAGAACGAATCCAGATAATTCTACTCATAGGAAATCGGAGTCAAAGAGAGGCCGCTGTTGAATTTAACAGACTGCATCCAGACCGCGAGCCAATAACACAGAGTTGTGTTAGCAGACTTGCTGCAAAGTTTAAGGAAACAGGATCCATAGAAGATAAACCACGCAGTGGACCTTCAAGGAGGTCCACTGACGATGATACAGCGACTGCTATCCTGACTCATTTTAACAGAAGTCCCAATAAGTCTCTTCGGCGATTGTCCGCCGAGAGAGGAGTGTCGAATAGTAGCATCCATCGCATTCTTCAGGCTCACAAATAGCATCCATATAAACTTCAGATCCTACAGAAATTAAGCGAAGATGATGGCTACGGAACAATATGCTCGGGATGCCAATTTCCCGTCCACCATTCTGTTCAGTGACGAGGCTGTTTTTTTATTGAAATGGTGAGGTAAATCGACAGAACACCCGCTACTGGTCTCAAAACAAACATCACTGGTATACCTCTTCAAAGGAACAAGGTGCATCTCGGGTGATGGTATGGTGTGGCATTTGGAAGGATCGCATCATAGGCCCCCTCTTTTTCGATGAACATGTCACTGGAGGCACCTACCTACGTGTTCTCAAGGAAGAAACATTTCCCAGTGTCTTGAATGAAGAAAGAAATTTCCCAACATGGTTCCAGCAAGACGGCGCTCCTGCACATTACAGCAACCAAGTAAGGGAATACCTGTACCAACAATTCCCTGGTCATTGGATAGGACGTCGAGGGCCTGTGGAATGGCCAGCTAGAAGCCTGGATCTCACGCCACTAGATTTTTATCTCTGGGGCCACTTGAAAGCGCTGGTATACGCAGAGAAAATTAGGAGTGTTGAACATTTTCGGTAGCGCATTATTGGGGCATGTAACACCATTACTCCTGACATCATTCACCGTGTACTATTTTGACTCACTCGGCGCTCAGCCCTGGATTGATTTTGTGGTTGTGCAGTTTATCGCGCAATTACATGTACCTGAGATTGTGTGGAACCCGTATCGCTTTCAAGGATATTATAGCGACACGTGCGGGATGTACGCCCTTTCATTTCTCATGCACATGTCACGTGGGAAGGGATTTATAATTTTTTTAAAATTATTCGATTTGTGCGACACGGAGATGAATGATAAAAATGTATGCAGGCAGACAAAAAAAGGTTCCCATATGTTAGCACCCGCTGTATCGTGTAAAGGTGGATATCTATATTGTGTAAAGTTGTATATACATTTGTAGATGTAAAATGTACCCGTTAAGACTTATTTAATAGACACTGATTCCGCTTTGTACATGTTTTCTACCATTTAATAAATTAAATGACAATACAATGTGTTTTGTTCTTAACCTCAAAAATACTTACATTAGTTCCTCGATGATCTGGCACTCGCTGGACCGGATATGAGCCAATACCTCGACTTCTGTGTTCAGATCGCTAGTTTGGTTGTGGGTTAAAGCATCCATATTAGTTATTCCCCTTTCATCAAAACGAAAAGTAGCTATAACACGATCAAGTTCCGCATCGTTCCTATAAACTTAACTAAAAATAAAAAGCGACAATAAGAGAAAACGCTACGAATTTTAAAAATTATAATCAAAAGCAGACAATTCTTAAAAGTTTTGGTAATTTGAAAATCCTACTGCGTTGCTGTCTTTAAATTATCGAGAAAAATATTATTAAAGCTCCACCATATATATATATATATATATATATATATATATATATATATATATATATATATATACATTTCAACTGCAAATAACACGCAGTAAATTACGTAAAGAACGACGCTTGTATAGAAGAACATTCCGCGCAAGATGAGGAGGGAGAACGAACAAATGAAAAAATGAGGTAACCACCCGGGAATCGAACCCGGGATCTTCCGATTGCTGGTCAGATATGATAACCACTACACCATGGTCCTCACTCGATCAGAAGTCGTAATTCTCCTACATACGCGCAGAAACCAAAGCCCCGAGGGGGGCACCTCCCACATGCCGCACGTATATATACATTTCAACTGCAAAGAACACGCAGTATAATTAACGTAAAGAACGACGCTTGTATAGGAGAACATTCTCCCTCCTCATCTTGTGCGGAACGCTCTTCTACACAATCGTCGTTCTTTACGTTAATTATACTCTGTGTTGTTTGCAGTTAATATATATATATATATATATATATATATATATTGTGTTCCGGTTAGGTTATATTGTTATAAACTAGAAAGAGTCCTGGGATTAATTTTTTCTTTGTAGGAAAACTCAGAATAAAGCTAGGTTAGGCACTTATAAGTTAACACTGAATGCACTGCAGAATATAATCACTTACATTTCAAATGAATTGTCCGTAGGATCTTGCATTTCGTCACAATTTTCCGTAACAATCTGCGTAGATAAAAGTTCATACCGATCTGCAGCGTTGAAAATTAGACTCGTTGCCTGAGCATAAAAATCTTGATCTTCAAACAGTTCGGGGGAGTCGTACAGCTGGCTCATAGTGTATATTTGAAAAGCACTAAGCACGAAAAATCAATGAACTGAGGCTCTGAGATGAGCTGCCCCCATTTATAAATGGGGCTTGTGACCAACCCACAATGCACAAACGCTAGCTTCCTATTGGCTATCAGTGAATTTTTGGCGGGGCTTGACGCGTAGGCCTGCATAGCGGCCAAACAGAGGTACTGGGCTCCGCCCACAGGGCTGTGATTGGTTGCCCCGTGAAATCTGGGGCGTGTGGATAGAATCCAATCTTCTACATTTTTAAATGTTTTTGTAACAACACGCTGTATTAGAATTCGAATCCTCAAGGCCGTGTTTAATTCGTGAATTGCACTGAAGAAAATTTAATTTAATATGTTCCAAAAGCTGGTTTAAAATTACAATAAATATAATGCAGTAAATCATGTTAAATCCGATTATTGAATTGTAGAAGGTACAATTATATGAGTTATGCCATAAATTCCATTTTATTATAAATACGTTTAGAAAACGATATTTATTGAGGTAAGCCAGCTAAAACTTAAAATATAGTCATATTAATGTTTTTTTTGCATTAAAGTTTAAGATAATTCGAAGAGTCTATACCTTTTAAAATAATTTTGCATCATTATTTCAGGATATCTTCAACAGTAAGATTTAATATGATCGTGAATCCTGGTTTTAATTATATTAAAAAATAATGCAGCAGTGTCGCGGCAGGGCTGCAAGTAAATGAGGAAAAATGAATGTTACCCCGAGACAGAATCTATTTTGTTTTTAAAATCATATTAATATTTTTTGTAATAAGGCTTTAAGATATATTGGTGTCTTAAAGATAAATTTATATTGAAACAAAATAATTGGCCAAAAGAGGAAAAATGAATAAGTTACCCTAAATAAATCTATTTTGTTTTAAAAATCATACTAATATTTTTTGTAATAAGGCTTAAAGATATATTAGTGTCTTAAAGATAAATTTATATTAAAACAAAATAATTGGCCAAAAGAGGAGAAATGAATAAGTTACCCCTAATTTAATTTCTATTTTATTTTAAAAATCATATTAATGCTTTTTATGTTATAGTTTAAGGATAAAAGTGTCTTAAAGATAAATTTATATTGAAGCACAATAATTGGCTAAAAAAGGAAAAATTTAATAAGTTACCCCTAATTTAATTTCTATTTTGTTTTAAAAATCATATTAATGCTTTTCATGTCATAGTTTAAGGATAAAATTGCATATTATGATGAAAATTTGTATTTGTATTAAACTTAGTTTATCTTATTCGAATTTTTGTTTAAAAGATCGTCCACCAAATATCAAATTAACTTCGTTTCACCACGAGAAGCTCAATCGAAAAGCTCTTGGCGTTGCCTTTTTAATACTTGACCCCATAAACATATTTATGTTTAATAGCTCTGTCTATTGGGTCGTATTTAAAGACCTTGTCGGTCTACCAGTGGTAAGTAAAGCGATGGTGGAGGTGGTTGGTGGGTTGTTGATGGTAGTTGTGTAATACCGTTTCATCACCAATCGTCTAAGTTTGGACGCTTGGTTGTAGCCCTCATATCGGTTACGTGGTGTCGATGGGATGAGCTCCTAAAAGTCGTAGCCCTCATCTCACCACATGCTGTTGATGGGATGAGCTCATAAAAAGTCTATACTTAGACGATTGTTGGTGATGTGATGCTTTTTTGTGTGGTGGTTGTGCTCATATATATTTTGCTATTGGGGCTTTGCATGCATCAGTTTGTGTGTGTGATAATAGGGGGTTTATGGGCGTATAGTCGGGGAGTGTATGTGCGCTTTGGGTCGTGTTTAGAGACCTTGTCGGTCTATCAGCAGCTGGTAAGTAAAGCGGTGGTTGTGGTGCTTCACCACCAATCGTCTAGGTTTCGACGCTTGGTTGTAGCCCTCATATCGGTTACGTGGT
Source organism: Bathynomus jamesi (assembly GCA_023014485.1). Taxonomy (NCBI): domain Eukaryota; kingdom Metazoa; phylum Arthropoda; class Malacostraca; order Isopoda; family Cirolanidae; genus Bathynomus; species Bathynomus jamesi. Next base: position 415,735 of record JAJOZX010001027.1, on the reverse strand, counting down.
GTTGATGGGATGAGCTCCTAAAAATCGTAGCCCTCATCTCACCATGTGCTGTTGATGGGATGAACTCTCAAAAGTCTATACTTAGACGATAGTTGGTGATGTGATGTGATGCTTTTTTTGTGGTGGTGGTTGTGATCGTATATATTTTGCTATTGGGGCTTTGCATGCATCAATCAGTTTATATATATATATATATGTGTGTGTGTGATAATAGGGGCTTTATGGGCGTACAGTCGGTGAGGGTATGTGCGTTTGTGTACGCTTTTAATTCGTTCGAAGGTTGTTAATATATGCAGGCCATTTATGCCTTCTAAGAAGCCTTTTAAACCAACTGGCGGATTAAGCCAGAATATATGCTTTAATTAAATAAATAAACGCAATCTGGCAACTCAGCCAGATAAGCCAACTGGCTGATTAGGAACATATTAAGACAGCGGCCGCTCGGCTGAAGTCTTAATATCCGCTTGGCTCCTGCCAGGCGAACACCTCTCCTCCTCTCTCTCTCTCCTCTCCTCTCTCTCTTTCTCTTGGGGGATAACTCCGCCTCCAAGTTGCATACCCCTTGTTGCTCTTGCAACATTCCCCTCTCCCCCTTTGCTGCATAACATCTTGCAACTTTCTCCCCTCCCCCTTTGTTGCATAGCGTCTTGCAACATTGATCAACATTTGCAATTGCATTGTACTCTCTCCTTTTGCACCCACACTACCGAGCTACTCTTTCCAATTTAACTAAAGTTCTTTGGGGATACAATGTACTGGATTGGTAGTAACTTTTTATGAAAAAATAGTGACTTTTTTGTTTGTAAACATACAACATAAAGTTACAGTTCATATTACAAGGAATACATGTTTGTTTCCATAGGGAGGCTTGTATACTATGGGATTATTATGCTGTTTCTGTGCAACCATCACCCCTTCCTCTTACATTTATGTCGCGCGCAGTCACTTTACAACTTGGATTCCTTCAGTCGTAAACTACCGTGAGCTTTTAGTCATAGTGAAGAACAATCCACTTAGGCCTAACATACAGGTCTGTGTCATTGAAAAATGAAACATATTCGCTAATTAAGGTTTCACATTTTCTGTACCTAAATATAATTATGTTACTCCTCCAACAAATTTATCCAATAATTTTATGAAAACAGGAAAGGCTTTAAAATATTATTAGTTAGAAAATATAAATTTAATGATCCATCATATGTTTTAATATTATCTGTATTTGAATCAAAAAATAATTTTAAAAAGTATTCTTCTTCAGTGTTTGTAATGTTGTTGTTGTTGTTGTTTAGCCGATCAGCCAACCCTGATCGAGCAAGCCGGCGGCACGCAGGTAACCGATCGCCCTCTCCGGAGTGGACCAGAGGTTCAGCGCACTAGTGATCTTGTGTTGTGTTCTATGTTGTGCTAGAGCGGTACAGTCTGTCATAATGTATTCAATTGTTTGTGGTGTGTCCTGGCACAGGTGGCAGGCAAGTGTCGTCTGTGGAGTTGTCTAGTCTGTGTTTATATGTCTGTAAGTTAGGGTGATGTCCACATCGGAATCGTGCTAAGTTAACTCGATCCGATCCGCTCAGGCTAGTCTCTGACCTGTTAATGGGTGGCGGCTTCGCACCTAGGACCTCATTCGGACCGAGTCGTGTCAGTGCTTTGTGGGTTAGGTGTGTGTATGTGTTTTCTGTACTGTGTGATGTCTGTGGGGCATGATATGGAATGGAGTATTTGGTTATAATGTCTCTCTGGTGTTACCTTAATGGTGCGAGGTGTTGGTGCATGATTGTACATGTAGTGTCAAGGGTGTTGTGGGTTGGTTGTCGCTGCTACCATGAATTGTGTTCCCTTCATGTCTAAATGTTCCTTAACTTTCAGTATTTTTGTTTCTGTGCGCAGGTGTTCTATTGGTGTTGTTTGAGTGCATCCTGTAATGATACGAAGTGCGTTGTTTTGTATTGTCTGTAAGGTGTTTATGTGTGTGTTTGAGATAATGGGTGCCCAGCATGGGCTAGCATAGTCCATAACTGAGCGAATATATTGTTTGTATATGAGTGATGTTATTTCCTGCTGGTGTCCAAAGTTTGTGCCTGTTAGTACCCTAAGCGTGTTAAGTCTTGACGTACATTTGTTTTAATGTCCTGAATGTGGTTTCCAAAAGATAATGATGTGTTGTGTGTGACCCCAAGTATTTTGGTCCTGTGAGTGTGTGGAATATTGGTGTTGTTTAGTGTAAGCTGTGGAGTTATCTGGTGTTCTTTTGTGTTGCTTGTAAGCAAGGTGATGGTTGATTTTGTGGGCGCTACTTTGAGTCTATTGTGTGTGAGCCAGTCTTGTATACTACAGTATTTATGTATGCTTGTAGGTTATTTGTAGCGGTGTCGATGTTGTTGTGGGTGGATGTTAGAGTGATGTCATCTGCATATGATGATAGGGAGTAGTGGAACATTTTTTAACAGTTGAAGTTTGGCTTGAATTCAATTCTGTGTTTGTGGCTCCGAGTTATAGTGACCAGTTCCCAGCTGAAGAAATGCCAGTATCATATTTTCTCGAAGCCACTTATGATTAGGCTGACCATATTTCCTTGAGACAAAAACGGGACATTGGGATGGCAAAAACGGGACGGGGGTTATGTAATATTCTGTATTCATGAAAAAGTAAGTACATAAACATATTGAGTTTACAATTATTCTTCAGTGACAGAACCCATACAGAACCCATAAAAAAAACGGTACTGTCCCGTTCAAAACGGTACGTATGGTCAGCCTACTTATGATAATTATAACAGCTTCATATATCCCAGCATTATCTTTATTGATACTGTGTCCCGGTCTGATGAAGTAATGAAGAGTAATCGGTACATTACTAATCAAATTTATATCATTAGGTAAGTGCGCTTTCAAAAAGGTGTCAGAAACCGCGCTATAGAAACAATGTTGTCGAAGGTTATGCAATGATACAACTGTTCGTTTCCATTCATTTTCAGTTAACAGAATCAAAATGAATTATCTAAATCATAAAAATATATTCCATTTTTTTTATGTAGGGAAGAGAGGCCAAGTGCGAACGCCCAAAAAAAAACGTTATTCACCCCCGCCACCATAGGAGAAGAGAGCAGAAATTAAGGTCTGAAGTTTTCGAGATGACTGGACACTCTGCGTTTCAAAGGTTGGAAGTCAAAGACAAGGAGAAAGATAGACTGAAGAAGATTGTTTCACAGTTGACAGGTTGCTTAGATGAAAGATTGAGAATACCAATTAACCCTTCCGTTAGAGAGTTGAACAAAAAAGAAATGAGACTGTGTCGAAAATTTGGTACGGTAAGCTCTCCTCAAAGGAGGAGGTATGCAATGAGAGCAGTCAGAAGAGCAGTGTCCGTTATAATAGCGACAGTAAAGAGAGAGTGAAACAACATTGCGGCGAAGAGGGAGGAGCTGAAGACAGTCAGTAAGAGGTGGTGAACTGATGAGACGAAAAACCTTTGCTTCCACTCGGTTAAGTAGAGTTGTATGAGTTGAGCCACCCCACACATGAAAAGCGTACTCCATACAGGGGCGTACAACACCCCTATACAGACACAGCAACTGAGTGGAGGTGAAGAAACTGCGGAGCCTGTACAGCACACCTAACCTCTTAGAAGCTGTTTTAGAAAGAGAGTATGTATGTGATCTTTTCAGGAAAGATTAGAAGAAAAGGAAACGCCAAGAATGTTAAGATAAGAGGAAGGATCGAGTTGTGTATTGTTGAAGGTAAGGGGATAGTCATGTGGAAGATTGTGACAAGTAGACAGATGAAAGAACTGGGCTTTTAAGGCATTGCAAACTACGAGGTTTTCTCCGCCTCATTCATAGATAATAAAAAGACCAAAGGTCAGTTGCACCATAGTCGTCTCACGCGAAGCATGGAGCGACTGTTGAAAGGGACACTTTGTGAAGCGGGTGGAGAAGTGAAGAGTGGAATTATCGGCATAGGAGTGAATAGAACAGAAAGTGCAACTTAAAAGAGTATTGATAAATAAAAGGAGGAGTGGGTGACATGACAAAGCCCTGAGGAACATCACTATTAATAGCTTTAGGAGAAGAACAGTGGCCATCAACAATCGCAGCTATAGATCGGCCAGAAAGGAAATTAGAGCTGAAGGCACAAATAGAAAGATAGAAACCGAAGGGAGGCAGTTTGGAAATTAAGGATTTGTGCCAGACTCTATCAAAAGTGTTTGATATGTTTAACGCAATAGCAAAGGTTTCACCGAAATCTCGAAAAGAGGATGACGAAGAGTCAGAGAGATATGCAAGAAGATCGCCAGTAGAGCGTCCCTTGGGGAATTCACACTGACGATCTGAAAGAATATTGTGATTGGAGAGGTGTTTAAGAATCTTCCTATTCGTATCTTTGGTTTCATAACTAGCTGAATAGGAATAAAATAAAGAAAATTTAGATCTCTAACTTCACCTACATATATCAATATTTTGGTAGAGCAATGCAAATGGAGCAACTGTTTCATAGTTTGCTTTATAAGTGTGTTACAGTAAAAATGATGCGCATCTATTTTACGTGTGGGGTTTGGTGGGAGAGTAGAAGAAATCTGATGCAGGATTAATTTATTAACGTTCATGCGAGTCATCAAACGGAGAATTTCGAGACAGCATCAGCGGAAGACATCAATGGTGTTCATGCCATACCCGCATCAAATTTAATTTCTGAATGAAATATCGCAATTACCGTAATTTCTACAACACTTGTTCAACAAGATCAAAAGCTATAAAGTTTTAAAAGGATGATAGTTCTTTTCACTTTTTATCATATCTAACCAAAGAAATTTTTCTGTTGGGACTAGCGTCGAATTAAAATAAATAAAAATAATAAGGGCAAATTCATACCATAAGAACCCATCTCAATTGACCTAATTTTGGCCTCGTGAATTCTTGACAAAATCAGGGGTCCTAGGGGTGTGTCCAAGGGGGGAGCAGGTGGTGTGCGCCCCCTTATAAATTCCAAAAAGCTAATTTAGGTTGCTCAGTGTTGCTGACAGAAGAATCAGTCTAGTTTAGGGTCGCGGCCTTTTTTACGCATCTTACAAAATAATTGTTTAGAATAAAGGTGATTTAAATGTCTTGAAATGAAAGACTCCAGATGTCACCAGAATGCGTTTCTGAGTACTGTATTTCCAAAATTTTCTCCAACCCGGGAGAGGGACACCCCATCCTGCCTCTCCCCGCTCGAAGGCTACGCCGTCGCGTTGAGCCCCCACTTTCCTTAATTTTTTTACACGCCCCTGGCTCCAGATACTATTTTTGAACAGAGGCAATAATTGAACTTTCGAAGAAAGAGATATTGGAGTCTGAAAAGAAATACTGTAGTTCAAACTGTGACATAAAATGTTTTTATTAAATTAAAAAAGTTTTTACTTTTAAAATTTAAATCTAACCGGTTTATAAGCTTTTCCTCATCTTTCGTTTTTTTTTAGTATTCTTTTCCTCTTATTTTTCTTTATCTTTCTTTCTCTCAGTAGCATGGGCGCAAAAGGAGAGAGTGCAATGTAATTGCAAATGTTGATCAATGTTGCAATCGGTTATGCAACATGGGAAATGTTGCAAGAGATTATGCAATAAGGAGTTATGCAATTATGGGGGAGGGGTTATCCCCCAAGTTGCAATGGACTCCCGCACCAAGCTGGAGGAGACCTCTTTCGGGGAGAAGGGGACGGTCTCACCCCCCAAAGGGGTATACCTAACCTAAGAGAGAAAGGAGAAGGAGAGAGGAAGTGAGATGTTCGCTTGACACGAGCCAAGCGCATATTAAAGCTTTAGCCGAGCGCCCGCTGTCTTATAAGGTCCTAATCCGCCAGTTGGCGTAGAAGCCAGTGCCTCCAGGCTTAACCAGCAAGTTGGCTTAGAAGGCTTCTTAGAAGGCGTAAATGGCTTCTTCAGGTGTATATTATTAGGGTTGATTTGGCAGATTGCGCTATTTAATTACTTAAAGCATATATTCTCGACAGTTGGCTTTCCGCCAGTTGGCATAATCCGCCAGTTGGCTTAATCCGCCAGTTGGATTAACCAGCCAGTTGATATAGAATACCTGGAAGGTAGATGTATGTGTATATTACCTTTTCAACTGCCAGATTGCGCTATTCAGATATTCTTGACAGATGGTTTAGAAATCCGTCAGTCGGTTTAGAAGACAGCCATTTGGTATAATTAAATAATAATAGCGTTTACAACCAAAATAATTAAATAAAACACCATTACATCATTGTTTATTTAGACAATTATTGGAATTAATTTCACGAAATAGATAGAAAATAAATATACAATCATACGATGGAATATATATGATCAAAAAATAAAATAAAAAATAATAATAATAGCATAACAAATAAGAACGAGGAATATATATATATATATATATATATATATATATATATATATATATATATATGATGAATAAAACCAAGAAGGAAAGGAAACACAGAATGGTGCTCAAGCGCTTTTGTCTAATGACATCCTCAGGAACACTGAAGTACATAAAGGGTTACATCCTATATATAAGTTACAGAAAAAAAAAATATATATATATATACACATACATATATATATATATATATATATATATTATATATATATACAATAAACAGAGAGATAAAAATAAAAATTAAACATTGAAGGATTGTGGGAGGAGCATACAAGTTTGTAAGGAAAAACTACCGATTTTTAGCACAAGATCAAATGAATTGTTTCCAACCAATGTTATAGAAAAAAAAACTAATACAAATTTATACTGGAAATCTGCCCGGATTTTAGCACTCTGCCTTTCTTGCTTAAGTTCGATATATATAAAAATAAATTGGAAAATTAAAGTTATTAGAGTAGCATACAAGTTTACCAAGGATTTAACGTTCTACCCTTCTTATCTAAATCTCTAGATCTGTTCTGAAGGAATTCAAAACAACAGGATCGAATTGAAAAAGACCTTTGCTCATGTTGAAGTTATTTGTAAGTTGGATAATGGCAGACTCAAGAATATTTATATTAACAATGTTGCTAGAGTGAAATAAAACTGAAGCATTATTCCAATCAATACAGTGGGATAACTCTGACAACTGGACAAAAAGGGCACTGGACGACTGTCCTGTTCTAACGGGAAAAATGGAAGTAATAAAATATTCTTTGACAAAGTACGAGTGTTAGTATTCACACGATAGAAAGTTCGTTTTGTCTTGTTGAGACAAGATTCCATAAACGCAGATGGATAACACAGATCACTTCCAATACCGTTGATTTTTTCCAATTCGGCATCGATGTATAACCATGGTTGGAAACAAATCATTTGCTCTTGTGCTAAAAACGGTAGTTTTTCCTTACAAATTTGTATGCTCCTCCCACAATCCTTTAATGTTTAATTTTTATTTTTATCTCTCCGTTTATTGTATATATATATATATATATATATTTTTATGTAACCTATAAATAGGCTGTAACTCTTTATGTACTTCAGTGTTCCTGAGGATGTCATTAGACGAAAGCGCTTGAGCACCATTCTGTGTTTCCTTTCCTTCGTGGTTTTATTCATCATAAATATTTTTCACGTGTTACTTTCGTGAAATAATTTTCATATATATATATATATATATATATATATATATATATACACACATATATATATATATATATATATATATATATATATATATATATATATATATATAAATAATCCAAAAATATACAAAACGATGTAGTGTAACCATCAATATATTAGTACATAAAAAAAAAAAAATATATATATATATATATATATACACAGTTATATTAAATAATTAAATATATTGAAAATAATAATATACCAAACGAAGGAGTATAATCATCAACACATTAGTACCGGGCTCCAATAAACCTTAGCCCCACCCCGCCCATGGCCTAAACCATTAGAGGTACAGTAAAACTAAACATACCTTACAAAAGAGAATTTAATCCTGCATTTAATGAGAAACGATTAAAACTTGGTGTTCCCGCCATTGGCTTCCAAGACAGCCTGAATTCGCTTTGGGTAGCTTGCCAAAAGTGACGTGAATAGATCTTGATCGTTACGCAAATTTGCTAAAACAGCTTCAATGTGTTGCGTCATTGTATCCTTCGAAAATCGATTTGCTGCAGGTTCTTGAAACAAGAGACATTTAACCTTGTCCTTTATAACTGATCCAATGTGTTCACAGATGTTCAGGTCAGGAGAACTTCCTGGCCATTCTTCATTTCCAAAGAAATCGATCTCATGGTTCCACAACAACTGTTGAGTGGCTAATGCCTTAAAGCAGGGGGCCTTATCGTGCAGAAGTGTGACCTGATCGACATCCATAACATTGTTTGGGTTTCTTAGAAAAGGAATGACATGCTGGGATAGAATAATATCACGAAAATACTGTCAATCCCAACTCTGACCATTTGGCTTCAGCACCCACATGAGCTTCTTTGCAGTGAACAAAACAAACACACCAACACAGTCTGGACTTTTTAATAATTCGCGATAATGTTCATTGTCATCGATTTCATCTGGTGTTGTGGCAAACACTCGATCATTTTGGTAGTTAGGCCAATGTGTTACGTAAACAAAAAATTCATCGGAGACAGCTAAATGCATGAAATCATCCACATCCCAATCTTCAATATAATGGGCAAACCACATTCTGTCATCGATGTTAAGTTGAGTTTTTCTTGGCTTTGGAAGTTCATGCCAAGGATTTAAACCTTGCCTCTGACGGTACAGTCGAATGATCTCACCACTAACGATCTTTCCTCTCAACACTTCGATCTCTCTAGAAAGTTTAGCACAGCTGTTTTTCAGCTTACGCGTACCGCTTTCAATGATGTCCTTTGTTTCCTGAGAGAGTGACAAATTTGGGCGCCCAGATTTGGTTGTATCCATTTCACATTCATCCAAAGTTTTATTCCAATTTCTTTTGACGAAGTCCTCACTTCGCAACTTTTTGGCAACCCATGAACGTGTTATAAAGGTGGCTCCAGCATCACGAGCTTCCTGAAATGTTATTGCTCGTATGCGATCTATCACACGTTGCCTCTCCGAATCAAACCAATTAATTGAGAAGCCATTATATTATCACTTTATCAACTAGAGTAATTTTAATACCTGCAATAAATAAAGAATTTTATATATTTTTATAATCACTAAAGACTATTTCGATATAAGTAAACATGTAAGTTGCAAATGGGGGGGCTAAGGTTTTTTGGAACCCCTTACAGGAAAAATATATACACACACAGTTATATTAAATAATTAAATATATTGAAAATAAATATACAACAAAATACTTTATGTTCTACGGCGCAAAACACTAAACTCACAAGTAATCGAGTTTACAGTCACATTATTATTGCTTTGCACTACGCGGTAAATACGGCTTAACATTATTTCACCGCTCAAGTTATACGGATACCTATACTCGATATAAATGGCTTTCATAGCATTCAATACTATTTTTGTACCCACTTTACATTCGGTTGGTAAGTTTTCTTTAAACACAGCCAGAATACACTCAAAAGCACGAACAAAGAGGGCGTCGTTAGCTACCACGTCATTATTAAATACAAATTTATAAACACTCCTTTCCAATCGAGGGTTTTTTCTTACCGTCCCGAGCTTTTCAGTCGTGAACTCTTCTTCACTCTGCATAGCGGTAATTGAAATAATCTTTCAAGTCGTAACGACAGCTACTCATTATATAGAGATACAACTCGTCAGGGTGAACAGTGTAGGCGAGCTCTGCCCTGTACCGCTCAAGTCCTTTGTACCAAAGTTCCGGATATTTCGAAGCGTCTAAACTTTCGGGATATTTCGAAAAGTCTTAACCTTTTAAATAAGCATCCAGCTCTAGACCATTCTCGCCTTGTTCATTCCTCCATTCGATAAATCCGTCGAGCAGACCGGTGTATGCGTATTGAAGAACCGTGTCAAAATAAATCATGTCCGTAATATGGGCATCTAATTTAGGATGAATCGGTGTCGCGTAGGGACAAGAACGTTATTATCAGATGCATTCTTCCACATCAGCCGTATATCAATGCATGGCTGATCCTTATTTATGCACAACGTACAAACAACGGCATATGAGGGGGCATCACTAATCTGTTCTCTTCTTGCACCTACGCGACACCGATTCATCCTCGACAGAATGTTTGAATTCGTCGGATTCCGCAAGCTGAAGCCTAGATTAGACGCGCGTGTTACGGATATGATTTATTTTGACACGGTTCTTCAATACGCATACACCGCTATGCTCGACGGATTTATCGAATGTAGAAATGAACAAGGCGAGAATGGTCTAGGGCTGGATGCTTATTTAAAAGGTTTAGACTCTTCGAAATATCCCGAAGGTTTAGACGCTTCGAAATATCCGGAACTTTGGTACAAAGGACTTGAGCGGTACAGGGCAGAGCTCGCCTACACTGTTCACCCTGACGAGTTGTATCTCTATATAATGAGTAGCTGTCGTTACGACTTGGAAGATTATTTCAATTACTACTATGCAGAGTGAAGAAAAGTTCACGATTGAAAAGGTCGGGACGGTAAGAAAAAACCCTCGATTGGAAAGGAGTGTTTATAAATTTGTATTTAATAATGAGGTGATAGCTAACGACGCCCTCTTTGTTCGTGCTGTTGAGTGTATTCTGGCTGTGTTTAAAGATAACTTACCGACCGAATGTAAAGTGGGCAGAAAAATAGTAATGAATGCTATGAAAGCCATTTATATCGAAGGTATCCGTATAACTTGAGCGGTGAAATAATGTTAAGCCATATTTACCACGTAGTGCAAAGCAATAATGATGTGACTGTAGACTCGATTACTTGTGAGTTTAGTGTTTTGCGCGTAGAACATAAAGTATTTTGATGTACATTTATTTTCAATATATTTAATTATTTAATATAATTGCATATACATATTTTTTTCCTGTACTGATATGTTGAAGATTATACTCCTTCGTTTGGTATATTATTACTTTCAATATATTTAATTATTTAATATAACTGTATATATATTTTTTTTCCTCTACTAATATATTGATGGTTATACTACATCGCTTTGTATATTTTTTATTTTATACATATATATATATATATATATATATATATATATATATATTCCTCGTTCGTATTTCTTATGCTATTATTATTTTTTATTCTATTTTTTGATCATATATATTCCATCGTATGATTTTATATTTATTTTCTATTTATTTCGTGAAATTAATTCCTATAATTCGTCTAAATAAGCAATAGGGTGGTCCATAATTTCACTTTTTAAAATTTTTAATGGTTCAACATACTGATGTTATGGGCATTGGTGTAAGAAACAACATGGTTACCAGTTTTCGGAGTTCCGGTAATATCAGACCCCCACCCACCCCCAATTTATATTGCATAGTAAAAAACTGAGTAAAAACATCTTTTAAGTATTTTTTTAAGATTAATCATATTTAATCTTAAATAAAAGCATACGTATTGCATATCAATTTATTCAGAAATCAACTTTGCACATTTTGGTGTATAAATTGATTATTTATTCGTAATAGTATACATAGAAATGTTCTATAACAGCTGATTAAGCCAATATTTTGTGTTTTTCAGATATCCAATGATGTATATATTATCTGATGCATTTTTCACTTGGTTGATTCTAATCTTATTTTAAATGAATATCATGGCTACCCCTAAGAAATTAAATATAAAGTTAAGAAAAAGCAGTTATGATCCAATTATTGGTAATCTTAAAGATGATCTGATTCCTACAGGACTATTCCAGCTACCATCCCAATCAGATGCACTTCAGCATTTCTATCATTTAAAAAGAAATGATATGGTTATGAACAATAAAGAAGAGGTTGCAACAGTTGTACTTAATAAAGTTAAAAAACTATTTGGAATATGTACGTCTCCAGCCTTGATAAGTCTTATGTAACTCGGACAGAAAGACGAAACCAAAGAATTCGACATGACGTAGAGAGAAAAGAAAAACTCTTAGCAGATATGGATGCAGGACCCAGTGGTGAACAAATGAATATCCCACCTGATGATGACATTCCTATAGATAATGATGAATCAAGTAATGAATCAAATGATTCAGACTTCCAACCTTCGGCTCAAAGAAATCCTAAAAAAAAGAATTCGCATTTTCGATTCTCAAATGGTTTCTGACACGGCTGATAGGCTGAATCTCTCGCATAGCCAAAGAACAGTTTACGCTGCAGCAGTTGCCTCAGAATTAAATATAAATATACATGACATGAGCCTGTCAGAGTCTACTTCTAAACGTTCATGTAAAAATACAAGAGCATCTAGTGCAAAACAACTTACGGCATCATTCAATCCTCCAAAGCATTGCATTGTTCACTGGGACAATAAATTAATACTGAAAACTACAACTGACAAATACAACTAAGCTGTGTCAGTTAGTTGGTAAGGGTTCTTCAATTGTTTTCCAATGCTTGGATACTAGTGGTGACTGGCTAAATGAATCTATTACTTCTTGGAAAAATTGCAAATCTTTCCAAGTTATGGAGAACTTTGTCAAAAATATGAAAGTTGTGAATGATCCTGCCGAGAGAGCAATCAAGCTGATTGAAGATTTCAAAGACAGAATTGTTGATGATGAATCACAAAAACAATTTCTGGTAAAAGTTATAGAGCAACATCGACGCCTTCTTCTAAACTTCAAGAAAAAATCTTTGGCTGAAATGTATAATTATGTTAAGTGAGCGTTTATTGTGTAATGTTATGCAGAAGTATTTATCTTTTTAATTAAACTTTGGTATAATTTTTTAATCATTGTAAAATGAATTCATTTTTGTTTAAAAATAAATGCAAAAAAAAAAAAGATGGGGACCTGGAATCAGGTTTGTTCCCACTCGAAATATACTGTAGTTGGCTTGATAAGCTGGTCTAATTTCGAGCCCATCGCCGCGAAGCTGCCTGGGATGATGCTTCAGGGTGGCGGTAACACCCCTAGAATATATAATTAATTAAAATAATATATTATTACCAAGAAAAAATAATATAGTCATATGTTTATTCATAGAGAAGCGGAAAAACTTTCGTTTTCTCAGTCAAATTTTTAGGTCCCATATAAATTGGGGGTGGGAGGGAGGTATGATATTACCGGAACTCCAAAAACTGGTAACCATGTTGTTTCTTCCACCAATGTCCACAACATTAGCCCGTTGGACCATTAAAAATTTTAAAAAGTGAAATTATGGACCACCCTAAATTAAGCAATGATGTAATGGTGTTTTATTTAATTGTTTTGGTTGTAAACGTTATTATTATTTAATTATACGAAATGACTGTCTTCTAAACCGACTGAAGTATTTCTAAACCATCTGTCAAGAATATCTGAATAGCGCAATCTGGCAGTTGAAAAGGTAATATATATATATATATATATATATATATATATATATATATATATATATATATATATATATATATATATATATATATGGTGGCCGGTATATTCCCCCACGGTATATTCCACCACGGTAAATTCCACCAGGTAAATTCCACCAATGGTAAATTCCACCAAAGTAAATTCCACCAGGTAAATTCCACCCAAAATTATTTAAAATAAAATATGATTTAAATAAGTAAAATGTAAATATTTTATTCATATGGGTACAAATAGAATAATACAACGAATATTACAATAATTTATGGTGCTCTTCCAATATGTGCTCTACCGCGAAATTTACATTCCAATACGTGATCTACCTTAAATTATTCGGATTAGCAGCAGGTACGTTAGTTAGCCTTATAAGGCTAACTAACGAAAATATCACGACTTAACCTAACCAATCGTCAAGGGCGTATAGTTGACCTAACGATTGGTTAGGTTAAGTCATGATATTTTCGTTAGTGCTAATCCGAATAATCTAAGGTAATATTTACATTTTATTTATTTAAATCATATTTAAGTAATGTAAGTAAAATGTAAATATTACCTTAGATTATTCGGATTAGCACTAACGAAAATATCATGACTTAACCTAACCAATCGTTAGGTCAACTATACGCCCTTGACGATTGGTTAGGTTAAGTCGTGATATTTTCGTTATTTAGCCTTATAAGGCTAACTAACGTACCTGCTGCTAATCCGAATAATCTAAGGTAGATCATGTATTGGAATGTAAATTTCGCGGTAGAGCACATATTGGAAGAGCACCATAAATTATTGTAATATTCGTTGTATTCTTCTATTTGTACCCATATGAATAAAATATTTACATTTTACTTATTTAAATCATATTTTATTTTAAATAATTTGGGGTGGAATTTACCTGGTGGAATTTACCATTGGTGGAATTTACCTGGTGGAATTTACTTTGGTGGAATTTACCATTGGTGGAATTTACCTGGTGGAATTTACCGTGGTGCAATTTTCCGCGGTGGAATTTACCTAGAACCATATATATATACCTTCCAGGTATTCTATGTCAACTGGCTGGTTAATCCAACTGGCGGAATAAGCCAACTGGCGGATTATGCCAACTGGCAGAAAGCCAACTGTCGAGAATATATGCTTTAATTAATTAAATAGCGCAATCTGCCAAATCAACCCTAATAACGTACACCTGCACAAGCCATTTACGCCTTCTAAGAAGCCTTCTAAGCCAACTTGTGGGTTAAGCCTGGAGGCACTGGCTTCTACTCCAACTGGCGGATTAGGACCTTATAAGACAGCGGGCGCTCGGCTGAAGTCTTAATATGAGCTTGGCTCCTGCCAAGCGAACACACCTCTCTCCTTTCTCTCCCTCTCTTATGTTAGGCGTACCCCTTTGGGAGGTGAGGCCGTCCCAGCTTCTCTTCCAAAGAGATCTCCCCCAGCTTGCTGGGGGAGTTCATTGCAACTTGGGGGATAACTCTCCCCTTGTTGCATAACCCTTGCAACATCCCCCTCCCCTTGTTGAATAACATCTTGCAATATTCCCCTCCTCCTTTGCAACATTGATCAACATTTGCAATTGCATTGCACTCTCTCCTTTTGCGCCCACACGCGATGCGGATTCACCAGTTCGTCTAGAAATCCTTCGAACACTGGTAGTTGGGCTACGTTGTACTAGGTCTAGTATGCACTCCTCCACAGCAATGGGCGATCATGCTACATGTTTATGGTTACGTGGAACAATTGTCCCTGTTTCCTTCAATCTTTGGTGTGTGTCAATAAACACTTGCCTGTTCGGTATTCGGCGGTTCGGAAAACGTCTTCGATATTCCTCAACTGCCACTCTGCTGTTACAATCACAGGATCCATAAATGAAATGGATATCAGCGTATTCAGCTGGTGTGAACTGTTGATTCATTTTAATTGTTCACCTAAACGCAACACAGTGTCTCGTACCACAGATCAGAACCAATTGGAAGAAAAAAACTGAGGATTAGTAGTGGTAACTTCGTTAACGGAAACAACCACCAGTGTTGCCATCTATCGAGTTACACACAAATAGGGATTTGTTGTTTGCACATCTCAAAACCTCCGTAGCTCTGGAGCGGTTGGAAATAGCACCTATATTGTATTAACTTTTTACTCGATATCACCCCCCCCCCAAAGTATGGCAGACCGTTGTGAAACACCCTGTACTATACACCTTGGTTAATATTGGTTTAGCTTCTGCCCGAATTGTTCATTCTGACGAAGGTCAAGCTTGTCACTCCACCTTTGACCTACAGTTTAACATGGAATCCGAACCACGGCCCCACCAGCAGCCCAGCGTCTTTACCACGAGACTACGCAGGGTACCATTTATCTACCAACCAATTTTTCTTGGTGTGTGTGTGTGTGTGTGGAAGGATAAACAACTGGGTTTTGCTGCGCGCCGCCTGCTGTCACCGGATCTCGATCCCGGGGTCGATGGATTTGTAGTTAGCGACGCTAATCACTACACCACCGAGGCGTATTATATATATATATATGTAAAGAACGACGCTTGTGTAGAAGAGCGTTCCGCACAAGATGAGGAGGGAGAACGAACAAATGAAAAATGAGGTGCCACCCGGGAATCGAACCCGGGATCATCCGATTGCCGGTCAGACATGCTATCCACTACACCATGGACCTCGATCAATCAGAAGTCGTAATTCTTCTACATACGAGCAGAAACCAATGCCCTGAGGGGGCATCTTCGCATGCCGTACATACAGGGTGTCCCATAAGTCTGGACCCATAGGGATTTATAATATATTTTTTTATTATGTTGCAGGTAAACCATGTCACTGACTAGAGAGGAGAGAGTTCAAGTTATTTTGCTGGTCGGGACCCGCAGTCACCGGGAAGTGGCCGAAGAATTCAACAATATGCATCCAGACTGCGCACCAATCACACACAGATGTGTTGGCAAGTTGATAGCCAAATTTAAGGAAACTGGATCCGTAGCTGACAAGCCTCGCAGAGGACCTTCAAGGACTGTTACGGAAGACGAAACCAGTACCAATGTGTTGGCTAGCTTCGCTGTCAGTCCCAAGAAGTCACTTCGACGCATGTCCAGCGAAACTGGGATCTCCAAGAGCAGCATCCACCGCATCTTGAAACTTCATCACTGGCATCCATACAAACTGCAACTCCATCAGCGTTTAAGTGAAGATGATCCTGATAGGCGAGTTCAGTTTTGCGAATGGGCAGAAGAACAATGCGTGAGTGATGAGACGTTCCCATAAAAAATTCTGTTCTCTGATGAAGCGAACTTTTATGTTTCTGGGGAAGTCAACCGTCAGAACACTCGATACTGGTCACCAACAAATCCTCATTGGTTTGATCCTCCCAAGGAACAAGGTGCCCAACGCCTCATGGTTTGGTGTGGGATATGGAAAGACAGAATCGTTGGTCCCTTCTTCTTTGACGTGACGGTAACCGGTGACACGTACCTCAAGATGTTGCAGGAGGAAGCATTTCCAAGCATGTTGAACCCAGCAGGCGACTACCCGGAGTGGTTTCAGCAGGATGGCACCCCTCCGCATTACGCCACGATGGTTAGAAATTACCTTACCACACAGTTTCCAGAACACTGGATTGGACGACGAGGACATGTTGAGTTTCCACCAAGGAGCCCTGATCTTACTCCGCTGGATTTTTATTTGTGGGGCCACTTGAAAGCCAAAGTGTACGAGGTCAAAATTCAGAACATTTTCCACCTTAAAGCACGCATTGTGGAGGCGTGTCAAGAAATTTCTGCGACTGTGATTCAGAAAGTGCTGTCGCAGTGGAGATTGCGTCTTGAACTATGTGTGCGACACAACGGCGGACATTTTGAACAGATTATGTAATAAATTTTTGGACTATTTTGTAATTTTATTAATTTTGCCCTATGGGTCCAGACTTACGGGACACCCTGTATATACATTTTAACTGCAAACAACACACAATATAATTAATGTAAAGAACGACGCTTGTATAGAAGAGCGTTCCATCGAGGTCCATGGTGTAGTGGATAGCATATCTGACCGGCAATCGGATGATCCTGGGTTCGATTCCCGGGTGGTACCTCACTTTTCATTTGTTCGTTCTCCCTCCTCATCTTGTGCGGAACGCTCTTCTACACAACCGTCGTTCTTTACATTAATTATACTGTGTGTTGTTTGCAGTTAAAATATATATATATATATATATATATATATATATATTATATATATATATATATATATATAAAGTTTTGGGGAAACCAGTATTTTCGAAATTTGTTACAAAGATGGGGAATGGTGAAACTTGGTCACGTGAGAAATAACTAACCAATTTAAATTGACCACCTAACCAAATGTAACTTGCTATCCGTGAAACTTAATATATATATATATATATATATATATATATATATATATATATAGGGTGAACCAAATGTAGGTGGACAGTAAATGATAACGTTTATTTTGAGAATACATATTTAATTTTTTTGTATACTATAATACAAAATAAAATTTAAATAAATTTAGTTATAATATTTAATATAATATAACACAAACACCATAGTTATAATGAACACCATAGTTATAATATAATATAACACAAACCGTATTCAACCTACTGTCCACCTACTTTTGGTTCACCGTGTATATGTGTGTGTGTGTGTGTGTGTGTGTGTGTGTGTATGTGTGTGGAGAGAGAGAGAGGGTTAGTTTTCATTTCATAATAAAAGTCAATAAATATTAATAGAAACAACCTGAAATGTAAACAGAGTAAAAGATCCTATTGAGGACTTCATTTTCATACGTTTTATTCGATGTTGAACCTTTTAAAGTTCGATGACAAAAGAAATCCCGTTTTCTCATCATGACCTTAATTCCTTTTTACTTCATCATTCCAGTATTAAAATTAGAGTTGCACCTACTAGTCGGCTTAGTGTCTCTGTTTTGCCGACTAGTGGGAGTCGGTGGTTGACACACTCACTGGTCAGTACACCTCTAATTAAAATACAGACGCACTTGTTTAGTTTACGTGATTAGGCGAAATCATCAAAACAAGTTTATGTATAAAATACATAAATCTTTCAAAAGAAGGCCTTTAAATACTGAGATTAAATAGATTATAAAGCAAAAAAAAAAAATTTTAAATTTAAATTATTTCAAAGCAATGCAAAATCACTTAAAATATTTTTAAAATGACGCATCAATCTCGCGCATAATAACAAAGGAAAGCTATTTTCACTTCGTTTATAATAACTATTTTCCTTTCTTTACGAAACAAAGAATTAAATTTAGTTTGGGGACACAGGATCAATAAAATTATTTTGCGGGTGGACATCAATTTGCTTAACCGCAGACCGATGTAATCGCATTTTTAGATAGGATATTTGCGAGTCACGCCCATGCTGAAAGGGAGAGAGAAGCGGGGAGGGGGAAGAAGATAAACGGATAGATAAATGGATAGACAGACATCCAGTTATTTTATCTTTATTTCGCGAAGACACGTTACTCGCGTAGGAAACTACTCTTGCCATACTTCTTCCATGGTGATAACAATTCCAACCAACAGTTAAGAACATAGTATCAAAAATTAACATAACTTTAACACAGGCATATTAATTAGATGAAACTCTATACTTTTATACGTTAGTGAGTGTTGAAAATGAATTTAATTTGTATTCAACAAAATCCAAACTGAAATTATTTTAATTCACTTTTATGAACGAAAAGAATAGAAGGCGTTTTCCCTCGCTTCTCTCGCATACTTTAATTT
Source organism: Bathynomus jamesi (assembly GCA_023014485.1). Taxonomy (NCBI): domain Eukaryota; kingdom Metazoa; phylum Arthropoda; class Malacostraca; order Isopoda; family Cirolanidae; genus Bathynomus; species Bathynomus jamesi. Next base: position 396,526 of record JAJOZX010001027.1, on the reverse strand, counting down.
TTTCCAATTTCTATAAAAACTATTTTTATATTTAACAAACGCGGAATAAGATTATGATATGAAGATTAATTAATTAACCTAATGTAATTTTAGGTATTCCTAGTTTATGAAATTTCTGAAATTACAGACAACCCTAAAAAGCATTAAGATTTTTTTTTTTTTTTTGCGGGTGAATGAGTGTTATTTTTCAGAAACAACGATGCAAATACTATGATTCGTTCTGAATCCACGTTGCTACATATCAGAAAAAATAAATGCCATTATACCCATCTCTAAGCGAGTAGATATAGAAGTAAATAAGTAACTAAGAAAGAAAAAAGAAAACTCTTCAATGAAAAAAGAACTTTTCATTGATAAAACAAACTTTATTAATTGATAACGAAAACTCTTTATTGATAAGAAACTTTTTATTGATAAAGATAACTCTTCCTGATTGAAAAACTCTTCAGTGACAAACAAAACTTAATTGATAAATTTAGAAAATTCTTCACTGATAAAGAAACCTCTTTATTGATAAAAACTCTTCATTGATAAAAATTCTTCATTGATAAAACTCCTTATTGATAAAGATAATCCTTTATTGATTAAAAACCTTTTTTAATAAAAATTCTCCATTGCTAAATGGTTTTCTTTCTTTGATAAAGAAAACTATTCATTGATTAAAGAAAAACGGATCATTAATAAAATAAATATTATAATAATTTAATATGGACCATATAAAAAGTTTAGAGTATTTATATTTACCAAACTGAAACATTTCCCCTACTTTAGCATAGATAGATAGATGGATAGATAGATAGATAGATAGATGTAATGATATAAAAATGAAAGACGCAGAAAAATAGAGGGAGAGAGAATAGTAGTATGGGCGCAAAAGGAGAGAGTGCAATACAATTGCAAATGTTGATCAACGTTGCAAAGTAAATGTTGCAAGTTGTTATGCAACAAGGTGGGGAAATGTTGCAAGAGGTTATGCAACAAGGGATCATGCAACTATGGGGAGGGGTTATCCCCCAAGTTGCAATGAACTCCCCAGGCAAGCTGGGGGAGACCTCTTGCCTTTCACACCCCTCACTGTTTCTAAGAATCATAAAATCGGGGATCTTTCTTGTCAATACTTTAAAACTTGTGCACCAAGTTTTAAAGTATCACTAAATAAAGGTCCCTTTTATGATTCTTAGAAGTTGTGAGGGTATGGGAAACGCAAGGGGTAACTCAGAACGGTACCATGCGCTTAGCTTGGAGCGGAAAGCCGTAATACTAGAGCACAATAGTAACACTAACCCGAAGCGTAATGGTACAACCTGGGATATTATCAGAGACTTAAATGACCGTATCTCAGGACCGCCACAACAGTCAAAGTTGAGGTCTTCAAAGAAGGCGAGATGCTTGTCTCAGTACAGTACCAGATGATCCGGGTGTACCTTGTTATGTACGGTTGAGTGTGCAAGAGAACATCTTGCCCCTTCACCTGGGTGCAATATGCAGTCTGTTTAATTTCTTCATTTCTACCATATCTCAACATTTGAAATTTCTCGGTGTTAAATGCCATATTGTTGTCTTCTGACCATTTGTTAGTGTCCCCCTTCTGCTCGGCCTCTCTTCACACGGAGGTCAAGCTGGTGACCCCGTCTCTAGACCTAGCTTGGTGGAAGAGCGAGTTGCTCTCTTACGCTCTCCGCCATCCATGACCGTTTGGTGGAGGAGTGAGTTGCTCTCTTACGCTCTCCGCCACACATGACAGCTTGGTGGAGGAGCGAGTTGCTCTCTTGCGCTCTCCACCGTACATAGTCATGTACATCCGGCTCATCTGGCCTAATATGCAGTCTGTTTAATTTCTTCATTTCTACCATATCTCAAGAGTTGAAGTCTCTCGGTGTTAAATGCCATATTGTTGTCTTCTGACCATTTGTTAGTGTTCCCCCTCTGCCAGGCCTCTCTTCACACGGAGGTCAAGCTTGTGACCCCGTCTCTAGACCTGGCTTGGTGGAGGAGCGAGCTGCCCTCTTACACTCTCCGCCACACATGACCGCTTGGTATAGGAGGGAATTGCTCTCTTGCACCTCGTTTGACACTCAATCTTGAACCTTAAACAATTGAGACTGAACAGGTGAAAATGAATGTATTTGTTTAATTACGCGATGAAAAAGTACTTAGTAGATCTTATATATATATATATATATATATATATATATATATATATATAAGCACACCGGACAAAAAATTAGTCACCCCTCTCAGAATGTACCTAATAACGTGTGACGGCGCCTCTGGCCTTGATAACCGCACGAATCCGGCGAGGCAGAGACTCTACGAGGTTGTGCATGTACTGAACATCGATTTGCTGCCACTCGTTCATCAGCCGGTCCCGAAGTTCCGCCAGAGTCCGTGGGTGTCTATTCCTGCGCTTCACTTTCTGTTTCCAGCCTGAACAACACCTTCGACGCATTCAGGATTAAAGGCTTCATTGGACCTGCGATGTACTCGTCGCCTCCCATCATTGGAGAACAAACAAAAACGGGACTCATCGGAACAAATTACATGTTTCCAATCTGCCGCAGTCCGGTTTTTGTGCCTCTGAGCCCATTTATAACGTGCCAATTTGTGACTTGCTGTTAACAGCGGCCTCTTCCGTGGTACCCTGCTCCAGATGTCCATCGCATGCAGTTCTCGTCGCAATGTCCGTTCGGAAATTGGTCGCTGGAGAACCTCAATGGTTTCTTGGAGCAATTGTTCTCTGGTTTGAAAACGATTTGCAGTTACTAGACGAGAAACATGGCGGCGGCCCCTATTGTCGAGAATTGTTTGCCGGCCACAGTTACACCGTCGATTGTCAGTTGATTGCGAACTACACCACTCTTTGTAAACTCGCTGGACAGTACGCGTTGACACACCAACAAATTGGGCTACTTCAGACATTTTGTGTCCGTGGGCTCTGCCAAACACGATGGCTCCTTTTTGCCACTGAGTAACGTCTGCCTCACGACCCATTTTGCAGACTATATCCAACACACACTTTGTTCTTCACCACCTCACGAAACAGATCTGATCCTGTGTGCTACGTCACCGCTACTTGTCACTTACCAATGCTACATCAGCGCCCTCTGTGTGACCTTGAACTTCCTACTATCGGTGCTATTAGGGGTGACTAATTTTTTGTCCGGTGTGCTTATATATATATATTAAACACACCGTACATGGAACAAGGAACTCTTCTGGGAAATTACCTCCACTATAGTTCGAATAAGTAATGATAAATGACAAATACTATAGTTTTTTCTTTTTCATGATGGAAAGCTCAACGTGGGCACCGGGTCACTCGCAAAGAGGCCCCAAAATATAGCTTCCCTCACCAGCTATCTGCACATAGCTGGTGAGGGAAGCTATATTTTTGGGCCTCTTTTCCAGTAACCCGGTGCCCACGTTCGGCATTCCATCATGAAAAAGAAAAAACTATAGTATTTGTCATTTATCATTACTTATTCGAACTATAGTGGATGTAATTTCCCAGAAGAGTTCTTTGTTCCATGCACGGTCTGTGTTTCACATATAAGTTTCTCACGGGACCATTCTGAGTATATATATATATATATATATATATATATATATATATATATTCAACTGCAAAGAACACGCAGTATAAATAACGTAAAGAACGACGCTTGTATAGGAGATATTCCGCGCAAGACGAGAGAGAGAAAACGGAACAAATGAAAAAATGAAGTAACCACCTGGGAATCGAACCCGGGATCTTCCGATTGCCGGTCAGACGCGATACCATTACACCATGGACTTCACTCTTCCAAACGCCGTAATTCTTCTACATACTCGCAGAAACCAATGCCCCAAGGGGGCACCTCCCGCATGCCGTAACATTATATACATTCAACTGCAAAGAACACGCAGTATAAATAACGTAAAGAACGACGCTTGTATAGGAGATATTCCGCGCAAGACGAGAGAGAGAAAACGGGACAAATGAAAAAATGAAGTAACCACCTGGGAATCGAACCCGGGATCTTCCGATTGCCGGTCAGACGCGATACCATTACACCATGGACTTCACTCTTCCAAATGCCGTAATTCTTCTACATACTCGCAGAAACCAATGCCCCAAGGGGGCACCTCCCGCATGCCGTAACATTATATACATTCAACTGCAAAGAACACGCAGAAGAATTACGGCATTTGGAAGAGTGAAGTCCATGGTGTAATGGTATCGCGTCTGACCGGCAATCGGAAGATCCCGGGTTCGATTCCCAGGTGGTTACTTCATTTTTTCATTTGTTCTGTTTTCTCTCTCTCGTCTTGCGCGGAATATCTCCTATACAAGCGTCGTTCTTTACGTTATTTATACTGCGTGTTCTTTGCAGTTGAATGTATATAATGTTACGGCATGCGGGAGGTGCCCCCTTGGGGCATTGGTTTCTGCGAGTATGTAGAAGAATTACGGCATTTGGAAGAGTGAAGTCCATGGTGTAATGGTATCGCGTCTGACCGGCAATCGGAAGATCCCGGGTTCGATTCCCAGGTGGTTACTTCATTTTTTCATTTGTTCCGTTTTCTCTCTCTCGTCTTGCGCGGAATATCTCCTATACAAGCGTCGTTCTTTACGTTATTTATACTGCGTGTTCTTTGCAGTTGAATGTATATAATGTTACGGCATGCGGGAGGTGTCCCCTTGGGGCATTGGTTTCTGCGAGTATGTAGAAGAATTACGGCATTTGGAAGAGTGAAGTCCATGGTGTAATGGTATCGCGTCTGACCGGCAATCGGAAGATCCCGGGTTCGATTCCCAGGTGGTTACTTCATTTTTTCATTTGTTCCGTTTTCTCTCTCTCGTCTTGCGCGGAATATCTCCTATACAAGCGTCGTTCTTTACGTTATTTATACTGCGTGTTCTTTGCAGTTGAATGTATATAATGTTACGGCATGCGGGAGGTGCCCCCTTGGGGCATTGGTTTCTGCGAGTATGTAGAAGAATTACGGCATTTGGAAGAGTGAAGTCCATGGTGTAATGGTATCGCGTCTGACCGGCAATCGGAAGATCCCGGGTTCGATTCCCAGGTGGTTACTTCATTTTTTCATTTGTTCCGTTTTCTCTCTCTCGTCTTGCGCGGAATATCTCCTATACAAGCGTCGTTCTATATATATATATATATATATATCGAAGCATTTCATAATTCTTTATTGTTGGATAGATCCCAATCTCCTACGTTTTTAGATGTTTTTGACAATACGCAGAATTAGACGGAGTGTGAATAAAAATGTGCTTAGTTCGTGAAAATGAATGTCTGGTTTGGGTGGTAGATAAATGGATACCCTAGATATCCTGGTGGTTAAGATGCTGGGTGTTGATCGTAGGTCGAGAGGTCCAGTCCGGACGATGACATTGTAATTTCTGTCCCGCTCGTGCTGTTGTGGTTATTCAACGTTAAACTGTAGGTCTAAGGTGGAGTGACAAGCTTGACCTTCGTCGGAATGAACAATTCGAGCGGATGCTAAATAAATGTTGCCGATAAAGTAGAATTTTTTTAATGCATAAAGGATGGGTTAGGGGTAATGATGTAGTAAGTTTTAGGAGATGTTGCATGGTTTTTATATGAAGTTTAACACTGATAAAATTCAACTGTTACGGTACGGAAAAGGGGAGGATCTAAAATTCCATGAAATAGAAAAGAAGATCCCCGATGACCCAGGTGTACCTGCGAGATGGAGAGTAAAAGAAATCAACTCACTACTTCACCAGGCCAACTAGATCTATTGTAGTAGTATTCCCCGTTAAACTGTAGGTCTAGGATGGGATGAAAGGCTTGACCTTCGACGGAATGAGCAATTCGGGTATTTTTTTGTCTTTCTTGAAATAAAGAGAAATGTTGTTTTGAAGGCCCTTTGTATAAGAGATGAATGAGAAAATGCTGGGGTGCTGGATTCCTCGTTAAACCGTAGGTCTAGGGCGGGGTGAAAAGTTTGACCTTCGTCAGAATGAACAATTTGGGTAGGTCCGGGTTAGTATATTATTTTTTTATTATATATATACTCCTCGTTCGTAATTCTTATGCTATTATTATTTTTTATTGCATATATTCCTTCGCTTGTATAGGACCGTATATTTATTTTCAATATATTTCGTGAAATTGGATCCAATAATTCGTCCAAATAAACAGTGATGTGCTGGTGCTTTATTAATTCTTTTGGATGTATATATAAACGTTATTATTATTATTTAATTATACCAAATGGCTGGGTAGTCCTTCTAAGTCAACTGGCGGGTTATGCCAACTGGCGGTTTAAGGCAGCTGACGGGTACAAACGCACACAAATACACGTACACCCCCGACTAGGATTATGCCAATCCAATAATTCGTCTAAATAAACAGAGTGATGTGGTGGTGTTTTATTTATTTCTTTTGGTTGTATATATAAACGTTATTATTATTTAATTATACCAAATGGCTGGTTAGGCTTTCTAAGTCAACTGGCGGGTTAAGCGAACTGGCAGATTAAGCCAGCTAACGGAATATGCCAACTGGCGGAAAGTCAGAATATATGCTTTAATTAAATAAATAGCGCAATCTGGCAACTCAACCAGTTAAGCCAACTGGCTGATTAGGACCTTATAAGAGAGCGGGCGCTCGGATGAACTCTCAATATGCGCTTGGCTCCTGCCAGGCGAACACTCTTCTCTCCTCCTTTCTCTCTCTCTCTTAGGTTAGGTATACCCCTTTGGGGGGTGAGGCCGTCCCACGTTCTCCCCCAAAGAGGTCTCCCCCAGCCTGCTGATCTCCAATTACACCACACCAAACATTCACCGAGAATCGATGTTGAAAGTTTCCTTCAACGATACCGTGGGGATTATCAGCGGAACACAAGTGGAATTTCGTCTATTATTATTTCCATTCCGAATAAATTGTGCTTCATCACTAAACAGTATGCGATTAAGAATTTGGCGATGCATAACCATCCACTGCTGGTGTAGTTCATTGCAACTTGGGGGATACCCCTCCCCCATAGTTGCATGACCCCTTGTTGCATAACATCTTGCAACATTCTCCCTCCCCTTGTTGCATAACATCTTGCAACATTGATCACACATTTGCAATTGCATTGCACTCTCTCCTTTTGTGCCCATGCTACTTATGGCGAACCATACATGATGAGGGTTTGTGTCCCTATCATTTGCAACGTGTGAAAGCTCTTCAACCGGATGATTACGATAAACGTGCTCAATTTTGGCAGTGGATGGTTATGCATCGCCAAATTCTTAATCGCATACTGTTTAGTGATGAAGCACAATTTACTCGGAATGGAAATAACAATAGACGAAATTCCCACTTGTGATCCGCTGATAATCCCCACGGTATCGTTGAAGGAAACTTTCAACATCGATTCTCGGCGAATGTTTGGTGTGGTGTAATTGGAGATCAGCTGATTGGACCGTTTGTTTTGGAACAACGATTAACTGCTGATATTTATCTGAACTTCCTGACGAACAAATTGCCGCTTTTGATGGAGGACGTGCCCTTGGAGACAAGGCGTAGGATGTTCTTTCAGCACGATAGGGCGCCACCACATTTTGGTCGTCATGTTACGGATTACTTCAATCAGCGGCACGGGAATCGTTGGATTAGTCGTGCTGGTCCAATATCGTGGCCCCCGAGATCTCCGGACCTAACCCCGTTAGATTTCTTTTTATGGAGCCTTATGAAAGAGATGGTCTACAAGACCAAGGTACAAACGGGATTATGGATGCGTCGGATTATGGGTGGCGCTGCTTACATACGAGAACATCCCGAAATGATTCAATGGGCAGTGGACTTTTGTTTGGAACGAGCAAGGCTGTGCATTGAAAACTGATGCAGATATTTTGAACATCTATAAGGTGTATCTCATAAAAGTTAGCAATAAATACATCACATTAATACTCTCGTTTATTTTTTTCCGTGCACCGATGTTGTATTAACTTTTTTACTCGATATTACCCCATAAAGTATGGCAGACTGGTGGTGGGACGCACTTTCAGGATGGATTCAGGACCTGAAAACAATGAAAAAAGCTTATATAAATATATGTCCGAAATCGCTTTGTTTCTGAGTTACAGCCCCTTTTGTGTTCGAGCAATTCTTTCCGCAAACTGTTTACAAATACTGCTTGCCGACAATGTTTATGAGTGTTAATAAAACGTGCATAGTTCGTGAAAATACAATGTTGAATGCCTGTGAACGAAGCTGTATGGTGCGCATTCTGGAGTTGTGTGAGTGATAAAACATTAAAGCCGATATTGCTTCATGTATCGTAGATTGAAAAATTTTCTAAACGAATGACCGGTATAATGGGATACAAGTATTCATATGATTCTTTCATATTAGAACAACCCCCGTACAAGAAGCACTAACGCTTGGCATGACGCACCCATGTGACTCGTTCCCCCACACCTCCCATGAGCCAAACCGCGCACCGGTTGCTCATAATCACCTCAGAGCTTGACCCGACTGGATGTGCACTCCTCACAATAGAAAAACAATGTATGATGGAGCTTCCGTTGAACAATATCATCAATGCCGTATACGACGTGTCCGTGATGAAGTCAGTGCGTGTGTTCAGGCGTAAAACCGGCGCTGTTAATTATTACTGGAAACGAGTTGTAGACAATCAAACTCTGGTAAACAGAATAATTTATTTAAATGTTGAGGAGATGAACAGAATCTTCCTGGCGGTTGAGAAGTGGGATGAGGACCGTTATGAAATACCTGCAGGTGTAGGCACAAGAAGATAGCAGATTAGTGATAAATCCTCTTACGCAAGATAATAACGCTGATAATAGCGTCCTTGTCCACACGCGAAACCGATTCATTCTCGACAGAATGTTTGAAATCGTCGGTATCCGCAAGCTAAAGCCTATATTAGACGCGCGTGTTGCCGATATACTTTATTTTGACACGGTTCTTGAATACACATACACCGCTCTGCTCGACGGGTTTACCGATTGTAGGACTGAAAAAGGCGAGAATGGATTGGAACTGGATGCGTATTTAAAAGGTATAGACTCTTCGAGATATCTTGAACTTTGGTACAAAGGACTTGAGCGGTACAGGGCTGAGCTCACCTACACTGTTCACCCTCAAGAGCTATTTCTTTATATAATTGCCAGCTGTCGGCACGATTTAGATTACTTCAATTGTTGATATGCGTTGCGAAGAAGAGTTCACGGTTGGAAAGCTCGGATTGGAAAGAATAAACTCTCATTTGGAAGTGTTTATAAACTTGAATTTAATAACGATGTTGTGGCAAACAATGACCTCTTTGTGCGTGCTTCTGAATATATTCTAACCGTGTTTAAAGAGTGTTAACTTGCTAACCATTTGTAAAGTGGGTACGAAAATAGTGTTAAACGATCTGAAAGCCCTTTAAATTGAGTATAGACACCCCGCGTATTTTGAGTGGTGAAATTATGTTAAATCGTATTTATTGCATGGTACAAAGCAACGAGGATGTAACTGTGGACTCGATCACATGCGAGTTTAGTATTTTAATTAAGCGCAGTAGCACATAAAGCGCTTATATTTTGATGTGTGTGTATATGTATATATATATATATATATATATATATATATATATATATATATATACAGGGTGTGCCGAAAGTCTGGATCCATAGACAAATATTTATTTTAATACATAAATTACAACAAATGGTAAATACTTAAAATGAATATCAACTTTAACTCGTAAATGCGTATCCGTGATACTGTACAGTAGTTCGTACTCCAGTATAAATACTCAAATACTTTTTTATTTCAGCCCAGAAATGGCTTCGAATCTAACAACAGAAGACCGGGTAGAACTTGTGCTCATGTACGCAAGACAGGGCGCTACACACAGAGAAGTTGCTACCGAATTCAATAGAAATCATCCTGATAAGCATCCAGTAACACATGCGACTGTTGGCAAGTTGATTAAACGTTTCAAAGAAACAGGAAGTGTACATGATCGACGGCATTCTGGTCGTCCAAAAACTGCAACTGATGAAAATACCTCTGCATTGGTATGTGAAACTTTAACGAAAAGTCCAGTAAAGTCAAAAAGAAGATTATCAAATGAAACACGCATCTCGAGAACGTCAATTCGAAGAATTATTAAAAATCATAAATTTCATCCCTAAGTGTCTCGATGTCAGAGGCCGCCAATTTGAGCATTTGTTATAATTTGTTGTTTATACTGGAGTACGAACCACTGTACAGTATCACGGATACGCATTTACGAGTTAAAGTTGATATTCATTTTAAGTATTTACCATTTGTTGTAATTTATGTATTAAAATAAATATTTTCCTATGGATCCAGACTTTCGGCCCACCCTGTATATGTGTATGATATATGTATTGGAATTCTTCTGCATTATTATTTTGAAGTTTATATGTGTGTGTGTAGATGCGCGTACATATATTAAACGTGTATATACATTTCCCCTGCACTATTATTATTATTTAAGAATATATATATATATATATGAAAATTATTTCACGAAAGTGACACGTGAAAACTATTTATGATGAATAAAACCACGAAGGGAAAAAGAAACACAAAGTGGTGCTCAAGCGCTTTCGTCTAATATCCTCAGGAAGACTGGAGTGAAAGGAGAGTTCAAGGCAATATATAGGTTACAAAAATAAACATATATATATATATATATATATATATATATATGGTAAGTATAGAAAAAATTGTGGGAGGAGCAAACACATTTGTATGGAAAAATGACAATTTTAGCACTTTGTCCGAAATTCAACATAAATTCAAATGGCTTGTTTCCAGCAAATTTTTTTATAGTTACTGTCTGAATGGTAAACAGGTCACAAAAGAATAAAGAAATAAAAATAAATATAAATATAAAATGGAAAAAATTACAAAATAATGCCTTAGTGATATATACGTCACGGCCTAAATAACCATAAAGAAATAAACCAACATAAAAAAACCAAAAATTGTAAGTGGAGTCTACAAATTCAAGCTCAAAAGGAAAGTTTACAATCAATTTAATAGATGATGCCAAAATGATATATATGTCACAAAGAAATAAAGAAAAAAAACAAAAAATAAATTGAAAAATAAATTGTAAGAGAGGCACCAAGGTTTTTTAGTTATTGTCTGAATCATACATACTATGGTCACAAACGAATAAAAAAGTACAAGTAAATATAAATTGGAAAAAAAATGATGCCTAGATGATATATAAAGAACTATAAAAATATATACAACATATATAAGGTATATATACGAAATATAAACGCAATATATAGGAATATATATATATATATATATATGCATAAGGGAAAAAATTACCAAAGGTTTTTATAATTATTGTCTGAAAAAACGGTAGGTCACAAAAGAATAACGAAATAAAAATAAATATAAATTGAAAAAATTACAAATAATACAACTACACATGTACACCCGCATAACCAAATATATATACATATACATACATATGTACATACATACCTACATATATATACATATACATATATATACATACATACATATACATACATATACACATATATAAGAAATATGCCTACAACAATAAATTGAAAAATAAAATTGTAAGAGAAACATACAGATTTATAAGGAAAAAGAGACAAAAACAAATTTTTACCACAGGTTTAGCAACCTGCCCTTTTTGTTTAAATCCATTCTGAGGAATTCAGAGCAACGGGATCGAGATAAAACAGACCTTTACTCATGTTAAATTATTTGTAAGTTGAATTATAGCCGACTCAAGAATATTTCTATTAACAATGTTGCTAGAGTGAAACAAACTGAAGCATTATTCCAATCAATACAATGGGATAACTCTGACAAATGGACAAAAAGGGCACTGGACAACTGTCCCGTTCTAACGGAATATTGATGATGTTTTACACGCGTTTGCAAATCCTTTCCCGTTTGACATATGTAAAAGGAATCACATTGCTTACACCCAATTTTATAGATAGTGCCTAAATTATTGGTAGGGCTATTTTTTACTATGATATTTTTCACAATATTGTTATATGAAAAAACTACACTGATATCCAAATGTTTAAGTACATTAGCAATGCCTAAGAAGCCCGGGAAAAATGAAAGTACTAAAATATTCTTTGACAATGTGCGAGTGTTATTATTCACACGATAGAAGGTTCGTTTAGCCTTATTAAGACAAGATTCCATGAACGTAGATGGGTAACAGAGCTCACTTCCAATACCGTTGATATTTTCCAATTCGGTATCGATGTATTCCGGACTGGCGATCCTAAGAGCGCGGAGAAACATTGAGGGAAATATAGCCTTCTTAATAGGGGTGTCATGTCCAGAGTAAAAGTGTACGTAGGACAAATTGTTTGTTTTTTAACGATAGATACTAAACTTAAAACCTGGGCTATCCCTATGTACACGCACATCCAAAACGGGATTGAGTTGTCTTGTTCCACTTCTAAAGTAAACTTAATGGAGGGGGGGACTTGGTCATTCAACTCATTGGTCATTCAACTTAAAACCTGGGCTATTCCTATGTACACGCACATCCAAAAACGGGATTGAGTTGTCTTGTTCCACTTCTAAAGTAAACTTAATGGAGGGGACTTGGTCATTCAACTCGATCCCGTTGCTCTGAATTCCTTCAGAATGGATTTAAACAAAAAGGGCAGGTTGCTAAACCTGTGGTAAAAATTTTTGTTTGTCTCTTTTTCCTTATAAATCTGTGTTTCTCTAACAATTTTATTTTTCAATATATTGTTGTATGTATATATATGTATGTATGTATGTATATATGTATGTATGTATGTATATATGTATGTATATGTATATATATTTGGTTATGTGGGTGTACAAATTTAGGGTGGATCACTTTTCACTTTTTTTAAAAAATTATAGCTGGTCAAAGTTTTTCCCATGATTTGGTTCAGTGGAAGTACAGTGACACCATTTTTACCAAAATCGATCAATATTTAGGGGTCGCGCATCGACCTTGAAAATTTCAATTTTGGAAATTTGGAAAAAGTGACAATTTTAAACTGAATAAAGATAAATCATCAAATGACCATATTTTCTGAATCCTCTCAGTGAAAGAAATCCTCTCAGATACTTACCAAGTTGATAGGACAAGTGGTTTAGAAGTTATACTCACCTATAGCATTAAAATTTAAAGTACCGTATTTGTCCCCGTACCTCCATATGCTGTCTGCCATTGTCTGCTTTTTAGGATAAGATAAAACGAATAAGGAAAGATCAAATGTATTTTGTATTAAAACGGTTTACCGATATCACTAAAGGCACTTACTCTGGTGCCCCTAACTAGGTTAAAAAACTGTATGAATCGTGGTTAGAACACACGTCATCTTAAGGCGTGCGCCATGTACTCTCTCTGCTAACTCCCTTTCCCTCTGCGCTACGTCATCTTGGCAAGTGACGACTTCTTGAAGTCACCGAGTTCTTTCCGGCTTTTCCACGAGCTGAGAGCCTGCAGCTGTGACTCGTCTTTTGTGAAGTGTTCGCGTAATCTTCTATCAGTTTTATACCTCTCTCTGCCACGTCGTTGGTAACTTTCAGATGCGAGATGACATTCTTCAGATCACAGTAGTTCTTATCTTGATCCCACTTATTCACCGGCAGAGTGAGCCACGTAGACGCGCACACCTGCAGGCCTGTGAACACGAACCACGATGCTCATCGATCAGGTCCGGAAGGCGCGTCGTGTCATCAACCGAGACGTTGTCATACGTGAAGTCCTCGGGCACAGCGAGGCGGCACAGCTTCTTTGCCATCTCGTGCTTCACAGTGTCTTCTACTTTGTCACTGCAGAGGGCGAAAACGACGGTCTGAGGCCTCAGATACCACAAGTGCCGCCTGATCACTGCCAGTGAAGCCTCTGCAATCTCGCGATCCACAGCCCTGTACTGCAGAAGACGCTGGTACAACACAAGGTCATTCAGCGGGGCATCAGCTGCGACAGGAGCCGCCAGCCAGGCAGGTGCGTAGAGGAGTGCAGTAAATAGTACCACTCTCTGAAGTTTCTGTACCAGCTCGTCGTCGAACTCCAGCTGACCGCTGAATATCAGGAGCTTCGTGTAGTAGATGATCTGAAACGAATACGCACTGTGATGTATAAATACCGACACCACTCCATATAAGTTTGTTTAATGGTAAATTATTTATCTTATTTTTTTCTGGTAGGGACTTCAAATGGCTGTTTGCAGAAGGCAATACAATATTTAACTTCTAATTCAAAATACCAACCTTGGTCATCCACCTCGCATGATGGTAGGCTCCTGGGCGCATGAAGTGTGTGCCACGACGTGGCTGGGCCCCGAGTACCAGGAGTGTAATCTCCGCCACTTCTCGGTAGTCTTCTCTGACAAGACCAGAAGCGGTGCCGGGAAACTTGACTGCCTCATCTCGGAGCTCCATCAGCCACGTCACCTCCGCCAAATGCTCGATCTCCAGCTCGCGATAAGTCGAAAGGTCGAGCTTGTCCCACCTAAAAGGGGAGTTATGAAAATATTGCATGAAAACGACTGAAGTTTCCCTTTTCGACTGCTATTAACATCATTAGTAGAAGGACGCTGATATCTCAATTGCTCTGAAGGTAAAAAATCATTGGAGAAAACAAATGCGCCTTAGACTTGAAATTCACCTTCTCCTCAGATACTGGAACAAAGGTTCAGTTGGTGCTGTGGTTCTTCCAAACGCGGTGATGACCACTGCCCCCACGATGAGCTCCATAACGTGATGGCGACAGCCCAGCTGGAAGAGCGTTTACCAAGCATGTTCTCCAGCCGGACCACCGCACCCTGCACCCTCCCCGTATTGGAGGAAGTTGTGTCGAAGCACAGTCCAATCACGTTGTTCTCGCATCCCCAGTCTTTGAGAGCACGAAAGGTCGCCTGGGCCTGGGACAGACCGGTGCCGTCAGCAACAGTCGGAACGGCCAGCAACTTTCTTTCTGTGCATTGGGGAGCTCCGGAGATGAGAATCGCCTGGCGGTGCTCCAATGATCCAAGAGAGTCCTGAAACGTATGTCATACATGCCAATCCATTATCGTCCACTGGAATATGTCAATCCACTGTCGTCACTGAACATGTTAATTCACTGTCGTCCACGGTGAGGGCAAAACTGACCTTCATTACTTTACCGTCCCAGTGGACGACAGCATGCCTCGGAGATACGAAGGATTTCTGCACAGCTGTCGACACTTCACAACGATGTGCCACTCTTCCACGGCGAGACGTGTCCTTCGAGATACTGAATTTGTCCAGGTCTGCGGGCGGATCTGCCGAACGTAGGACTGCCGCCACGACACTTGCCACCTATGTGCGAAATTGAAAGGAAATTGACAAGGATGCGTATGGTTTTTATGTGACAAAATAATCACTAAATTTTCCGTCGTTACGTCTATTATATCTTTGTCAAGGAAAGATCATTACTGATAAAATTATATACACACCTGATTATTGGACATCCGGAAGCGATCAGCCACTTCAATAACAGCCGGTGCATTGAGGATGCGGTGAGGAAGGCTGATTGATACAGTTGATTCTCTCGGCTGTCGGTATGGTGGTTCTAGCTGTGATTCGGAGTTGCTCGATGATCTGCTTTCTATAGATTCATCGTCGCTCTCAGCTTCGGTTCCTAATTTCGTTTTTGAGGTGCCTGGCTCATCACGAGATTGTTGTCTTGAGAGTTGCCGTTTTCTCTTGACAACGAACACTTTATCATTCCCACTCATTGTTGCCTGGCGCAGGCCCCGTTGATCCTCATAAAATTTAATATCTTCTTGTTTGTTGTTGTCTGAGAGCAGTCGACTTTTCTGTATCTCTTCAATAGCATCGGGAGCTCCGATGTCCCAGAGCTTGTTCAGATTTTCTGAAAACTTCTCCTGCCTTTTCCCGCGTCACTGTCTCTCATCTTGCTCTTCTGCAGCGAGTGCCACTCTTCCCACAGTAACTCCAGTTTTCTTTCGCAGTTACTCCTCGTGATCGTCTTTATACGTGCCATGTTCCAAAATGCCAGAACATTGGTCACCGTGTCTTTTACGGCGGCCTTCCTGTCAGTAGTTTCCTGCTTGGCATAGAAGAAGTACTGGAGAACTTGATGGGTGGTTGGCAATTTGGCACCACAGATCGAGGAAGATGGCTGACCAATTAAGAAGACGTCCGTGGCTGACCTTAGAGAAGGTAGTGCTGTTGTTGCTGCTTTCTCTTTTCCAGAATAAGTAACTTTCAGAGTCTTCCCACTCCTGGTTGTTAACAGTTTATCCATTGTACTAAAGTCTAGACTTATCAAACAAGAATCAGTTGACACAGTTGATCTGTAAAAAGCAAACTGTGATTAGTAAAAATATTGGTCATAGACATAGTGTGTGTGTGTAATTGGGATTTTAGGATGTGCCAGCTACTGATGCTATGATTACGTCCATAACGGGGGACAAATACGGTATTTTAAATTTTAATGTTATTTCTAGGTGAGTGTAACTTCTAAACCACTTGTCCGATCAACTTGGTAAGTATCTGAGAGGATTTCTTTCACTGAGAGGATTCAGAAAATATGGTCATTTGATGATTTATCTTTATTCAGTAAAAAATTGTCAATTTGGCCAAATTTCCAAAATTGAAATTTTAAAGGTCGATGCGCGACCGCTAAATATTGATCGATTTTGGTAAAAATGGTGTCAGTATACTTCCACTGAACCAAATCATGGGAAAAACTTTGACCAGCTATAATTTAAAAAAAAAAGTGAAAAGTGATCCACCCTAGACTGTACGTGTGTAGTTGTATTATTTGTAATTTTTCCAATTTATATTTATTTTTATTTCTTTATTCTTTTGTGACCTATCGTTTTTTCAGACAATAATTATAAAAACCTCTGGTAATTTTTTCCCTTATGCATATATATATATATATATATATATATATATATATATTCCTTATATATTGCGTTTATATTTCGTATATATACCTTATATATGTTGTATATATTTTTATAGTTCTTTATATATCATCTAGGCATCATTTAGTTTTCCAATCTATATTTACTTGTACTTTTTAATTCGTTTGTGACCATAGTATGTATGATTCAGACAATAACTAAAAAACCTTTGGTGCCTCTCTTACAATTTATTTTTCAATTTATTTTTTTGGTTTTTTCTTTATTTCTTTGTGACATATATGTCATTTTGGCATCATCTATTAAATTGATTGTAAACTTTCCTTTTGAACTTGAATTTGTAGACTCCACTTACAATTTTTTTTTTTTTTATCTGTTGGTTTATTTCTTTATGGTTATTTATTTAGGCTGTGACGTATATATCACTAAGGCATTATTTTGTAATTTTTCCAATTTATATTTATATTTATTTTTATTTCTTTATTCTTTTGTGACCTGTTTACCATTCAGACAATAGCTATAAAAAAATTTGCTGGAAACAAGCCATTTGAATTTATGTTGAATTTCGGACAAAGTGCTAAAATTGTCATTTTTCCATACAAATGTGTTTGCTCCTCCCACAATTTTTTCTATACTCACTATATATATATATATATATATGTTTATTTTTGTAACCTATATATTGCCTTGAACTCTCCTTTCACTCCAGTGTTCCTGAGGATGTCATTAGACGAAAGCGCTTGAGCACCAGTTTGTGTTTCGTTTTCCCTTCGTGGTTTTATTCATCATAAATATTTTTCACGTGTCACTTTCGTGAAATAATTTTCATATAATGAACACCACGCGTTCCTTCGCCTTGCTGTTCCCTCTATTTCTCCGTTTGTTTCTGTGTTTTCTTCTACATTAATGAAGGGGCATGCAATTCGTATCCGACGAAAGTTTCTTACTAATTGTCTGGAGGAGCAGGTCCTTCCCAAGTCCCTCCTTCCGATTAGCCTCAGACAAATGGACGACCATCCGTTCAACAACTTTAGCAGAGTAATTTTAAAGAAACATATTGAAGTCACCAGTTATTCCCCAACCGTGGATCCAACCTTTGTTTGATGAAATTTACAACGAGTTGCGTCGGAGAACTTCACTTCGAAACATTTTGGATCGCAAAATTAAGTCTCATTCGAAATAGTCAGTGGAGTAAAAAAACAAGCTCAAAATGTATTGTGAACCTTTCTTCGAAAAACATTAGTGACGATGCAAAAAGTGCCCTTGGATTTGGTATGTCCTTTTTTATTGTTAAAAAACCTACTGCTTTACAAATTTGTCATAGTCTTGCTTGTTTTGAAAAACAGTGTAACCTTCCTCAGTCTTTGGTTAACATAGTTAAAGGCCTTGTCTATGGTGCTGCGAATTTTACTTACGAAGATAACTTTCCTAAACGTTTCCGCAATAGCCTTTCACAATTAAAAAAAGGTAGTGAGCTCCATATTACTAAAGCAGACAAGGCTAACACCTTAGTCATTATGGACAAAGTGGACCACATTGGAAAGATGAACGAGCTGCTTCAGGACCCTGCCACATACGTGAAACTTAGGAAGAACCCTCAGGATGATGTCATCAAATCATTCAATAGTGGCTTGAAACGCATTCTCGAAGATCATAAGGACTTAATTCCCCTTTTCTTGTCCACTTCACCTTCTCTGCCTTATCTTTATGTCTTATTAAAACCCACAAACCGGGCAACCCTATGCGCCCTATTATTAGCTCGGTGGGCTCTATTACCTATAAACTCTCCAAATGGCTTGTTAATGTTTTGTCCCCCATTCTTGGAACTATCTCTGATTCACACGTAAAAAATTCCATGGATCTTACTGAAAAATTGAATAATGTTCGCATTAATACCAACGATAGATTGATCAGTTTTAACGTTTGTTCATTGTTCACAAAAGTGCCGATTGATGATATGCTTGACTTTCTCGCCCGAGAATTACATAACTATGATCTGCCATTACCTGCACACACTGTTTTGGAACTTATTAAGCTTTGTATGAAGGATTGTAAATTCACTTTCAATGGCGAGCATTATCAACAAGTTTTTGCGATGGCCATGGGCAACCCTTTGTCGCCCCTTCTCTCCAATATTTATATGGAGTTTTTTTAAATTACTTACATTCCGAGAATCCTGGGGGTTGGCATCCCATGGTTGCGGTACGTCGACGATATTTTGTGTATCTGGCCCATGAATCGTGACCTGGATGACTTCCTCCTTCAGTTAAATGACCAAGTCCCCTCCATTAAGTTTACTTTAGAAGTGGAACAAGTCAACTCAATCCCGTTTTTGGATGTGCTTGTACATAGGGATAGCCCAGGTTTTAAGTTTAGTATCTATCGAAAAAAAAACAATTTGTCCTACGTACACTTTTACTCTGGACATGACACCCCTATTAAGAAGGCCATATTTTCCTCAATGTTTCTCCGCGCTCTTAGGATCGCCAGTCCGGAATACATCGATACCGGATTGGAAAATATCAACGGTATTGGAAGTGAGCTGTGTTACCCATCTACGTTCATGGAATCTTGTCTTAATAAGGCTAAACGAACCTTCTATCGTGTGAATAATAACACTCGCACATTGTCAAAGAATATTTTAGTACTTCCATTTTTCCCGGGCTTCTTAGGCATTGCTAATGTACTTAAACTTTTGGATATTAGTGTAGTTTTTTCATATAACAATATTGTGAAAAACATCATAGTAAAAAATAGCCCTACCAATAATTTAGGCACTATCTATAAAATTGGGTGTAAGCAATGTGATTCCTTTTACATATGTCAGACGGGAAAGGATTTGCAAAAGCGTGTAAAACAGCATCAATATTCCGTTAGAACGGGACAGTTGTCCAGTGCCCTTTTTGTCCATTTGTCAGAGTTATCCCATTGTATTGATTGGAATAATGCTTCAGTTTTGTTTCACTCTAGCAACATTGTTAATAGAAATATTCTTGAGTCGGCTATAATTCAACTTACAAATAACTTTAACATGAGTAAAGGTCTGTTTCAACTCGATCCCGTTGCTCTGAATTCCTTCAGAATGGATTTAAACAAAAAGGGCAGGTTGCTAAACCTGTGATAAAAATTTATTTTTGTCTCTTTTTCCTTATAAATCTGTATGTTTCTCTTACAATTTTATTTTTCAATTTATTGTTGTATGCGTATTTCTTATATATGTGTATGCGTATGTATGTGTATGTATGTATGTATATATATATGTATATGTATATATATATGTATGTATGTATGTATATATGTATATATATGTATATATATTTGGTTATGTGGGTGTACATGTGTAGTTGTATTATTTGTAATTTTTTCAATTTATATTTATTTTTATTTCTTTATTCTTTTGTGACCTACCGTTTTTTCAGACAATAATTATAAAAACCTTTGGTAATTTTTTCCCTTATGCATATATAATATATATATATATATATATATATATATATATATATTCCTTATATATTGCGTTTATATTTCGTATATATACCTTATATATGTTGTATATATTTTTATAGTTCTTTATATATCATCTAGGCATCATTTTCTTATCCAATTTATATTTACTTGTACTTTTTTTATTCGTTTGTGACCATAGTATGTATGATTCAGACAATAACTAAAAAACCTTTGGTGCCTCTCTTACAATTTATTTTTCAATTTATTTTTTTGTTTTTTTTCTTTATTTCTTTGTGACATATATACAATTTTGGCATCATCTATTAAATTGATTGTAAACTTTCCTTCTGAGCTTGAATTTGTAGACTCCACTTACAATTTTTTTTTTATCTGTTGGTTTATTTCTTTATGGTTATTTAGGCTGTGACGTATATATCACTAAGGCATTATTTTGTAATTTTGTCCATTTTATATTTATATTTATTTTTATTTCTATTCTTTTGTGACCTGTTTACCATTCAGACAATAACTATAAAAAAATTTGCTGGAAACAAGCCATTTGAATTTATGTTGAATTTCGGACAGTGCTAAAATTGTCATTTTTCCATACAAATGTGTTTGCTCCTCCCACAATTTTTTCTATACTTACTATATATATATGTTTATTTTTGTAACCTATATATTGCCTTGAACTCTCCTTTCACTCCACTTTTCCCGAGGATGTCATTAGACGAAAGCGCTTGAGCACCACTTTGTGTTTCTTTTTCCCTTCGTGGTTTTATTCATCATATATATATATATATATATATATATATATATATATATTCCTCGCTTAAAGTGTGTATTTTGGGTGTATATAGATTTCTTCTACTATTATTATTTTGAATGTATATTTATCTCCTATATATATTTCGAATAAGTGTATGGTAAATAATTGATTCCATGTTAAATAACTCGACTAAATAAAGATAATGACGTAGTTGTGTTTTATTATTAAAAATATATATACATAATATTATTTGATTATTTTACGCGGAAATTAACGGTACTACAAAAGTTATATATATTTGCATTGACTTCTAAGCTGACTGAAACTGGCAAGAACTTCATTATACGGAGAACAGCTCTCCATTAGATATATATAAATTAAATAAATAGTGCAATCTGGCAACTATTCTTATGGACTGCATCGAATAAAATATATATATATATATACAGGGCGTCCCAAAAAAATGTATACACACTTTAACAGCTGATAGCTCAATTGATGTTTCTTTCTTTCCAAGTTAAACCCATTAGAATTAATAATGGCAGTCAGACTAAGCTT
The DNA here is from genome assembly GCA_023014485.1 of Bathynomus jamesi. Lineage (NCBI taxonomy): Eukaryota > Metazoa > Arthropoda > Malacostraca > Isopoda > Cirolanidae > Bathynomus > Bathynomus jamesi. Next base: position 374,831 of record JAJOZX010001027.1, on the reverse strand, counting down.
TGAACAAAGGAAATTCATTCTAAAATGCTACTGGAAGTGTGAAAACGCAGTTGAAGTGCAAAGACAGTTTAGGAGGGAGTTTCAAACACATCCACCAACGCGACTTACCATCACTCGAATTAGAGATAAGTTTGAAGCCGATGGAACTGTTCAGAATGTCCACAAGAAGCGTTCCGGAAGACCACGGACATCGACAAGCCCACAAAGCAAGAAAGAGTACTGGAAACGTATCACCAAAGTCCAAGAAAATCTGTGCGGCAAGCGAGTCGTGAGGAAGGAATTTCAGAATCGTCTGTCCAACGCATTTTGAAGCGCTGTCAATGGAAAAGTTACATTCCAAGATTAGTCCATGCTATTAATGAAGATGATCCGGACCGAAGAGTGGAGTATTGCGAGTGGTACTTGGCACGATGTGGATGTGGATTGGACGAAGGGGTTTCGTAGAATACCCTCCGCGTTCACCAGACCTCACACCACTAGACTTTTTTTTATGGGGATACTTAAAAGACAAAGTCTACGCTATAAAACCTGCAACAGTCGCTGAATTGAGAGCAGCCATTGAACGAGAATGCACACAAATACCAAACGAAATGTTTCGTGATGTTTGCGATTCCATTGCTTCGCGTTATCAGCAGTGCCTGGACCAGAACGGACGTCAGTTTGAAAACAGGCGTTGACAAAACAATTAAATAATGTCTGTAGATTCTATTACATTTTGAAAATGAAATGTATTTTAATAAACACTGCCTTTATAATTATTTAAAGTGTGTATACATTTTTTTGGGACGCCCTGTATATACACTACTGTCTAAACAAGCCAATCTTTTGTTTGGGGGGAGCCAGCATGATCATCTACTCTCTTCATTAATATATATATATATATATATATAATATATATATATATATATATATATATACTCCTTTCTAAACGAGCCAATTACGCCTTCTAAGCCAGATTAAGCCAAGTGGCTGATTAAGACTTCTAAGCCAACTGAGGCTGCCAAGAACTTTAGTATGTGATGAGATATGCCTGCGAAAAGATCTCCTCTCTCTCTCTCTCTCTCTCTCTCTCTCTCTCTCTCTCTCTTAGGCTACATTCCTAGGTCGGGGTACCCCTTTTTGGTGGAGGTCATTCTCCTGGACCAAACCTCTCTCTCCCTTCATGCAGCTTGTGGGATAAACATGCTCCCCCTTACTTGCATACCCCATCACCCATGGGTGCCAACCCCCTCCCCATTTGCAACAACTGATCAACATTGCATTGCAATTTGCACTCTCCCATTTTGCGGGCATACTACTTGCCCTACCAAAAGAAGTGAGGAACCTCCAGCACACCGACCTGAATAACATCAAAAACCAGCTGGACAAATTCCTGTGCAAAGTCCCTGACCAGGCATGAGTGGCTGGCTGAGGGCAGGAGGAAATCGGAAAGCAATTCCCTCCTTTACCAAATCCCGCAAATGAGGCGGGATGCTGCAGAGGGGTCGACGCATGTCGATCCTAAACCGTGGTTGAAACCCTCATAAAGTTACATAAAGTAAGGATATATAGGCTATAAATAAATGGAAAAGAGACTCCTCCCAATTTTAGCACGAAATTTTTTTCACTTGGATATCCATCGGCCCTGGGATCGAGACCCGATTTCGGCAGGCGGCGCGCAGCAAAACCCAGCTGTTCATCTTTCTACACAATAAAGAATTAGTTGGTAGATAAATGGGTACCCTGGGTAGCCTAGTGGTTAAGACGCTGGGCTGCTGCTTGGGCGTAGTTCGGATTCCACGTTAAATTGTAGGTCTAAGGTGGAGTGAGAAGCTTGACTTCCGTCAGAATGAACAATTCAGGCGGAAACAAAACCAACCAAGGTGTGTATATATATATATATATATATACATATATATATATATGTGTGTGTGTTGTGTGTATATATATATATATATATATATGTGTGTGTGTGTGTGTGTGTGTGTTATATATATATATATATATATATATATATATATATGTGTGTGTGTGTGTGTGTGTGTGTGTATATATATATTATATTATATATATATATTTATATATATAAAACAGACTCCTCCCAATTTTAGCATGAATTTTAATTTTGAACAACTAAATAACTATATATATAGTATACAGTGTGTATATATATATACACACATCATCCTTTTACGGACATCATCAAATTTCGTAATTCTCTCTCTCTCTCTCTCTCTCTCTCTCTCTCTCTCATGAAAATGAGTCTAAATACAGTTAGGGTTGAAAAGATGTTTAATTCCTTTTTTCTGTAGTTGTGTAAATTCTTAAAAAGTGTTTCGTGTATTTGGATACGTAATTTGTACATCCAATAGAGGATGTTGTATATAGGAAAGGGTTGATCATTTTAACTGTTCGTGGTTAGGCTTATCCTAAATGTATTTGGGTCAATGGATAATGTATTGGGAGGTGCAGAGACATGAACTTTATGGTCAAGTCAGCGAAACGAAATAGAAAACAGTAATTAATTATTAAATTTGATAAATAGAAAGATTTTGTCCATTGTCACAATGCAGAATTATGATGACGTAAACAGTGAAAGAATGAACATTGAAAACATGAACGTGGAAGATACAGAAAGCTATCGTCCATAGTGAAGTGAAGACACTGACGTCAGGAGTTCGAGTCCCGTTGGCACTGGTAATAATAATAATACAGGAGTAGCCCCAATGCCGCATTAGTTGGCTTGAACGTTGTGCCAGTTTCTGACCCTCCTTGCTGATTATTAAGAGGGGAAATAGGAATGGAGGGAAGCTCAAGAATGGAAGTTAAAATATAGAAGAGGCTCCCCTTGGAAGAAGTGGCTAAGCGACAAAGGTAAAATACGCCAGAAAATGCAGTTAAAAGATGTACCAATTTGAAAGCGACATATATAGGGTGAACCAAAAGTAGGTGGACAGTAAATGATAACGTTTATTTTGAGAATACATATTTAATTTTTTTGTATACTATAATACAAAATAAAATTTAAATAAATTTAGTTATAATATTTAATATATATAACACAACACCATAATTATAATGAACACCATAGTTTAATATAATATAACACAAACCGTATTCAACCTACTGTCCACCTACTTTTGGTTCACCGTGTATATATACTAGCAGAGATACCCGGCGTTGCCCGGGATGTAAGGGTGTGTCAAAATAAGGTAAAAAGATGAACAAAACTAAATGAACACATAAACAAAGTTTTGGTAATTGTTTTTATTCCTTGAAAACATCAGACATTTGTAGCACTTCAGTGTAAACAATGTTACGTGTTTTTCCATTGGGTGTCAAAGCATAAAGATTGCGAGGTGTTCCAACTTTTTGGGGCCATTGTCACCCATAGCAAAAGTCACACTCAAATGTCAAAATGCAAAAACTTATTCCTTAAACTTATATTTTAAAGTTCTCGAAAATAATGATTTTAAGCTTTTTTTTGTCAAATGCAAAACTTATTCCTTAACCTTATATTTTAAAAAGTTTTCGAAAATAATGATTTTAAGCTTTTTGTGTTAAAATGAAAAAACTTATTCCTTAACCTTATATTTTAAAAAGTTCTCGAAAATTTTGAAACTTTTATGCACACCATTAGATTCCCCGTGAAAAGTTATATCTGATTCACTACCTTAAACACTATTTGGTGCAGCCATATTCATTTCAATAGAGAACAAACAAACAGACAAACAGACAAACAAACAAACTTCCTCTTTTATATATAAAAAAATAAATAATAATAATAATAATAATAATAATAATAATAAATATTATATATATATATATTATATATATATATTATATCTATATATATATATATATATAATATATATATATATATATATATATATATATATATATATATATATATATATATAGATATATATATATAATAGAGACCATTCGACGATCTCCCAAACCTGCTCAACAGCAGTCAGAGAATTTCGGCCACCAAAGATCAAACAAAGTGCTCAGAATTTGAAAGATTTACTTCCACCAGTGGAGGGAGTGCACAATGGAACCACCACTCACGAAGCAGTTCTCTGTCGAACAACTCGATAAGATCACTGAAGAGCCCCTTGTTGTCCGGATACCATGTCACTCCCAAGGTGTAGAACTCTGTGTTAGGGTGGTAACTGAAGCGTCTGGGGCAGTGTATGGAAAGGATTCAAAAGATAGTTACATTAGAGCAGTACTTAAATCCCGTGACTTTATGCCGTCATTCAAAACTAAACAAGATTTTAATGTATCATTTACTAAATAAAACTGTCTAGTCTACCTACCTACTGTACCTACCTACTGTACCTACCTACCTACCTACCTACTGTCTAGTCTACCTACCTACTGTCTAGTCTACCTACCTACTGTACCTACCTACTGTACCTACCTACCTACCTACCTACTGTACCTACCTACTGTACCTACCTACCTACTGTACCTACCTACTGTGCACACCATTAGATTCCCCGTGAAAAGTTATATCTGATTCACACCTTAAACACTATTTGGTGCAGCCATATTCATTTCAATAGAGAACAAACAAACAGACAAACAAACAAACTTCCTCTTTTATATATATAAAGATATATATATATATATATATATATATATATATATATATATATATATATATATATATATATACAGGGCGTCCCAAAAAATGTATACACACTTTAACAGCTGATAGCTCAATTGATGTTTCTTTCTTTCCAAGTTAAACCCATTAGAATTAATAATGGCAGTCAGACTAAGCTTTGAACAAAGGAAATTCATTCTAAAATGCTACTGGAGTGAAGTGTGAAAACGCAGTTGAAGTGCAAAGACAGTTTAGGAGGGAGTTTCAAACAGATCCACCAACGCGACTTACCATCACTCGAATTAGAGATAAGTTTGAAGCCGGTGGAACTGTTCAGAATGTCCACAAGAAGCGTTCCGGAAGACTACGGACATCGACAAGCCCCACAAAGCAAGAAAGAGTACTGGAAACGTATCACCAAAGTCCAAGAAAATCTGTGCGGCAAGCGAGTCGTGAGGTAGGAATTTCAGAATCGTCTGCCCAACGCATTTTGAAGCGCTGTCAATGGAAAAGTTACATTCCAAGATTAGTCCATGCTATTAATGAAGATGATCCGGACCGAAGAGTGGAGTATTGCGAGTGGTACTTGACGATGTGGATGTGGATTGGACGAAGGGGTTTCGTAGAATACCCTCCGCGTTCACCAGACCTCACACCACTAGACTTTTTTTTATGGGGATACTTAAAAGACAAAGTCTACGCTATAAAACCTGCAACAGTCGCTGAATTGAGAGCAGCCATTGAACGCGAATGCACACAAATACCAAACGAAATGTTTCGTGATGTTTGCGATTCCATTGCTTCGCGTTATCAGCAGTGCCTGGACCAGAACGGACGTCAGTTTGAAAACAGGCGTTGACAAAACAATTAAATAATGTCTGGAGATTCTATTACATTTTGAAAATGAAATGTATTTTAATAAACACTGCCTTTATAATTATTTAAAGTGTGTATACATTTTTTTGGGACGCCCTGTATATATATATATATCAGGGCTGGCAGTCGGATCGGGACCCCGGACCCAGACTCGGGTTTAACCCGAAAGTGAGATAAGACCCAGACCCGGACCCGATAGTGAATTAGAAAAAAGACCCGGACCCGGACCTGAAAGTGAATTTTAAAATTGACCCAGACCCAGACCCGACCCGAAAGTGAAGGACCCGCACAGCCGGGTTTTTAGTTTACAAAATTTATGTGTGCGCCTTTAGATTTGGCAACAATGTTTTGAATTATCACTCCACCCTCCATATGACTGACTGGAAGTGGAGAATTAACGGTGACGGAAAAATGGCCTAATCCTAATATATTTTATTGTTTGTTTGTGAGTTGTGTACTGTGTACATTGGTTGGTCTCCAGTGCTTCGTTTGCTATTTATATTTGCAATGCCTTTAAAAGGTTTTTTTCGGTGGGGAGTGGTAGCAAAAAAACTAGCCTTACAAGTGAATAAGGGTGTCCCAGGAGGAAATGTCAAGAATGCACCATTTGAGTCTTTGGGTATTTCTAAGTAGAAAGTATTATATCGACATGTGCCTGATTCCCAACCGTTACCGAGATACAGGCCTCTACATTTGGGTAACTAAAACATAATAAAAAGCCGATCTTAGATAATATTCAAGACATTTAATGATACATTGGCAACTGTGCAGATCCTCACATTATTTATTTACATTATTTTTTTGTCTTGGGGTTCTTGAAGAGTAACGTTTATCAGCGGGGTAAGCCCGAAACTAGGGAGCAGTTGATTGCACGTATACAGGATGCGTTCATAAACCTCAGAAATGAACTTCCGCGTTTTCCTTGGCAAGACTCGATGGATCGGAGGCTCGCCGCGTGCATTGAAGAAGGAGGGGTCACTTTGAAACCATTCTGCAATAAGTGCAATAGTGTATTGTATGTTTGTACTTTTTGTAAACCACAAGTGTCATTAAATAGTATCGAAGATCGCCTTTTTATTATGTTTTAATTACCGAAATGTAGAGGCCTGTATCTCGGTAACGGTTGGGAATCAGACCCATATCGATATAATACTTTCTACTTAGAAATACCCAAAGAGTGAAATGGTGCATTCTTGACATTTCCTCCTGGGACACCCTTATAATAATATTGATGAAACATCTACATACCAAATTGAAAAGTGTGGAAAAGTGTATAGTGGCAATCATGTGACAAACCGAAAGCGACACCTAAAATCGTGTCACCCAGATATATATCGTAAAGTTGAGGATCATGATAAAAGCCTACCTAGCACTAGCAGTACTTCGAAAACTCAAATACAAACCAAGGGAATGAATATAGACCAAACTAGCGTTAAAAACATTTTTAAACAAATTAAAGTTGGAGTTCACCCGCATTTTCATAAGAAAACTTTAGAAAATGGCCTGATTTCGTGGGTGACAATAGACGGGCGGCCTTTTAGCATTGTAGAAGATATTGGATTTATACAAGGGCGTTTAAAAGCGGTTTTATACAAGGAGGGGAGGTTCAAACTGGAAAAATCCAGTTATGTGAAGCGCAGAAAGTTCACACTTACGGCCCAAAAGACATTTCAGCCCCATGGCCTATTATTTAGCTAAGAAAAAAGAGTGGGGCAAAATATATTTAGTGCCCCTAGTACATATGATAAATAAAAATATATTAAATTAAAATAGCACGTATCTTTTCTTCACTCTTTCGGATGGTGCGGATGGTAGACTCATTCACGTCATACTCGCGGCCAATTGATGTTATGCTCATACCACCACGCAACTTATCTAGAATCTTTATTTTTTTCGGCTAATGTCATAACTTTACGACTTTTCTTCTCTTCACTATCACTTGTAGATGCTTTAAGTTTTGGTGGCATACTGTTGTCTCAGGGTAATAGCAAAACAACGGCAAAATACGACAACAACAATCCAACACAACTTCACTGAACTTAATGCGTTAGCGGGACTGAGACAAAGGGTGAGGCGAGGGGTGACGCGAGAGGGAGGGAGATGCGAGAATGTTGGAGACTGTAGCAGAAAACACTAGAGCGCGCAGTGGCACGCGTACAGTACTACTGTATTAGAGCGTGTTTGGTGCACCGTGTATAATCAAATTTTCCGCTTTCGGCAAATAATTGTTCGCATTTATTTTTCCGTGTATAAACAAATTCGCGTTGGACAAACACGCGTTAGACGAGGGTTTACTGTGTATATATATATATACACACACCAACACACACATATATATATATATATATATATATATATATAATATATATATATATATATATATATACACACACACAGAGGGTTGACAAAAGTAAATAGACACCACGATGATTGTCCTTAAAAACAAATGGCAAAGCCCATCAATGGAATGCCAGGCTGTGATCCCTTCTTTGCTTTACAGAAAGCAAAAAGGGGAAGCAACACGATTCTAACTATATTGATTCAATAAATCTATTTTTACTTATTAACTTTAATTATCAAATTAAAAAGTATGGAAAAGCCAAAGGTGTCTATTTCCTTTGTTCAACCCTCTCTATATACAATATATGTGAAGCCTCAACTTGATTCCCTAAATTGTGACAGAACGGCCTTTTCCACCTCTAACACACCCCTCCAAAAAAAAGGGCAAAAACAAGTGAATAAATGACAAGCATAATTACAAAATTGAGCTGAAAGCTTAAAATTATTAATATGGATTGAGAGCGACCTTGTAAAGGCCTGCATTTTGTGGCTTCATAACGTCATCAGAAGCTATTTTGTATGCAGTTTGATCCACCATGACAGGAATGTTTTAGTAGAGTGATTTTGTGATATACAAATTAATAAGTGTGTGTGTGTGTGTGTGTGTGTGTGTGTGTGTGTGTGTGTGTGTGTGTCAGACAGAGAGAGAGTTGGTATTTTACTTGTCATGTTTTTCAATAGGTGTTCCTCAGAAAAGAAACCACTCAGTCCGGACTGGGCTTCAAAGTCCAAACGACTATTTTTCAATTTTTGCAAGTATATAGCGTGAATTTTAACCAAACTACCGTAAATGCTTGTTTTAATATGTAATAGGAGTAATACGCGAATAACATGTTTTAGGCACAATTCTTGACTTAATTGTGTGAAATAAGTGTAATTAGAATCTTGATTGGTGCGAGATGTCCATTTAGACATTTAAAAAAAAAAAAATATATATATATATATATATATATTATATATATCAAAGCTATTGACTTCTTGGGGAAACGGAGCTTACAGATGAAAAGAAGGACCGACACAACAGCAAACATTTTCGTTTATTTTTTATACTTCAGACGTTTCGACAAATCTTTTGTCATCATCGGTGAATTATAAATCTTAAAACCTTAAGACAAAAATAAGAATAAATAATTAAAATTACATCAATACAAAGAAAATTAAAATCATTAAAGTTAAATTAAATTAAAATTATCTCAACTGGTAAATACACGATGTTTACGTCAACCTCCATATTCGGCAGAAAGAGAGAAAACTGTATGGTCAGTTAATTGGAAGGTATGATATATCTATGAAAGTAAGTTGGTTGGTTAGTTAGAAGAGCTGTAATTTTTAAGATGAACTATTGTTGTTAATGGAGGGTTTGTTTCTATAGGTGTACAAAGATTCTAAAATTCGGAGTTCTGTAAGGTTATTGGATCTTGTTAGAATTTCGAACTGAGTTTTGTGAAGGGAATGGTTGTTTTCATTTCTATGGTTTCTAATTGCGGATTGTGGTGGGCTACCTGAGGGGATGATTGGTACGGACTGATAAGCCCAAATGTTGAGGAAGGCGTACCTCCAGTAGGAGTTGAGTACTAGTGATATACGCAGCCTTACTGTTTGCTGTTGTGTTGGTCCTCCTTTATATATTATATATATATATATACAGAGCCGGATTTAGACGTGTGGAGGCCCTGGGCAGCCTCCATGTGGAGGCCCCCCTACCTTAGGGGAAGACATAATTGAAGTCATCCATAAGATTCATAATATAATTAACATACATACACTTTCAAAACATCGTGCACTCTTGTGTCTGTCCGTTCCACTCATTTCTGCAAAAAATGAAAGCCTCGGGTTACTCGGGTATTCCATTATAGTGAGAGTAGGCCTAAAAGAGTAATAAAAACAAAGTAATAATCAGTACACAACAAATAGTAATTGGTAAAAGTTTATGTACTACAGTGGTATTGGATGCGCGTGTTTTTTTGTTGATCATCTATCGGGTTTTTCTAGTTTCGGGTTTTTTCTATTTTGATAATGGCTTGTCAATATGTGGAGGCCCCCAAGATGTGGAGGCCCATGGGCAGCTGCCCACTTTGCCCACTCCTAAATCCGGCCCTGTATATATGTATATATATTAGGGCCCTGCGAAGCTTCGAGATTCGATTTTATTTCGAATCGGGAGAGAGGATTCGATTTGATTTGTTAGCTTGGGCTCCGATTCGATATTTCTGAATCTCCATTAAGTCCATAAACAACATCAGTGATGTTGTTTTGAAGAACACTTTCGTAAATAAACACTTTTCTTTTTACTTAGATTATAATTCACTCTATATACTGAGACCAATCTCTTGCGCAATAGCACTTTTGTCATACTTTAATACCACTGTTTCTCCTCATGATCAAATACTTAATACATTTTTTTAGAAGGATTTGCTTTGTCCTTTCTTCTCAAGAAGATTTAATTAATTTTATGCTTATTACTAATTGTGTGAAGAAACACTCTAATCTATATGTGTAAAGTTGATTCGATTCGAGTTGAATTGTTTAGGTTGATTTGATTCGAAATTCGATTCGAAAAAAAAATTGTGATTCGCAATGCCTCAAAAACTCGAACTCACTCACTCCATCTGTCGACTCCTAACAATCTTCCACATGACTATCCCTTTACCTTCAATAATACACAACTCAATCCTTCCTATTCTCTTAACATTCTTGGTGTTTCCTTTTCTCGTGATCTTTTCTGCAAAGCTCACATATTCTCTCTTTTCAAAACAGCTTCAGTGAAGTTAGGTATGCTGTACCGGCTCCGCACTTTCCTCAACCCCGCTCAGTTGCTCTGTCTGTACAAGGGTCCTGTCCGCCCCTGTATGGAGTACGCTTCTCATGTGTGGGATAGCTCAACCCACACAACCCTACTTGAGCTGGGGTAATCAAAGGCTTTTCATTTCATCATTTTCCCCCTCTTACTGACTGTCTTTAATCTCTCTCTCTCTCTCTTCGCCACAATGTTGCTCCACTCTCACTTTACTATCTCTATTATAAAGGACATTGCTCAGTAGTATGATCGCAAAAGGAGAGAGTGCAGAGCAATTGCAAATGTTGATCACTGAGTGCCAGTGCCAACCCCCTCCCCCTTGTTGCAAGAAACCCCCAGTTTCAACTCCAGGGTGCCAAAAAATGGGGGGCACTACCCCAGTAAGCTGGGGGAGTCCACCTGACCTCTTTGAGGGAGAAAGTGGGACGGCCTCACGCCCCAAAGGGGTATACCTAACCTAAGAGAGAGAAGAAGAGGAGGAGGAGGAGGAGGAGGAGGAGGAGGAGGAGAGAGAGAGAGAGAGAGAGAGAGAGAGAGAGAGAGGAGAGAGAGAGAGAGACCATCCTTTCACCTGGGCATCCAGGCAGGTGCATAATAAGATTTCATCCCAGCATCACTTGACTTAGTTAATCAGCCAGTAGGCGTAGAAGCCAGTTGGCTTAAGCAGCCAGCTGACACATTGTGTATATCGTGTCAAAAAGCACACACACACCAATTGTATAAACAGAAACCATTCCCTCCGTCGTTTAAACAGAAACAATTCCCTCCGTCGTTGAAAAGGAAGATTAGCTAGACATACTACGCATCGCCTACCATCACCGGGCCTCGAACCCAGGTGGAGAGCAACTCGCTCCTCCACCAAACCATGCCTAGAGGCGGGGCCACCAACTTGACCTTCATGTGAAGAGACACTAGCAAGGACGAATCGTTCTTCATCACGTATTTTACAATCAGCGAAACTCTTATTATTGTACACACACACACACGTACATACATCCGTCATTCTGCTTAGAAGGCAGCCACTTGGTATATATTTATTGAAGGTGCATTGTTTATATTCCCATCTCCCCAATTATTCTTTAATATCGTTTATATATGCAACCAAAATAACTAAATAAAACGCCATTACATCATTCTGTTTATTTAGACGAGTTATTGGAATTAATTTCACGAAATATATAGAAAATAAATATACAATCCTATACAAACGATGAAATATATATGATCACAAAATAAAATAAAAAATAATAATAGCATAAGAAATACGAACGAGGAATCTATAATAAAAAAAATAAAAATAATAATATACAAAACGAAGAAGTATACCCATCAATATAACAGTACAGGAGGAGTGTGTATATATATACACACACACACACATATATATATATATATATATATATATATATATATACACAGTTATGTTAAATAATTAAATATATTGAAAATAAAAAATAATAATATTAAATATATTGAAAAAAAAATACTATACAAAACGATGGAGTATAATCATCAACATTTTAGTACAGAAAAAAATATATATACACATATATACATATATCTATATACACACACACACACACCACACATATATATATATATATATATATATATTATACACAGTTATATTAAATAACGTTTTGAAAAGTGCGGAATGAAAAACTGTATTATTCTCGTCATGCCTGAACTAATTAGGTGATGTTGTTATATACAGGGCGTCCCAAAAAAATGTATACGCACTTTAACAGCTGATAGCTCAATTGATGTTTCTTTCTTTCCAAGTTAAACCCATTAGAATTAATAATGGCAGTCAGACTAAGCTTTGAACAAAGGAAATTCATTCTAAAATGCTACTGGAAGTGAAGTGTGAAAACGCAGTTGAAGTGCAAAGACAGTTTAGGAGGGAGTTTCAAACAGATCCACCAACGCGACTTACCATCACTCGAATTAGAGATAAGTTTGAAGCCGATGGAACTGTTCAGAATGTCCACAAGAAGCGTTCCGGAAGACCACGGACATCGACAAGCCCCACAAAGCAAGAAAGAGTACTGGAAACGTATCACCAAAGCCCAAGAAAATCTGTGCGGCAAGCGAGTCGTGAGGTAGGAATTTCAGAATCGTCTGTCCAACGCATTTTGAAGCGCTGTCAATGGAAAAGTTACATTCCAAGATTAGTCCATGCTATTATGAAGATGATCCGGACCGAAGAGTGGAGTATTGCGAGTGGTACTTGGCACGATGTGGATGTGGATTGGACGAAGGGGTTTCGTAGAATACCCTCCGCGTTCACCAGACCTCACACCACTAGACTTTTTTATGGGGATACTTAAAAGACAAAGTCTACGCTATAAAACCTGCAACAGTCGCTGAATTGAGAGCAGCCATTGAACGAGAATGCACACAAATACCAAACGAAATGTTTCGTGATGTTTGCGATTCCATTGCTTCGCGTTATCAGCAGTGCCTGGACCAGAACGGACGTCAGTTTGAAAACAGGCGTTGACAAAACAATTAAATAATGTCTGTAGATTCTATTACATTTTGAAAATGAAATGTATTTTAATAAACACTGCCTTTATAAGTATTTAAAGTGTGTATACATTTTTTTGGGACGCCCTGTATATACACTTATTAAAGATTTATCCATTAAAAGAATAAAATTTAAAAGACGGGGTGATTCACCTTATTCTACCAGCGGAGTTTTAACGTGGCGTCAGTTTGACGGAAAGCGCTAGATAATATCGATTTTAAAATCTCAATAAATAAACTTGGATCTTCTCTTCGATGGAATTTTATTTCTATTTTCTCGACACCATAAACTTTGGGGGTTAATGCGTCGCAGGCCCCACCCATCTCTGTTAATTTTTTAAAAATTATTTTACGTGATTGTAAAAGCCGATATATATATATATATATATATAAACAACCACAGAGAAAAAAGAAAAAGAAACACGAAATCCGAGCGCTTTTGTGATATATTCACATCTTCAGGGAAAGGAAAGAAATATTTTTTTTCCCTGAAGATGTGAATATATCACGAAAGCGCTCGGATTTCGTGTTTCTTTTTCCTTTTTCCCTGTGGTTGGTTGCTTATTAATAAGATCACATGTTATTCTGTGATTTTTCTGCATATATATATATATATATATATATATATATTGTCACAGTTGAGGCAATAAATGGATATTTATCATACGCGATCTCTTGACACCATAAACTTTAAACGGATGCGACCTGCCCAGATTTCAAATTTTAATTTCCAATGTCGCTAATTCCCTCATATATATTTGTCACAGGTAAGGCCATAAAACAGATGTTCTCGCTACACCATAAACTTTATGAGGGGTTAATGCGTACTCTCTCTCTATCTCTCTCTCTCAACGATTCTGGAAGAAATCTAATGGAGTGGGTAAGATATATTTGACACGCCCCAGAATTCACGGATAGGCCAATTACAGTACAATGGGCAGCGCATGAGATCGGCCCAGGACCTCTGGTTTGCGGGTGGTCTTGCTTACACGTCATGCCCCACCCAAATTTCACCCACGGCAAATAGGAAACTCGCGATTCTGGTATTGTGGGTGTTTACAATTAGGCCCCCGTCTATAAAAGTGAGCATCTTCATATGGAATCCACAGCAGTTGTACTTATCAAAGAGTGAGCACAGATATCGCCATGAGCCAATCACAGCAGCTCTACATTTCCCCGCAAGTGTTTGAAGATGGAGATGCTGCAGCGCTGTCTACACTTCACCTTTTCGCAGCGGCAGACCGACCGAGGTGATCTTCTCTCCACACAAAACGTTAATGATGTCTGCAATGATCATTCGTTTGAACCAACAGAAGCCGCTACCTCCGCGATGTAAGTAATTAATTTAATTTGTGATTCGGGCTATATACATCGTTTCATTCAGTGCCAGTGTTAAATAATTTATAAAAATTCGTAATTAAACGAAGTGAAAGGATATCTGCCCAGGGGTCGGTACCCGGTGCCGGCAGACGATGCGTAATACATCCAGCTAATCTTCCCTTTGAGCTGTAAATTAATGTACTTGTAACGTCTTGCAGCTCTATCTCAGTTCATATATACAGGGTGTCCGAGAATTATCTGTACAACTTTTGGCTGTTATTAAACGTCAACCATGAAGTGTAGAAATTCCAGTGTTGTCCCATTTTACAGAGAATCTCATTAAGTTTTTTCTGATACCACGTTTTGACAAGTTTTTTAGAAATGTACGCGGGTGACAGACATTGATGATTTAAAAGCAAGAATCACAGCTGCTATTGAGCGAATTGATGTGGATATGCTGCAGCATACATGGCAACATTTGCAGTATCGATTGGATGTTTTGCGAATCACTAATGGTGCACATATCGAATGTTTGTAACAACGTTACTTTAATAAAAGAAACTTTTAAAAATACAGATTCTAAATAATCTTGTATAAGAATTTTACGTGTGTTATCAAGAATTTTATTAAAATATGAAATTGTACAGATAATGTTCGGACACACTGGAATTTCTAAAAAACTTGTCAAAACTTCGTATTAGAAAAAACTTAATGAGATTCTCTGTAAAATGGGACAACACTGGAATTTCTACACTTCATGGTTGACTTTTAATAACAGCCAAAAATTGTACAGATAATTCTCGGACACCCTGTATATATATATATATATATATATATATATATATATATATATATGTTCCTTGTGTGTATTTTGGTGAAAAATTTTTTAATTATTGCCTATTCTGTTTCCTACATGGTTATTTCCGCATATATATATATATATATATATATATATATATATATATATGGTGTGGTTGTAATAATACATTTCTTGATAACTTAAAAATTTATAGAAAGTTTTACAGGTAGGATTTTAGAATTACTAAAAACTTTTTAGATTTGCCTGCGACCCCGGGCTCGTTACCCGGTGTTGGCAGATGATGCGTAGTGTACCCATCTAATCTTCCTTATTGATAACTTAAAAGTTTATAGAAAGTTCTACAGGTAGGATTTTAGAATTACTAAAAACTTTTTAGATTTGCCTACGGCCCCGGGCTCGTTACCCGGTGCTGGCAGATGATGCGTAGCATACCCATCTAATCTTACTTTTGAAACCTGTCAGGATATCTGCTTTGTGATTATAATTTGCCAGGTACTCTAACCGGCATTTTCTCTTATTGCAACTCTTCAATTAAACTTTAATTTAATTTAACTTTAAATAAAAAAGATTCAGTATGAACTAATCATGTTAATTTCTCCTTAAAGGACCGATGCGGAACTTGATCGTGTTATAGCTGCTTTTCGCGACAGCTTTGATGAAAGGCAAATAAATGAAGACGATTTGGAGGCTTTACCTGAACACCGAGGTCGAGGTATTGGCTCACATCCGGTACAACGAATGCCAGGTCATCGAGGAACTAATGTAAATTTTTTGTGATTAAGAATAAAACACATTGCATTTTTATTCAATTTATTAAATGGTGGAAAGCATGTTTTAGTACAATTCGGCTTACAGAACTAGCGTCCATTAAATAAGACTAACATTAATGGAGACATTTTACAGTTATAATCATATATACATACACACGTAAACCTTTACACAATATAGTTACAAATATATACACACACGTAAAACTTTACACAATACGAGTGCGTACAAATGGGAACCTTTTTTTTATCTGTCTGCACACCAATTCATCATTCATCTGTGTCGCACAAATCGAATAATTTTTAAAAATTTATAAATCCCTTCCCACGTAACATGTGCAGGAGAAATGAAAGACAGTACATGCCACAAGTATTACTAAAATATCCTTGGAAACCGTAAGTATTCCAGACTATTTCAGGGACATGTAGCTGTTCGATAAATTGTACAACCACAAGGTCACTCCAGGGCTGAGTGCCGAGTGAATGAAAATAGTACATTCTTTGCCTATTTTTAAAATAGATTGCAAACCAATGAATCCCTTCACTACCAACAATGTCGGTATTCACGATAAGGCTATACCAATCTCTCGTAATGGGTAATTTCAATGTTTCATTCTTTGCAAACACACCGATAAATTTGGAGTGTGTGATTCGGTCACTTTCCATTACTCACTGGAATGTATTCGCATCCATTTTAAAAGTCCGTGACAACGTTCCTGAAGCGGTCAACTTCTATAAGAGCTTGTGATTCGAGGGACACCAGTACACTAATAGGTGCGTCTATAGGGTCGGCGAATTCCAATCTGACTGAGATATTCCCACTTTGTTGTGGACTTAAGTGTGTATTTACACTAGCAGATAGGTCGGGGGTGATATCAAATGGGTAAAGGTTAAACTGTTCGACAAATTCTTTCTGCGTTACGCCAATCCCAAGCTCGTCACAGCCACCGGCAATATGGGCCAGATTGCTATAAGCTCTCGTGCAGAGCTGGAACACCGCGTCTGATGAGTAGTCCGTTATATTTTTAAGGCCGAAATTCTCGAATTTAAAGGCGCTCTTTTTATATTTTCCATTCGTCGAAGCGTGCTCCTGCATTCCAATTAATAACCGTTTAGGTAGAACTCCCAGGGCCACGTTTTCTAGCTGCTTCGAGGCCGACCCTGCGGGCACCGTGTATAGCTTGATCTGTACTCTGTTAATTGGGTATTTTACTGTTGTGTGTATTAAATGTTTTTCAATTTCTACATATTTCGGGGAACTTAATTTCATTCGCCGTACACGCAGATATGTTTCCATGATGTGAATCACAACGGGTTTTGCCGCCTCTTCTTGATCAGGTCCCAGATTTATGTAGATCTCAGGATTCGTGCGGTTGAGTTTTAGTTCATAAGCAGTTTCTCCTGGAACGTGAAGTCTGTGTGAAGATGTCCAAAACATTCGTATATCTTTTTTTTAGAATTTCTAAATTTATCCTTTATACTACTTTCGTCTTTAGTCTGATAATAGCCCTTGGCAGTTAAAAAGGTATCCTTCGCTTCTTTCGAAAAGTTGTGGACATTTTCCAGAGAGGCTCGTAGGTGATAATATCCCGTTCCTGCTGAGATGTTAACCTGATTTAAATACACCTTACACTAGCTGAATATAGAGTTGAAACCGAGAAGAGGGAATGCAATGTGTGTAGACGCACATTTTTCAATAATAAATGCTTTGAGCTCCATAAATCAGTTGGCACTTGCAGGAAAATGAGAATCTGTGAATGCGGCATGTTTTATATGATGGATAATTGGGGTAAGTTTCTGCATAAATGCAATTAAATTCACTGTTCTACATGTCATGAAAAATATAAGGCGGATGGAGTGAAGCATGTATGTTATATGAAAGAGGCTAAGCCTAAAAATAGCCCGTGTATAACCGTGTACTACGATATAGAAACATACACGAAAGCTGAAACCAAAGAGGTTATTCCACATTTACTTGTAAGCCAGACTATCTGTGATGAGTGCATGGAGATGGAGTGTGATAAGTGTCACAAATGTGGTAAACGGACAAACGTTTTTAAAACGCTTAAACATGACAGCCCTGTGAAACTCTTTGTATCCTATATTGTCAAGTAAAAATGACACTGTATATTCTTGCCCATGACGGAGCAAAATTTGACAAACAGTTCCTTTTTAAGGAGTTGCTTGAACACGAATCATGTGAGATATTTACAGGTGATCCCTTAAAAAGAAGCAACAAACTAATACCGATGCAGATAAGAGGTAATGTACAGTTTAAGGACACCCTGCTGTTCACACCTTGTAAATTAGCAAAGCTACCCAAGGTCATGGGCGTAGCCGCTGAAGTTTCTGAAGGGTATTTCCCTTGCACATTCCTAACGAGCGAAACTTTAAATTACGTAGGACAACCTCCACCCAAACATTACTTTAACTAAACCAACATGAGTGATAGTGAGCGTGAAGATTTTGACCGCTACTACAACAGTTTTAATGAAGCTAGTCCATACAGTATAGCTGATGAATGTTAACGTTATTGCGCGAATGATGTGCGCGTGCTTAGAGTATGTTTCCAGGCCTTTAGAAGGATGTATATAGCTCGTTTCAAATGCGATCCGCTGCTGGTCGCAACCACGATCGCCTCATTATGTTTTACGGTGTTCAAGAATAACTTCATGCCTAAAGACACCTTAGCCGTCATTCACAGAAACAATCCCCGCAGTTATGGGCACAAGGCTATTTACTGGCTCATACACATACAGCAACAGACCGGGGTATACATAAAGCACGCCCGCAACACGGGGAAATTACCCATTAAGGTCAATGGTCGTGTTTAATGGGTTGATGGTCTAAGTGAGGATCTAACCACTGGTGAGAAGACTGTGTATTCCTTTGACGGCTGCTGGTGGCATGGTTGCCCACGCCCTGAGTGTGCCGTCACAGGGGACATCCATGGAAGATCTCCTGCCGAGAGCCTCGCATGGACCCGTAACTGCGATCAACTTATAGGCTCCCAGTTCACTCAAAAGATCGTATGGGAGCATGAGTATGATGCACGGTTGTAAACAGATGACCAGTACCGTGAAGAAATAAGGGCCATCAAGCGTTCAATGGTGTTGGATCTTCTCAAATGCGGAGATAGCTTGTTCGGCGGGGATACAAATCCATTCAAGCTATATTTTCCACCTACGGAGGGCGTAATACTCCATTACTACGACTTCTGTTTTTTATACCCCTACGTGATGAAGAACAATCCGTACCCAGTAGGTGCTCCTGAAAAACTGGTGGGTCCCCCATGCCAACCATCGAGGAGTTCTCAGCTAACTTGAGAACTCTTTCGTAGACGTGCTCCCCCCTCGCGATTTATGGATGCCGATCTTACCCGTCGTTATAGATCACAAGCTCATGTTTTCCATGTGCGTGAAGTGCGCAGAGGAGAACAACGGTTATTGTAATCATACAACCAATCAGCGTAAGATCAGAGGTGTATATACAAGCCTTGAGCTGGACCTAGCCGGTCGCCATGGATACAGAATATTGAAGATACATGGGGTTGGAGGTTTTCAGAAGCTACCCAACCTTTTCACGCCATATATAAACGCTTTTTTGAAGGATAAGGTAGAAGCATCCGGGTATCCGTGAGAAGTTGATACCGAAGATGAAAAATCGGCTTATATTTAACGTTACCGGGACTGTGGAGATATACAGCTTGACCGCTCCCAAATTGTTAAGAATCCTGGCAAGCGCTTTAGTGCAAAGTTGTGTCTAAACAGTCTTTGGGGAAAATTTGCACAGAAAACTGGCAACGGGAACGTTCATTTGGCACAAAGTTATAGTGAAGTCTGGGATTATGCCAACGCTCCCGATAAAGAGGTTATGCAGAGCGTGAATGTAGTTAATACTTTCATAATAAAGTACAACATCACCGAACTGGCCACCGATACCTCATGGGGTTACAAACATACCTGTAGTCAGCT
This sequence comes from Bathynomus jamesi, assembly GCA_023014485.1. Classification (NCBI taxonomy): domain Eukaryota; kingdom Metazoa; phylum Arthropoda; class Malacostraca; order Isopoda; family Cirolanidae; genus Bathynomus; species Bathynomus jamesi. The sequence goes on along the minus strand of JAJOZX010001027.1, from coordinate 354,811 downwards.
TCACAACGGCCTACTCCCGCATCAAGTTTTGGGGACTACTGCACTCTCTTGGGCGGAGGATGCTGTACGCTGACACAGATAGCGTAATATTCACAGATAGGGAGGGTGAATACATGCCTGCTATTGGGGAATTCCTCAGGGAGTTAACTGACGAGATCAAGGATGAGTATGGTGATGGTGCATTTGCTGACTCCTTTGTATCAACAAGGGCCAAAAACGTATGGGGTACGGGTGAAGGTGGGGGAGGATATGAAATATATACAGATAATGTTCGGACACACTGGAATTTCTAAAAAACTTGTCAAAACTTCGTATTAGAAAAAACTTAATGAGATGCTCTGTAAAATGGGACAACACTGGAATTTCTACACTTCATGGTTGACTTTTAATAACAGCCAAAAATTGTACAGATAATTCTCGGACACCCTGTATATATATATATATATATATATATATATATATATATATTATATATATGTTCCTCTGTGTGTATTTTGGTGAAATAAATTTTTTTAATTATTGCCTATTCTGTTTCCTACATGGTTATTTCCGCATATATATATATATATATATATATATATATATACAGTGCCCGCGAAAAGTATCCGATCACTCAAGAAAATACAATATTTTCCCTTGATATTCAGAGACACGTAATTCACTTTCTATTTGTTCTAGCGACATCTGGTAACTTTGAGGTTGCTCGCTGATATGAGAGCTATCCAACGCATTCTCAAATTAGTGTTCTGGTAGCCTTCGTTGCGGGTGGCTGTGTCTCAAATTTGTCAGATTTCACTGTGTGTAAATTTCTTGATATTTTTTTTTTTTTTACAGAAAGTGGTGTAAATAAAATTTATATATAATGTGTGCTAAAAAACAACTTAAGAGTGATTGTCGAGGTGCTATTGTTGCTTTGCATGCATGTGGGAAATCACAGAGACAGATAGCTAAGGAATTAAACATATCCCAAAGTACCGTTAATTTATGGGTTTCACGGGCTAAGAACAATGGTGGCCTAACCACGCCAGTCCCTAAAAAACGATCTGGCAGACCGAGAAAAAACAAATTCGCGAACAGACAAACTTATGAAACGTTTAGTATTGAAAAACCAACAATAACTGCGAAAGAAATAAAATTTAATATGAATAATTTGTTATCTGGTGTTTCTGAACGAACTATCCAGGAGCGGCTCCAAAAGAACTCGGATTACCATCTCGCCATGCTGCTAAGAAACCGTTCATTAATGAAAAAATGCGTAAAAAACGTGTCGCATTTTGTAAAAAATACATTCATTGGACTGTTGATGACTGGAAGAAGGTTTTATTTAGCGATGAGTCGACATTTTGACATTCAGAAGTTGTCCAAAAAAGGTTCGCCGGCCTATTGGCTCAAATAGGATGGACCCTAAATACACCCTAAAGACAATGAAACACCTCCAAGTGTGATGGTTTGGGGTTGTTTCGGTTACTATGGGCGTGGAAACTTATATTTTCTTCCGAAGAACACAACTATGAATGGTGCACGGTATTTAGCAATGCTACAGGATAAACTTCCAATGGCAATGGCAATCCAAAGGACAAAAACATACATGCATGATGGTGCACCATGTCACAGGGCCAAAATAGTGACAAAATGGATTACTGACAATAAATTTGATATTTTGGATTGGCCTGGTAATAGTCCAGATCTCAATCCGATAGAAAATCTGTGGCTAATAATAAAAATAAGGTTGAATGCCACGACACTGGCTCAGTCGAAAAATTACAAGAGGCCATCAAAAAGGTATGGTGCAAGGAAATATCAGTGGAAGTTTGTCAAAACTTGATTAAATCCATGCCAAAACGTCTAGAACAAGTCATCCAAACCAAAGGACAGATGACAAAATACTAATATAAGGTTAGTATACATTTAAACATTGTTTTTTATGTAAAAAATACAAATTTCAAGGGTGATCGGATACTTTTCGCGGGCACTGTATATATGGTGTGGTTGTAATAATACATTTCTTGATAACTTAAAAATTTATAGAAAGTTTTACAGGTAGGATTTTAGAATTACTAAAAACTTTTTAGATTTGCCTGCGACCCCGGGCTCGTTACCCGGTGTTGGCAGATGATGCGTAGTGTACCCATCTAATCTTCCTTATTGATAACTTAAAAGTTTATAGAAAGTCCTACAGGTAGGATTTCAGAATTACTAAAAACTTTTTAGATTTGCCTACGGCCCCGGACTCGTACCCGGTGCTGGCAGATGATGCGTAGCATACCCATCTAATCTTACTTTTGAAACCTGTCAGGATATCTGCTTTGTGATTATAATTTGCCAGGTACTCTAACCGGCATTTTCTCTTATTGCAACTCTTCAATTAAACTTTAATTTAATTTAACTTTAAATAAAAAAGATTCAGTATGAACTAATCATGTTAATTTCTCCTTAAAGGACCGATGCGGAACTTGATCGTGTTATAGCTGCTTTTCGCGACAGCTTTGATGAAAGGCAAATAAATGAAGACGATTTGGAGGCTTTACCTGAACACCGAGGTCGAGGTATTGGCTCACATCCGGTACAACGAATGCCAGGTCATCGAGGAACTAATGTAAATTTTTTGTGATTAAGAATAAAACACATTGCATTTTTATTCAATTTATTAAATGGTGGAAAGCATGTTTAGTACAATTCGGCTTACAGAACTAGCGTCCATTAAATAAGACTAACATTAATGGAGACATTTTAAAGTTATAATCATATATACATACACACGTAAACCTTTACACAATATAGTTACAAATATATATACACACGTAAAACTTTACACAATACGAGTGCGTACAAATGGGAACCTTTTTTTATCTGTCTGCACACCAATTCATCATTCATCTGTGTCGCACAAATCGAATAATTTTTAAAAATTTATAAATCCCTTCCCACGTAACATGTGCAGGAGAAATGAAAGACAGTACATGCCACAAGTATTACTAAAATATCCTTGGAAACCGTAAGTATTCCAGACTATTTCAGGGACATGTAGCTGTTCGATAAATTGTACAACCACAAGGTCACTCCAGGGCTGAGTGCCGAGTGAATGAAAATAGTACATTCTTTGCCTATTTTTAAAATAGATTGCAAACCAATGAATCCCTTCACTACCAACAATGTCGGTATTCACGATAAGGCTATACCAATCTCTCGTAATGGGTAATTTCAATGTTTCATTCTTTGCAAACACACCGATAAATTTGGAGTGTGTGATTCGGTCACTTTCCATTACTCTCTGGAATGTATTCGCATCCATTTTAAAAGTCCGTGACAACGTTCCTGAAGCGGTCAACTTCTATAAGAGCTTGTGATTCGAAGGACACCAGTACACTAATAGGTGCGTCTATAGGGTCGGCGAATTCCAATCTGACTGAGATATTCCCACTTTGTTGTGGACTTAAGTGTGTATTTACACTAGCAGATAGGTCGGGGGTGATATCAAATGGGTAAAGGTTAAACTGTTCGACAAATTCTTTCTGCGTTACGCCAATCCCAAGCTCGTCACAGCCACCGGCAATATGGGCCAGATTGCTATAAGCTCTCGTGCGGAACTGGTACACCGCGTCTGATGAGTAGTCCGTTATATTTTTAAGGCCGAAATTCTCGAATTTAAAGGCGCTCTTTTTATATTTTCCATTCGTCGAAGCGTGCTCCTGCATTCCAATTAATAACCGTTTAGGTTGAACTCCCAGGGCCACGTTTTCTAGCTGCTTCGAGGCCGACCCTGCGGGCACCGTGTATAGCTTGATCTGTAATCTGTTAATTGGGTATTTTACTGTTGTGTGTATTAAATGTTTTCAATTTCTACATATTTCGGGGAACTTAATTTCATTCGCCGTACACGCAGATATGTTTCCATGATGTGAATCACAACGGGTTTTGCCGCCTCTTCTTGATCAGGTCCCAGATTTATGTAGATCTCAGGATTCGTGCGGTTGAGTTTTAGTTCATAAGCAGTTTCTCCTGGAACGTGAAGTCTGTGTGAAGATGTCCAAAACATTCGTATATCTTTTTTTTAGAATTTCTAAATTTATCCTTTATACTACTTTCGTCTTAGTCTGATAATAGCCCTTGGCAGTTAAAAAGGTATCCTTCGCTTCTTTCGAAAAGTTGTGGACATTTTCCAGAGAGGCTCGTAGGTGATAATATCCCGTTCCTGCTGAGATGTTAACCTGATTTAAATACACCTTACACTAGCTGAATATAGAGTTGAAACCGAGAAGAGGGAATGCAATGTGTGTAGACGCACATTTTTCAATAATAAATGCTTTGAGCTCCATAAATCAGTTGGCACTTGCAGGAAAATGAGAATCTGTGAATGCGGCATGTTTTATATGATGGATAATTGGGGTAAGTTTCTGCATAAATGCAATTAAATTCACTGTTCTACATGTCATGAAAAATATAAGGCGGATGGAGTGAAGCATGTATGTTATATGAAAGAGGCTAAGCCTAAAAATAGCCCGTGTATAACCGTGTACTACGATATAGAAACATACACGAAAGCTGAAACCAAAGGTTATTCCACATTTACTTGTAAGCCAGACTATCTGTGATGAGTGCATGGAGATGGAGTGTGATAAGTGTCACAAATGTGGTAAACGGACAAACGTTTTTAAAAGCTTAAACATGACAGCCCTGTGAAACTCTTTGTATCCTATATTGTCAAGTAAAAAATGACACTGTATATTCTTGCCCATGACGGAGCAAAATTTGACAAACAGTTCCTTTTTAAGGAGTTGCTTGAACACGAATCATGTGAGATATTTACAGGTGATCCCTTAAAAAGAAGCAACAAACTAATACCGATGCAGATAAGAGGTAATGTACAGTTTAAGGACACCCTGCTGTTCACACCTTGTAAATTAGCAAAGCTACCCAAGGTCATGGGCGTAGCCGCTGAAGTTTCTGAAGGGTATTTCCCTTGCACATTCCTAACGAGCGAAACTTTAAATTACGTAGGACAACCTCCACCCAAACATTACTTTAACTAAACCAACATGAGTGATAGTGAGCGTGAAGATTTTGACCGCTACTACAACAGTTTTAATGAAGCTAGTCCATACAGTATAGCTGATGAATGTTAACGTTATTGCGCGAATGATGTGCGCGTGCTTAGAGTATGTTTCCAGGCCTTTAGAAGGATGTATATAGCTCGTTTCAAATGCGATCCGCTGCTGGTCGCAACCACGATCGCCTCATTATGTTTTACGGTGTTCAAGAATAACTTCATGCCTAAAGACACCTTAGCCGTCATTCACAGAAACAATCCCCGCAGTTATGGGCACAAGGCTATTTACTGGCTCATACACATACAGCAACAGACCGGGGTATACATAAAGCACGCCCGCAACACGGGGAAATTACCCATTAAGGTCAATGGTCGTGTTTAATGGGTTGATGGTCTAAGTGAGGATCTAACCACTGGTGAGAAGACTGTGTATTCCTTTGACGGCTGCTGGTGGCATGGTTGCCCACGCCCTGAGTGTGCCGTCACAGGGGACATCCATGGAAGATCTCCTGCCGAGAGCCTCGCATGGACCCGTAACTGCGATCAACTTATAGGCTCCCAGTTCACTCAAAGATCGTATGGAGCATGAGTATGATGCACGGTTGTAAACAGATGACCAGTACCGTGAAGAAATAAGGGCCATCAAGCGTTCAATGGTGTTGGATCTTCTCAAATGCGGAGATAGCTTGTTCGGCGGGATACAAATCCATTCAAGCTATATTTTCCACCTACGGAGGGCGTAATACTCCATTACTACGACTTCTGTTTTTTATACCCCTACGTGATGAAGAACAATCCGTACCCAGTAGGTGCTCCTGAAAAACTGGTGGGTCCCACCATGCCAACCATCGAGGAGTTCTCAGCTAACTTGAGAACTCTTTCGTAGACGTGCTCCCCCCTCGCGATTTATGGATGCCGATCTTACCCGTCGTTATAGATCACAAGCTCATGTTTTCCATGTGCGTGAAGTGCGCAGAGGAGAACAACGGTTATTGTAATCATACAACCAATCAGCGTAAGATCAGAGGTGTATATACAAGCCTTGAGCTGGACCTAGCCGGTCGCCATGGATACAGAATATTGAAGATACATGGGGTGTGGAGGTTTTCAGAAGCTACCCAACCTTTTCACGCCATATATAAACGCTTTTTTGAAGGATAAGGTAGAAGCATCCGGGTATCCGTGAGAAGTTGATACCGAAGATGAAAAATCGGCTTATATTTAACGTTACCGGGACTGTGGAGATATACAGCTTGACCACTCCCAAATTGTTAAGAATCCTGGCAAGCGCTTTAGTGCAAAGTTGTGTCTAAACAGTCTTTGGGGAAAATTTGCACAGAAAACTGGCAACGGGAACGTTCATTTGGCACAAAGTTATAGTGAAGTCTGGGATTATGCCAACGCTCCCGATAAAGAGGTTATGCAGAGCGTGAATGTAGTTAATACTTTCATAATAAAGTACAACATCACCGAACTGGCCACCGATACCTCATGGGGTTACAAACATACCTGTAGTCAGCTTCACAACGGCCTACTCCCGCATCAAGTTTTGGGGACTACTGCACTCTCTTGGGCGGAGGATGCTGTACGCTGACACAGATAGCGTAATATTCACAGATAGGGAGGGTGAATACATGCCTGCTATTGGGGAATTCCTCGGAGAGTTAACTGACGAGATCAAGGATGAGTATGGTGATGGTGCATTTGCTGACTCCTTTGTATCAACAAGGGCCAAAAACGTATGGGTACGGGTGAAGGTGGGGGAGGATATGAAATATATACAGATAATGTTCGGACACACTGGAATTTCTAAAAAACTTGTCAAAACTTCGTATTACAAAAAACTTAATGAGATGCTCTGTAAAATGGGACAACACTGGAATTTCTACACTTCATGGTTGACTTTTAATAACAGCCAAAAATTGTACAGATAATTCTCGGACACCCTGTATATATATATATATATATAATATATATATATATATATTATATGTTCCTCTGTGTGTATTTTGGTGAAATAAATTTTTTTTAATTATTGCCTATTCTGTTTCCTACATGGTTATTTCCGCATATATATATATATATATATATATATATATGAATAGAAACGACATAAGTATTAAGGAACGTTTCTGCACACGAGGAGGAGAGATAACGAAATAATGAAAAATGAGGCGAACCGCCTGGGAATCGAACCCAGGGCCTTCCGATTGCCGGTCGGAAGCTCTACCATTATGCTACGGACCTCACTCAATCACAAATCGAAATTCTCCCAAGAAAATACAATATTTTCCCTTGATATTCAGAGACACGTAATTCACTTTCTATTTGTTCTAGCGACATCTGGTAACTTTGAGGTTGCTCGCTGATATGAGAGCTATCCAACGCATTCTCAAATTATTGTTCTGGTAGCCTTCGTTGCGGGTGGCTGTGTCTCAAATTTGTCAGATTTCACTGTGTGTGTAAATTTCTTGATATTTTTTTTTTTTTACAGAAAGTGGTGTAAATAAAATTTATATATAATGTGTGCTAAAAAACACTTAAGAGTGATTGTCGAGGTGCTATTGTTGCTTTGCATGCATGTGGGAAATCACAGAGACAGATAGCTAAGGAATTAAACATATCCCAAAGTACCGTTAATTTATGGGTTTCACGGGCTAAGAACAATGGTGGCCTAACCACGCCAGTCCCTAAAAAACGATCTGGCAGACCGAGAAAAACAAATTCGCGAACAGACAAACTTATGAAACGTTTAGTATTGAAAAACCCAACAATAACTGCGAAAGAAATAAAATTTAATATGAATAATTTGTTATCTGGTGTTTCTGAACGAACTATCCAGGAGCGGCTCCAAAAAGAACTCGGATTACCATCTCGCCATGCTGCTAAGAAACCGTTCATTAATGAAAAATGCGTAAAAACGTGTCGCATTTTGTAAAAAAATACATTCATTGGACTGTTGATGACTGGAAGAAGGTTTTATTTAGCGATGAGTCGACATTTTTGACATTCAGAAGTTGTCCAAAAAAGGTTCGCCGGCCTATTGGCTCAAATAGGATGGACCCTAAATACACCCTAAAGACAATGAAACACCCTCCAAGTGTGATGGTTTGGGGTTGTTTCGGTTACTATGGGCGTGGAAACTTATATTTTCTTCCGAAGAACACAACTATGAATGGTGCACGGTATTTAGCAATGCTACAGGATAAACTTCCAATGGCAATGGCAATCCAAAGGACAAAAACATACATGCATGATGGTGCACCATGTCACAGGGCCAAAATAGTGACAAAATGGATTACTGACAATAAATTTGATATTTTGGATTGGCCTGGTAATAGTCCAGATCTCAATCCGATAGAAAATCTGTGGCTAATAATAAAAAATAAGGTTGAATGCCACGACACTGGCTCAGTCGAAAAATTACAAGAGGCCATCAAAAAGGTATGGTGCAAGGAAATATCAGTGGAAGTTTGTCAAAACTTGATTAAATCCATGCCAAAACGTCTAGAACAAGTCATCCAAACCAAAGGACAGATGACAAATACTAATATAAGGTTAGTATACATTTAAACATTGTTTTTTATGTAAAAAATACAAATTTCAAGGGTGATCGGATACTTTTCGCGGGCACTGTATATATGGTGTGGTTGTAATAATACATTTCTTGATAACTTAAAAATTTATAGAAAGTTTTACAGGTAGGATTTTAGAATTACTAAAAACTTTTTAGATTTGCCTGCGACCCCGGGCTCGTTACCGGTGTTGGCAGATGATGCGTAGTGTACCCATCTAATCTTCCTTATTGATAACTTAAAAGTTTATAGAAAGTCCTACAGGTAGGATTTCAGAATTACTAAAAACTTTTTAGATTTGCCTACGGCCCCGGACTCGTTACCCGGTGCTGGCAGATGATGCGTAGCATACCCATCTAATCTTACTTTTGAAACCTGTCAGGATATCTGCTTTGTGATTATAATTTGCCAGGTACTCTAACCGGCATTTTCTCTTATTGCAACTCTTCAATTAAACTTTAATTTAATTTAACTTTAAATAAAAAAGATTCAGTATGAACTAATCATGTTAATTTCTCCTTAAAGGACCGATGCGGAACTTGATCGTGTTATAGCTGCTTTTCGCGACAGCTTTGATGAAAGGCAAATAAATGAAGACGATTTGGAGGCTTTACCTGAACACCGAGGTCGAGGTATTGGCTCACATCCGGTACAACGAATGCCAGGTCATCGAGGAACTAATGTAAATTTTTTGTGATTAAGAATAAAACACATTGCATTTTTATTCAATTTATTAAATGGTGGAAAGCATGTTTTAGTACAATTCGGCTTACAGAACTAGCGTCCATTAAATAAGACTAACATTAATGGAGACATTTTACAGTTATAATCATATATACATACACACGTAAACCTTTACACAATATAGTTACAAATATATATACACACGTAAAACTTTACACAATACGAGTGCGTACAAATGGGAACCTTTTTTTTATCTGTCTGCACACCAATTCATCATTCATCTGTGTCGCACAAATCGAATAATTTTTAAAAATTTATAAATCCCTTCCCACGTAACATGTGCAGGAGAAATGAAAGACAGTACATGCCACAAGTATTACTAAAATATCCTTGGAAACCGTAAGTATTCCAGACTATTTCAGGGACATGTAGCTGTTCGATAAATTGTACAACCACAAGGTCACTCAGGGCTGAGTGCCGAGTGAATGAAAATAGTACATTCTTTGCCTATTTTTAAAATAGATTGCAAACCAATGAATCCCTTCACTACCAACAATGTCGGTATTCACGATAAGGCTATACCAATCTCTCGTAATGGGTAATTTCAATGTTTCATTCTTTGCAAACACACCGATAAATTTGGAGTGTGTGATTCGGTCACTTTCCATTACTCTCTGGAATGTATTCGCATCCATTTTAAAAGTCCGTGACAACGTTCCTGAAGCGGTCAACTTCTATAAGAGCTTGTGATTCGAAGGACACCAGTACACTAATAGGTGCGTCTATAGGGTCGGCGAATTCCAATCTGACTGAGATATTCCCACTTTGTTGTGGACTTAAGTGTGTATTTACACTAGCAGATAGGTCGGGGGTGATATCAAATGGGTAAAGGTTAAACTGTTCGACAAATTCTTTCTGCGTTACGCCAATCCCAAGCTCGTCACAGCCACCGGCAATATGGGCCAGATTGCTATAAGCTCTCGTGCGGAACTGGTAACCGCGTCTGATGAGTAGTCCGTTATATTTTTAAGGCCGAAATTCTCGAATTTAAAGGCGCTCTTTTTATATTTTCCATTCGTCGAAGCGTGCTCCTGCATTCCAATTAATAACCGTTTAGGTTGAACTCCCAGGGCCACGTTTTCTAGCTGCTTCGAGGCCGACCCTGCGGGCACCGTGTATAGCTTGATCTGTAATCTGTTAATTGGGTATTTTACTGTTGTGTGTATTAAATGTTTTTCAATTTCTACATATTTCGGGGAACTTAATTTCATTCGCCGTACACGCAGATATGTTTCCATGATGTGAATCACAACGGGTTTTGCCGCCTCTTCTTGATCAGGTCCCAGATTTATGTAGATCTCAGGATTCGTGCGGTTGAGTTTTAGTTCATAAGCAGTTTCTCCTGGAACGTGAAGTCTGTGTGAAGATGTCCAAAACATTCGTATATCTTTTTTTTAGAATTTCTAAATTTATCCTTTATACTACTTTCGTCTTTAGTCTGATAATAGCCCTTGGCAGTTAAAAAGGTATCCTTCGCTTCTTTCGAAAAGTTGTGGACATTTTCCAGAGAGGCTCGTAGGTGATAATATCCCGTTCCTGCTGAGATGTTAACCTGATTTAAATACACCTTACACTAGCTGAATATAGAGTTGAAACCGAGAAGAGGGAATGCAATGTGTGTAGACGCACATTTTTCAATAATAAATGCTTTGAGCTCCATAAATCAGTTGGCACTTGCAGGAAAATGAGAATCTGTGAATGCGGCATGTTTTATATGATGGATAATTGGGGTAAGTTTCTGCATAAATGCAATTAAATTCACTGTTCTACATGTCATGAAAAATATAAGGCGGATGGAGTGAAGCATGTATGTTATATGAAAGAGGCTAAGCCTAAAAATAGCCCGTGTATAACCGTGTACTACGATATAGAAACATACACGAAAGCTGAAACCAAAGAGGTTATTCCACATTTACTTGTAAGCCAGACTATCTGTGATGAGTGCATGGAGATGGAGTGTGATAAGTGTCACAAATGTGGTAAACGGACAAACGTTTTTAAAACGCTTAAACATGACAGCCCTGTGAAACTCTTTGTATCCTATATTGTCAAGTAAAAAATGACACTGTATATTCTTGCCCATGACGGAGCAAAATTTGACAACAGTTCCTTTTTAAGGAGTTGCTTGAACACGAATCATGTGAGATATTTACAGGTGATCCCTTAAAAGAAGCAACAAACTAATACCGATGCAGATAAGAGGTAATGTACAGTTTAAGGACACCCTGCTGTTCACACCTTGTAAATTAGCAAAGCTACCCAAGGTCATGGGCGTAGCCGCTGAAGTTTCTGAAGGGTATTTCCCTTGCACATTCCTAACGAGCGAAACTTTAAATTACGTAGGACAACCTCCACCCAAACATTACTTTAACTAAACCAACATGAGTGATAGTGAGCGTGAAGATTTTGACCGCTACTACAACAGTTTTAATGAAGCTAGTCCATACAGTATAGCTGATGAATGTTAACGTTATTGCGCGAATGATGTGCGCGTGCTTAGAGTATGTTTCCAGGCCTTTAGAAGGATGTATATAGCTCGTTTCAAATGCGATCCGCTGCTGGTCGCAACCACGATCGCCTCATTATGTTTTACGGTGTTCAAGAATAACTTCATGCCTAAAGACACCTTAGCCGTCATTCACAGAAACAATCCCCGCAGTTATGGGCACAAGGCTATTTACTGGCTCATACACATACAGCAACAGACCGGGGTATACATAAAGCACGCCCGCAACACGGGGAAATTACCCATTAAGGTCAATGGTCGTGTTTAATGGGTTGATGGTCTAAGTGAGGATCTAACCACTGGTGAGAAGACTGTGTATTCCTTTGACGGCTGCTGGTGGCATGGTTGCCCACGCCCTGAGTGTGCCGTCACAGGGGACATCCATGGAAGATCTCCTGCCGACAGCCTCGCATGGACCCGTAACTGCGATCAACTTATAGGCTCCCAGTTCACTCAAAAGATCGTATGGGAGCATGAGTATGATGCACGGTTGTAAACAGATGACCAGTACCGTGAAGAAATAAGGGCCATCAAGCGTTCAATGGTGTTGGATCTTCTCAAATGCGGAGATAGCTTGTTCGGCGGGGATACAAATCCATTCAAGCTATATTTTCCACCTACGGAGGGCGTAAACTCCATTACTACGACTTCTGTTTTTTATACCCCTACGTGATGAAGAACAATCCGTACCCAGTAGGTGCTCCTGAAAAACTGGTGGGTCCCACCATGCCAACCATCGAGGAGTTCTCAGCTAACTTGAGAACTCTTTCGTAGACGTGCTCCCCCCTCGCGATTTATGGATGCCGATCTTACCCGTCGTTATAGATCACAAGCTCATGTTTTCCATGTGCGTGAAGTGCGCAGAGGAGAACAACGGTTATTGTAATCATACAACCAATCAGCGTAAGATCAGAGGTGTATATACAAGCCTTGAGCTGGACCTAGCCGGTCGCCATGGATACAGAATATTGAAGATACATGGGGTGTGGAGGTTTTCAGAAGCTACCCAACCTTTTCACGCCATATATAAACGCTTTTTTGAAGGATAAGGTAGAAGCATCCGGGTATCCGTGAGAAGTTGATACCGAAGATGAAAAATCGGCTTATATTTAACGTTACCGGGACTGTGGAGATATACAGCTTGACCGCTCCCAAATTGTTAAGAATCCTGGCAAGCGCTTTAGTGCAAAGTTGTGTCTAAACAGTTTTTGGGGAAAATTTGCACAGAAAACTGGCAACGGGAACGTTCATTTGGCACAAAGTTATAGTGAAGTCTGGGATTATGCCAACGCTCCCGATAAAGAGGTTATGCAGAGCGTGAATGTAGTTAATACTTTCATAATAAAGTACAACATCACCGAACTGGCCACCGATACCTCATGGGGTTACAAACATACTGTAGTCAGCTTCACAACGGCCTACTCCCGCATCAAGTTTTGGGGACTACTGCACTCTCTTGGGCGGAGGATGCTGTACGCTGACACAGATAGCGTAATATTCACAGATAGGGAGGGTGAATACATGCCTGCTATTGGGGAATTCCTCGGAGAGTTAACTGACGAGATCAAGGATGAGTATGGTGATGGTGCATTTGCTGACTCCTTTGTATCAACAAGGGCCAAAAACGTATGGGGTACGGGTGAAGGTGGGGGAGGATATGAAATATATACAGATAATGTTCGGACACACTGGAATTTCTAAAAAACTTGTCAAAACTTCGTATTAAAAAACTTAATGAGATGCTCTGTAAAATGGGACAACACTGGAATTTCTACACTTCATGGTTGACTTTTAATAACAGCCAAAAATTGTACAGATAATTCTCGGACACCCTGTATATATATATATATATATATATATATATAATATATATATATATGTTCCTCTGTGTGTATTTTGGTGAAAAAATTTTTTTAATTATTGCCTATTCTGTTTCCTACATGGTTATTTCCGCATATATATATATATATATATATATATATATATATATATATATATATATGGTGTGGTTGTAATAATACATTTCTTGATAACTTAAAAATTTATAGAAAGTTTTACAGGTAGGATTTTAGAATTACTAAAAACTTTTTAGATTTGCCTGCGACCCCGGGCTCGTTACCCGGTGTTGGCAGATGATGCGTAGTGTACCCATCTAATCTTCCTTATTGATAACTTAAAAGTTTATAGAAAGTTCTACAGGTAGGATTTCAGAATTACTAAAAACTTTTTAGATTTGCCTACGGCCCCGGCTCGTTACCCGGTGCTGGCAGATGATGCGTAGCATACCCATCTAATCTTACTTTTGAAACCTGTCAGGATATCTGCTTTGTGATTATAATTTGCCAGGTACTCTAACCGGCATTTTCTCTTATTGCAACTCTTCAATTAAACTTTAATTTAATTTAACTTTAAATAAAAAAGATTCAGTATGAACTAATCATGTTAATTTCTCCTTAAAGGACCGATGCGGAACTTGATCGTGTTATAGCTGCTTTTCGCGACAGCTTTGATGAAAGGCAAATAAATGAAGACGATTTGGAGGCTTTACCTGAACACCGAGGTCGAGGTATTGGCTCACATCCGGTACAACGAATGCCAGGTCATCGAGGAACTAATGTAAATTTTTTGTGATTAAGAATAAAACACATTGCATTTTTATTCAATTTATTAAATGGTGGAAAGCATGTTTTAGTACAATTCGGCTTACAGAACTAGCGTCCATTAAATAAGACTAACATTAATGGAGACATTTTACAGTTATAATCATATATATACATACACACGTAAACCTTTACACAATATAGTTACAAATATATATACACACGTAAAACTTTACACAATACGAGTGCGTACAAATGGGAACCTTTTTTTTTATCTGTCTGCACACCAATTCATCATTCATCTGTGTCGCACAAATCGAATAATTTTTAAAAATTTATAAATCCCTTCCCACGTAACATGTGCAGGAGAAATGAAAGACAGTACATGCCACAAGTATTACTAAAATATCCTTGGAAACCGTAAGTATTCCAGACTATTTCAGGGACATGTAGCTGTTCGATAAATTGTACAACCACAAGGTCACTCCAGGGCTGAGTGCCGAGTGAATGAAAATAGTACATTCTTTGCCTATTTTTAAAATAGATTGCAAACCAATGAATCCCTTCACTACCAACAATGTCGGTATTCACGATAAGGCTATACCAATCTCTCGTAATGGGTAATTTCAATGTTTCATTCTTTGCAAACACACCGATAAATTTGGAGTGTGTGATTCGGTCACTTTCCATTACTCACTGGAATGTATTCGCATCCATTTTAAAAGTCCGTGACAACGTTCCTGAAGCGGTCAACTTCTATAAGAGCTTGTGATTCGAGGGACACCAGTACACTAATAGGTGCGTCTATAGGGTCGGCGAATTCCAATCTGACTGAGATATTCCCACTTTGTTGTGGACTTAAGTGTGTATTTACACTAGCAGATAGGTCGGGGGTGATATCAAATGGGTAAAGGTTAAACTGTTCGACAAATTCTTTCTGCGTTACGCCAATCCCAAGCTCGTCACAGCCACCGGCAATATGGGCCAGATTGCTATAAGCTCTCGTGCAGAGCTGGAACACCGCGTCTGATGAGTAGTCCGTTATTTTTTAAGGCCGAAATTCTCGAATTTAAAGGCGCTCTTTTTATATTTTCCATTCGTCGAAGCGTGCTCCTGCATTCCAATTAATAACCGTTTAGGTAGAACTCCCAGGGCCACGTTTTCTAGCTGCTTCGAGGCCGACCCTGCGGGCACCGTGTATAGCTTGATCTGTACTCTGTTAATTGGGTATTTTACTGTTGTGTGTATTAAATGTTTTTCAATTTCTACATATTTCGGGGAACTTAATTTCATTCGCCGTACACGCAGATATGTTTCCATGATGTGAATCACAACGGGTTTTGCCGCCTCTTCTTGATCAGGTCCCAGATTTATGTAGATCTCAGGATTCGTGCGGTTGAGTTTTAGTTCATAAGCAGTTTCTCCTGGAACGTGAAGTCTGTGTGAAGATGTCCAAAACATTCGTATATCTTTTTTTTAGAATTTCTAAATTTATCCTTTATACTACTTTCGTCTTTAGTCTGATAATAGCCCTTGGCAGTTAAAAAGGTATCCTTCGCTTCTTTCGAAAAGTTGTGGACATTTTCCAGAGAGGCTCGTAGGTGATAATATCCCGTTCCTGCTGAGATGTTAACCTGATTTAAATACACCTTACACTAGCTGAATATAGAGTTGAAACCGAGAAGAGGGAATGCAATGTGTGTAGACGCACATTTTTCAATAATAAATGCTTTGAGCTCCATAAATCAGTTGGCACTTGCAGGAAAATGAGAATCTGTGAATGCGGCATGTTTTATATGATGGATAATTGGGGTAAGTTTCTGCATAAATGCAATTAAATTCACTGTTCTACATGTCATGAAAAATATAAGGCGGATGGAGTGAAGCATGTATGTTATATGAAAGAGGCTAAGCCTAAAAATAGCCCGTGTATAACCGTGTACTACGATATAGAAACATACACGAAAGCTGAAACCAAAGAGGTTATTCCACATTTACTTGTAAGCCAGACTATCTGTGATGAGTGCATGGAGATGGAGTGTGATAAGTGTCACAAATGTGGTAAACGGACAAACGTTTTTAAAACGCTTAAACATGACAGCCCTGTGAAACTCTTTGTATCCTATATTGTCAAGTAAAAAATGACACTGTATATTCTTGCCCATGACGGAGCAAAATTTGACAAACAGTTCCTTTTTAAGGAGTTGCTTGAACACGAATCATGTGAGATATTTACAGGTGATCCCTTAAAAGAAGCAACAAACTAATACCGATGCAGATAAGAGGTAATGTACAGTTTAAGGACACCCTGCTGTTCACACCTTGTAAATTAGCAAAGCTACCCAAGGTCATGGGCGTAGCCGCTGAAGTTTCTGAAGGGTATTTCCCTTGCACATTCCTAACGAGCGAAACTTTAAATTACGTAGGACAACCTCCACCCAAACATTACTTTAACTAAACCAACATGAGTGATAGTGAGCGTGAAGATTTTGACCGCTACTACAACAGTTTTAATGAAGCTAGTCCATACAGTATAGCTGATGAATGTTAACGTTATTGCGCGAATGATGTGCGCGTGCTTAGAGTATGTTTCCAGGCCTTTAGAAGGATGTATATAGCTCGTTTCAAATGCGATCCGCTGCTGGTCGCAACCACGATCGCCTCATTATGTTTTACGGTGTTCAAGAATAACTTCATGCCTAAAGACACCTTAGCCGTCATTCACAGAAACAATCCCCGCAGTTATGGGCACAAGGCTATTTACTGGCTCATACACATACAGCAACAGACCGGGGTATACATAAAGCACGCCCGCAACACGGGGAAATTACCCATTAAGGTCAATGGTCGTGTTTAATGGGTTGATGGTCTAAGTGAGGATCTAACCACTGGTGAGAAGACTGTGTATTCCTTTGACGGCTGCTGGTGGCATGGTTGCCCACGCCCTGAGTGTGCCGTCACAGGGGACTCCATGGAAGATCTCCTGCCGACAGCCTCGCATGGACCCGTAACTGCGATCAACTTATAGGCTCCCAGTTCACTCAAAAGATCGTATGGGAGCATGAGTATGATGCACGGTTGTAAACAGATGACCAGTACCGTGAAGAAATAAGGGCCATCAAGCGTTCAATGGTGTTGGATCTTCTCAAATGCGGAGATAGCTTGTTCGGCGGGGATACAAATCCATTCAAGCTATATTTTCCACCTACGGAGGGCGTAATACTCCATTACTACGACTTCTGTTTTTTATACCCCTACGTGATGAAGAACAATCCGTACCCAGTAGGTGCTCCTGAAAAACTGGTGGGTCCCACCATGCCAACCATCGAGGAGTTCTCAGCTAACTTGAGAACTCTTTCGTAGACGTGCTCCCCCTCGCGATTTATGGATGCCGATCTTACCCGTCGTTATAGATCACAAGCTCATGTTTTCCATGTGCGTGAAGTGCGCAGAGGAGAACAACGGTTATTGTAATCATACAACCAATCAGCGTAAGATCAGAGGTGTATATACAAGCCTTGAGCTGGACCTAGCCGGTCGCCATGGATACAGAATATTGAAGATACATGGGGTGTGGAGGTTTTCAGAAGCTACCCAACCTTTTCACGCCATATATAAACGCTTTTTTGAAGGATAAGGTAGAAGCATCCGGGTATCCGTGAGAAGTTGATACCGAAGATGAAAAATCGGCTTATATTTAACGTTACCGGGACTGTGGAGATATACAGCTTGACCGCTCCCAAATTGTTAAGAATCCTGGCAAGCGCTTTAGTGCAAAGTTGTGTCTAAACAGTCTTTGGGGAAAATTTGCACAGAAAACTGGCAACGGGAACGTTCATTTGGCACAAAGTTATAGTGAAGTCTGGGATTATGCCAACGCTCCCGATAAAGAGGTTATGCAGAGCGTGAATGTAGTTAATACTTTCATAATAAAGTACAACATCACCGAACTGGCCACCGATACCTCATGGGGTTACAAACATACCTGTAGTCAGCTTCACAACGGCCTACTCCCGCATCAAGTTTTGGGGACTACTGCACTCTCTTGGGCGGAGGATGCTGTACGCTGACACAGATAGCGTAATATTCACAGATAGGGAGGGTGAATACATGCCTGCTATTGGGGAATTCCTCGGAGAGTTAACTGACGAGATCAAGGATGAGTATGGTGATGGTGCATTTGCTGACTCCTTTGTATCAACAAGGGCCAAAAACGTATGGGGTACGGGTGAAGGTGGGGAGGATATGAAATATATACAGATAATGTTCGGACACACTGGAATTTCTAAAAAACTTGTCAAAACTTCGTATTAGAAAAAACTTAATGAGATGCTCTGTAAAATGGACAACACTGGAATTTCTACACTTCATGGTTGACTTTTAATAACAGCCAAAATTGTACAGATAATTCTCGGACACCCTGTATATATATATATATATATATATATATATATATATATATATATATATATATATGTTCCTCTGTGTGTATTTTGGTGAAATAAATTTTTTTTAAATTATTGCCTATTCTGTTTCCTACATGGTTATTTCCGCATATATAATAATATATAACGTAAAGAACGACGCTTGTATAGGAGATATTCCGCGCAAGACGAGAAAGAGAAAACAACAAATGAAAAATGAAGTACCACCTGGGAATCGAACCCGGGATCTTCCGATTGCCGGTCAGACGCGATACCACTACACCATGGACTTCACTCTTCCAAATGCCCGTAATTCCTCTACATACTCGCAGAAAACCAATGCCCCAAGGGGCACCTCCCGCATGCCGTAACATTATATACATTCAACTGCAAAGAACACGCAGTATAAATAACGTAAAGAACGACTCTTGTATAGGAGATATTCCGCGCAAGACGAGAAAGAGAAAACAACAAATGAAAAAATGAAGTACCACCTGGGAATCGAACCCGGATCTTCGATTGGTCAGACGCGATAACCACTACACCATGGACTTCACTCTTCCAATGCCGTAATTCCTCTACATACTCGCAGAAACCAATGCCCAAGGGGCACCTCCCGCATGCCGTAACATTATATACATTCAACTGCAAAGAACACGCTAGATAAATAACGTAAAGAACGACGCTTGTATAGGAGATATTCCGCGTGTTCTTGCAGTTGAATGTATATAATGTTACGGCATGCGGGAGGTGCCCCCTTGGGGCATTGGTTTCTGCGAGTATGTAGAGGAATTACGGCATTTGGAAGAGTGAAGTCCAGGTGTAGTGGTTTCGCGTCTGACCGGCAATCGGAAGATCCCGGGTTCGATTCCCAGGTGGTACTTCATTTTTTCATTTGTTGTTTCTCTTTCTCGTCTTGCG
The DNA here is from genome assembly GCA_023014485.1 of Bathynomus jamesi. NCBI lineage: Eukaryota > Metazoa > Arthropoda > Malacostraca > Isopoda > Cirolanidae > Bathynomus > Bathynomus jamesi. The sequence continues at coordinate 334,994 of JAJOZX010001027.1, read as the reverse complement.
GGAAATACAAGCGTCGTTCTTTACGTTATTTATACTGCGTGTTACTTTGCAGTTGAATGTATATTATATATATATATATATATATATATATATATATGGTGTGGTTGTAATAATACATTTCTTGATAACTTAAAAATTTATAGAAAGTTTTACAGGTAGGATTTTAGAATTACTAAAAACTTTTTAGATTTGCCTGCGACCCCGGGCTCGTTACCCGGTGTTGGCAGATGATGCGTAGTGTACCCATCTAATCTTCCTTATTGATAACTTAAAAGTTTATAGAAAGTTCTACAGGTAGGATTTCAGAATTACTAAAAACTTTTTAGATTTGCCTACGGCCCCGGCTCGTTACCCGGTGCTGGCAGATGATGCGTAGCATACCCATCTAATCTTACTTTTGAAACCTGTCAGGATATCTGCTTTGTGATTATAATTTGCCAGGTACTCTAACCGGCATTTTCTCTTATTGCAACTCTTCAATTAAACTTTAATTTAATTTAACTTTAAATAAAAAAGATTCAGTATGAACTAATCATGTTAATTTCTCCTTAAAGGACCGATGCGGAACTTGATCGTGTTATAGCTGCTTTTCGCGACAGCTTTGATGAAAGGCAAATAAATGAAGACGATTTGGAGGCTTTACCTGAACACCGAGGTCGAGGTATTGGCTCACATCCGGTACAACGAATGCCAGGTCATCGAGGAACTAATGTAAATTTTTTGTGATTAAGAATAAAACACATTGCATTTTTATTCAATTTATTAAATGGTGGAAAGCATGTTTTAGTACAATTCGGCTTACAGAACTAGCGTCCATTAAATAAGACTAACATTAATGGAGACATTTTACAGTTATAATCATATATACATACACACGTAAACCTTTACACAATATAGTTACAAATAATATACACACGTAAAACTTTACACAATACGAGTGCGTACAAATGGGAACCTTTTTTTTATCTGTCTGCACACCAATTCATCATTCATCTGTGTCGCACAAATCGAATAATTTTTAAAAATTTATAAATCCCTTCCCACGTAACATGTGCAGGAGAAATGAAAGACAGTACATGCCACAAGTATTACTAAAATATCCTTGGAAACCGTAAGTATTCCAGACTATTTCAGGGACATGTAGCTGTTCGATAAATTGTACAACCACAAGGTCACTCCAGGGCTGAGTGCCGAGTGAATGAAAATAGTACATTCTTTGCCTATTTTTAAAATAGATTGCAAACCAATGAATCCCTTCACTACCAACAATGTCGGTATTCACGATAAGGCTATACCAATCTCTCGTAATGGGTAATTTCAATGTTTCATTCTTTGCAAACACACCGATAAATTTGGAGTGTGTGATTCGGTCACTTTCCATTACTCTCTGGAATGTATTCGCATCCATTTTAAAAGTCCGTGACAACGTTCCTGAAGCGGTCAACTTCTATAAGAGCTTGTGATTCGAGGGACACCAGTACACTAATAGGTGCGTCTATAGGGTCGGCGAATTCCAATCTGACTGAGATATTCCCACTTTGTTGTGGACTTAAGTGTGTATTTACACTAGCAGATAGGTCGGGGGTGATATCAAATGGGTAAAGGTTAAACTGTTCGACAAATTCTTTCTGCGTTACGCCAATCCCAAGCTCGTCACAGCCACCGGCAATATGGGCCAGATTGCTATAAGCTCTCGTGCAGAGCTGGAACACCGCGTCTGATGAGTAGTCCGTTATATTTTTAAGGCCGAAATTCTCGAATTTAAAGGCGCTCTTTTTATATTTTCCATTCGTCGAAGCGTGCTCCTGCATTCCAATTAATAACCGTTTAGGTAGAACTCCCAGGGCCACGTTTTCTAGCTGCTTCGAGGCCGACCCTGCGGGCACCGTGTATAGCTTGATCTGTACTCTGTTAATTGGGTATTTTACTGTTGTGTGTATTAAATGTTTTTCAATTTCTACATATTTCGGGGAACTTAATTTCATTCGCCGTACACGCAGATATGTTTCCATGATGTGAATCACAACGGGTTTTGCCGCCTCTTCTTGATCAGGTCCCAGATTTATGTAGATCTCAGGATTCGTGCGGTTGAGTTTTAGTTCATAAGCAGTTTCTCCTGGAACGTGAAGTCTGTGTGAAGATGTCCAAAACATTCGTATATCTTTTTTTAGAATTTCTAAATTTATCCTTTATACTACTTTCGTCTTTAGTCTGATAATAGCCCTTGGCAGTTAAAAAGGTATCCTTCGCTTCTTTCGAAAAGTTGTGGACATTTTCCAGAGAGGCTCGTAGGTGATAATATCCCGTTCCTGCTGAGATGTTAACCTGATTTAAATACACCTTACACTAGCTGAATATAGAGTTGAAACCGAGAAGAGGGAATGCAATGTGTGTAGACGCACATTTTCAATAATAAATGCTTTGAGCTCCATAAATCAGTTGGCACTTGCAGGAAAATGAGAATCTGTGAATGCGGCATGTTTTATATGATGGATAATTGGGGTAAGTTTCTGCATAAATGCAATTAAATTCACTGTTCTACATGTCATGAAAAATATAAGGCGGATGGAGTGAAGCATGTATGTTATATGAAAGAGGCTAAGCCTAAAAATAGCCCGTGTATAACCGTGTACTACGATATAGAAACATACACGAAAGCTGAAACCAAAGAGGTTATTCCACATTTACTTGTAAGCCAGACTATCTGTGATGAGTGCATGGAGATGGAGTGTGATAAGTGTCACAAATGTGGTAAACGGACAAACGTTTTTAAAACGCTTAAACATGACAGCCCTGTGAAACTCTTTGTATCCTATATTGTCAAGTAAAAAATGACACTGTATATTCTTGCCCATGACGGAGCAAAATTTGACAAACAGTTCCTTTTTAAGGAGTTGCTTGAACACGAATCATGTGAGATATTTACAGGTGATCCCTTAAAAAGAAGCAACAAACTAATACCGATGCAGATAAGAGGTAATGTACAGTTTAAGGACACCCTGCTGTTCACACCTTGTAAATTAGCAAAGCTACCCAAGGTCATGGGCGTAGCCGCTGAAGTTTCTGAAGGGTATTTCCCTTGCACATTCCTAACGAGCGAAACTTTAAATTACGTAGGACAACCTCCACCCAAACATTACTTTAACTAAACCAACATGAGTGATAGTGAGCGTGAAGATTTTGACCGCTACTACAACAGTTTTAATGAAGCTAGTCCATACAGTATAGCTGATGAATGTTAACGTTATTGCGCGAATGATGTGCGCGTGCTTAGAGTATGTTTCCAGGCCTTTAGAAGGATGTATATAGCTCGTTTCAAATGCGATCCGCTGCTGGTCGCAACCACGATCGCCTCATTATGTTTTACGGTGTTCAAGAATAACTTCATGCCTAAAGACACCTTAGCCGTCATTCACAGAAACAATCCCCGCAGTTATGGGCACAAGGCTATTTACTGGCTCATACACATACAGCAACAGACCGGGGTATACATAAAGCACGCCCGCAACACGGGGAAATTACCCATTAAGGTCAATGGTCGTGTTTAATGGGTTGATGGTCTAAGTGAGGATCTAACCACTGGTGAGAAGACTGTGTATTCCTTTGACGGCTGCTGGTGGCATGGTTGCCCACGCCCTGAGTGTGCCGTCACAGGGGACATCCATGGAAGATCTCCTGCCGACAGCCTCGCATGGACCCGTAACTGCGATCAACTTATAGGCTCCCAGTTCACTCAAAAGATCGTATGGGAGCATGAGTATGATGCACGGTTGTAAACAGATGACCAGTACCGTGAAGAAATAAGGGCCATCAAGCGTTCAATGGTGTTGGATCTTCTCAAATGCGGAGATAGCTTGTTCGGCGGGGATACAAATCCATTCAAGCTATATTTTCCACCTACGGAGGGCGTAATACTCCATTACTACGACTTCTGTTTTTTATACCCCTACGTGATGAAGAACAATCCGTACCCAGTAGGTGCTCCTGAAAAACTGGTGGGTCCCACCATGCCAACCATCGAGGAGTTCTCAGCTAACTTGAGAACTCTTTCGTAGACGTGCTCCCCCTCGCGATTTATGGATGCCGATCTTACCCGTCGTTATAGATCACAAGCTCATGTTTTCCATGTGCGTGAAGTGCGCAGAGGAGAACAACGGTTATTGTAATCATACAACCAATCAGCGTAAGATCAGAGGTGTATATACAAGCCTTGAGCTGGACCTAGCCGGTCGCCATGGATACAGAATATTGAAGATACATGGGGTGTGGAGGTTTTCAGAAGCTACCCAACCTTTTCACGCCATATATAAACGCTTTTTGAAGGATAAGGTAGAAGCATCCGGGTATCCGTGAGAAGTTGATACCGAAGATGAAAAATCGGCTTATATTTAACGTTACCGGGACTGTGGAGATATACAGCTTGACCGCTCCCAAATTGTTAAGAATCCTGGCAAGCGCTTTAGTGCAAAGTTGTGTCTAAACAGTTTTGGGGAAAATTTGCACAGAAAACTGGCAACGGGAACGTTCATTTGGCACAAAGTTATAGTGAAGTCTGGGATTATGCCAACGCTCCCGATAAAGAGGTTATGCAGAGCGTGAATGTAGTTAATACTTTCATAATAAAGTACAACATCACCGAACTGGCCACCGATACCTCATGGGGTTACAAACATACTGTAGTCAGCTTCACAACGGCCTACTCCCGCATCAAGTTTTGGGGACTACTGCACTCTCTTGGGCGGAGGATGCTGTACGCTGACACAGATAGCGTAATATTCACAGATAGGGAGGGTGAATACATGCCTGCTATTGGGGAATTCCTCGGAGAGTTAACTGACGAGATCAAGGATGAGTATGGTGATGGTGCATTTGCTGACTCCTTTGTATCAACAAGGGCCAAAAACGTATGGGGTACGGGTGAAGGGGGGGAGGATATGAAATATATACAGATAATGTTCGGACACACTGGAATTTCTAAAAACTTGTCAAAACTTCGTATTAGAAAAAACTTAATGAGATGCTCTGTAAAATGGGACAACACTGGAATTTCTACACTTCATGGTTGACTTTTAATAACAGCCAAAAATTGTACAGATAATTCTCGGACACCCTGTATATATATATATATATATATATATATATATATATATATATATATATGTTCCTCTGTGTGTATTTTGGTGAAATAATTTTTTAATTATTGCCTATTCTGTTTCCTACATGGTTATTTCCGCATATATATATATATATATATATATATATATATATATATATATATATATATATATATATATATATGGTGTGGTTGTAATAATACATTTCTTGATAACTTAAAAATTTATAGAAAGTTTTACAGGTAGGATTTTAGAATTACTAAAAACTTTTTAGATTTGCCTGCGACCCGGGCTCGTTACCCGGTGTTGGCAGATGATGCGTAGTGTACCCATCTAATCTTCCTTATTGATAACTTAAAAGTTTATAGAAAGTTCTACAGGTAGGATTTCAGAATTACTAAAAACTTTTTAGATTTGCCTACGGCCCCGGACTCGTTACCCGGTGCTGGCAGATGATGCGTAGCATACCCATCTAATCTTACTTTTGAAACCTGTCAGGATATCTGCTTTGTGATTATAATTTGCCAGGTACTCTAACCGGCATTTTCTCTTATTGCAACTCTTCAATTAAACTTTAATTTAATTTAACTTTAAATAAAAAAGATTCAGTATGAACTAATCATGTTAATTTCTCCTTAAAGGACCGATGCGGAACTTGATCGTGTTATAGCTGCTTTTCGCGACAGCTTTGATGAAAGGCAAATAAATGAAGACGATTTGGAGGCTTTACCTGAACACCGAGGTCGAGGTATTGGCTCACATCCGGTACAACGAATGCCAGGTCATCGAGGAACTAATGTAAATTTTTTGTGATTAAGAATAAAACACATTGCATTTTTATTCAATTTATTAAATGGTGGAAAGCATGTTTTAGTACAATTCGGCTTACAGAACTAGCGTCCATTAAATAAGACTAACATTAATGGAGACATTTTACAGTTATAATCATATACTGTATACATACACACGTAAACCTTTACACAATATAGTTACAAATATATATACACACGTAAAACTTTACACAATACGAGTGCGTACAAATGGGAACCTTTTTTTTATCTGTCTGCACACCAATTCATCATTCATCTGTGTCGCACAAATCGAATAATTTTTAAAAATTTATAAATCCCTTCCCACGTAACATGTGCAGGAGAAATGAAAGACAGTACATGCCACAAGTATTACTAAAATATCCTTGGAAACCGTAAGTATTCCAGACTATTTCAGGGACATGTAGCTGTTCGATAAATTGTACAACCACAAGGTCACTCCAGGGCTGAGTGCCGAGTAATGAAAATAGTACATTCTTTGCCTATTTTAAAATAGATTGCAAACCAATGAATCCCTTCACTACCAACAATGTCGGTATTCACGATAAGGCTATACCAATCTCTCGTAATGGGTAATTTCAATGTTTCATTCTTTGCAAACACACCGATAAATTTGGAGTGTGTGATTCGGTCACTTTCCATTACTCTCTGGAATGTATTCGCATCCATTTTAAAAGTCCGTGACAACGTTCCTGAAGCGGTCAACTTCTATAAGAGCTTGTGATTCGAGGGACACCAGTACACTAATAGGTGCGTCTATAGGGTCGGCGAATTCCAATCTGACTGAGATATTCCCACTTTGTTGTGGACTTAAGTGTGTATTTACACTAGCAGATAGGTCGGGGGTGATATCAAATGGGTAAAGGTTAAACTGTTCGACAAATTCTTTCTGCGTTACGCCAATCCCAAGCTCGTCACAGCCACCGGCAATATGGGCCAGATTGCTATAAGCTCTCGTGCAGAGCTGGAACACCGCGTCTGATGAGTAGTCCGTTATATTTTTAAGGCCGAAATTCTCGAATTTAAAGGCGCTCTTTTTATATTTTCCATTCGTCGAAGCGTGCTCCTGCATTCCAATTAATAACCGTTTAGGTGAACTCCCAGGGCCACGTTTTCTAGCTGCTTCGAGGCCGACCCTGCGGGCACCGTGTATAGCTTGATCTGTACTCTGTTAATTGGGTATTTTACTGTTGTGTGTATTAAATGTTTTTCAATTTCTACATATTTCGGGGAACTTAATTTCATTCGCCGTACACCAGATATGTTTCCATGATGTGAATCACAACGGGTTTTGCCGCCTCTTCTTGATCAGGTCCCAGATTTATGTAGATCTCAGGATTCGTGCGGTTGAGTTTTAGTTCATAAGCAGTTTCTCCTGGAACGTGAAGTCTGTGTGAAGATGTCCAAAACATTCGTATATCTTTTTTTAGAATTTCTAAATTTATCCTTTATACTACTTTCGTCTTTAGTCTGATAATAGCCCTTGGCAGTTAAAAAGGTATCCTTCGCTTCTTTCGAAAAGTTGTGGACATTTTCCAGAGAGGCTCGTAGGTGATAATATCCCGTTCCTGCTGAGATGTTAACCTGATTTAAATACACCTTACACTAGCTGAATATAGAGTTGAAACCGAGAAGAGGGAATGCAATGTGTGTAGACGCACATTTTTCAATAATAAATGCTTTGAGCTCCATAAATCAGTTGGCACTTGCAGGAAAATGAGAATCTGTGAATGCGGCATGTTTTATATGATGGATAATTGGGGTAAGTTTCTGCATAAATGCAATTAAATTCACTGTTCTACATGTCATGAAAAATATAAGGCGGATGGAGTGAAGCATGTATGTTATATGAAAGAGGCTAAGCCTAAAAATAGCCCGTGTATAACCGTGTACTACGATATAGAAACATACACGAAAGCTGAAACCAAAGAGGTTATTCCACATTTACTTGTAAGCCAGACTATCTGTGATGAGTGCATGGAGATGGAGTGTGATAAGTGTCACAAATGTGGTAAACGGACAAACGTTTTTAAAACGCTTAAACATGACAGCCCTGTGAAACTCTTTGTATCCTATATTGTCAAGTAAAAAATGACACTGTATATTCTTGCCCATGACGGAGCAAAATTTGACAAACAGTTCCTTTTAAGGAGTTGCTTGAACACGAATCATGTGAGATATTTACAGGTGATCCCTTAAAAAGAAGCAACAAACTAATACCGATGCAGATAAGAGGTAATGTACAGTTTAAGGACACCCTGCTGTTCACACCTTGTAAATTAGCAAAGCTACCCAAGGTCATGGGCGTAGCCGCTGAAGTTTCTGAAGGGTATTTCCCTTGCACATTCCTAACGAGCGAAACTTTAAATTACGTAGGACAACCTCCACCCAAACATTACTTTAACTAAACCAACATGAGTGATAGTGAGCGTGAAGATTTTGACCGCTACTACAACAGTTTTAATGAAGCTAGTCCATACAGTATAGCTGATGAATGTTAACGTTATTGCGCGAATGATGTGCGCGTGCTTAGAGTATGTTTCCAGGCCTTTAGAAGGATGTATATAGCTCGTTTCAAATGCGATCCGCTGCTGGTCGCAACCACGATCGCCTCATTATGTTTTACGGTGTTCAAGAATAACTTCATGCCTAAAGACACCTTAGCCGTCATTCACAGAAACAATCCCCGCAGTTATGGGCACAAGGCTATTTACTGGCTCATACACATACAGCAACAGACCGGGGTATACATAAAGCACGCCCGCAACACGGGGAAATTACCCATTAAGGTCAATGGTCGTGTTTAATGGGTTGATGGTCTAAGTGAGGATCTAACCACTGGTGAGAAGACTGTGTATTCCTTTGACGGCTGCTGGTGGCATGGTTGCCCACGCCCTGAGTGTGCCGTCACAGGGGACTCCATGGAAGATCTCCTGCCGACAGCCTCGCATGGACCCGTAACTGCGATCAACTTATAGGCTCCCAGTTCACTCAAAAGATCGTATGGGAGCATGAGTATGATGCACGGTTGTAAACAGATGACCAGTACCGTGAAGAAATAAGGGCCATCAAGCGTTCAATGGTGTTGGATCTTCTCAAATGCGGAGATAGCTTGTTCGGCGGGGATACAAATCCATTCAAGCTATATTTTCCACCTACGGAGGGCGTAATACTCCATTACTACGACTTCTGTTTTTTATACCCCTACGTGATGAAGAACAATCCGTACCCAGTAGGTGCTCCTGAAAAACTGGTGGGTCCCACCATGCCAACCATCGAGGAGTTCTCAGCTAACTTGAGAACTCTTTCGTAGACGTGCTCCCCCCTCGCGATTTATGGATGCCGATCTTACCCGTCGTTATAGATCACAAGCTCATGTTTTCCATGTGCGTGAAGTGCGCAGAGGAGAACAACGGTTATTGTAATCATACAACCAATCAGCGTAAGATCAGAGGTGTATATACAAGCCTTGAGCTGGACCTAGCCGGTCGCCATGGATACAGAATATTGAAGATACATGGGGTGTGGAGGTTTTCAGAAGCTACCCAACCTTTTCACGCCATATATAAACGCTTTTTTGAAGGATAAGGTAGAAGCATCCGGGTATCCGTGAGAAGTTGATACCGAAGATGAAAAATCGGCTTATATTTAACGTTACCGGGACTGTGGAGATATACAGCTTGACCGCTCCCAAATTGTTAAGAATCCTGGCAAGCGCTTTAGTGCAAAGTTGTGTCTAAACAGTTTTGGGGAAAATTTGCACAGAAAACTGGCAACGGGAACGTTCATTTGGCACAAAGTTATAGTGAAGTCTGGGATTATGCCAACGCTCCCGATAAAGAGGTTATGCAGAGCGTGAATGTAGTTAATACTTTCATAATAAAGTACAACATCACCGAACTGGCCACCGATACCTCATGGGGTTACAAACATACCTGTAGTCAGCTTCACAACGGCCTACTCCCGCATCAAGTTTTGGGGACTACTGCACTCTCTTGGGCGGAGGATGCTGTACGCTGACAGATAGCGTAATATTCACAGATAGGGAGGGTGAATACATGCCTGCTATTGGGGAATTCCTCGGAGAGTTAACTGACGAGATCAAGGATGAGTATGGTGATGGTGCATTTGCTGACTCCTTTGTATCAACAAGGGCCAAAAACGTATGGGGTACGGGTGAAGGTGGGGAGGATATGAAATATATACAGATAATGTTCGGACACACTGGAATTTCTAAAAAACTTGTCAAAACTTCGTATTAGAAAAAACTTAATGAGATGCTCTGTAAAATGGGACAACACTGGAATTTCTACACTTCATGGTTGACTTTTAATAACAGCCAAAAATTGTACAGATAATTCTCGGACACCCTGTATATATATATATATATATATATAATATATATATATATATATATATATGTTCCTCTGTGTGTATTTTGGTGAAATAATTTTTTTTAATTATTGCCTATTCTGTTTCCTACATGGTTATTTCCGCATATATATATATATATATATTATATATATATATATATATATATATATATATATATATATGGTGTGGTTGTAATAATACATTTCTTGATAACTTAAAAATTTATAGAAAGTTTTACAGGTAGGATTTTAGAATTACTAAAAACTTTTTAGATTTGCCTGCGACCCCGGGCTCGTTACCCGGTGTTGGCAGATGATGCGTAGTGTACCCATCTAATCTTCCTTATTGATAACTTAAAAGTTTATAGAAAGTTCTACAGGTAGGATTTCAGAATTACTAAAAACTTTTTAGATTTGCCTACGGCCCCGGACTCGTTACCCGGTGCTGGCAGATGATGCGTAGCATACCCATCTAATCTTACTTTTGAAACCTGTCAGGATATCGCTTTGTGATTATAATTTGCCAGGTACTCTAACCGGCATTTTCTCTTATTGCAACTCTTCAATTAAACTTTAATTTAATTTAACTTTAAATAAAAAAGATTCAGTATGAACTAATCATGTTAATTTCCCTTAAAGGACCGATGCGGAACTTGATCGTGTTATAGCTGCTTTTCGCGACAGCTTTGATGAAAGGCAAATAAATGAAGACGATTTGGAGGCTTTACCTGAACACCGAGGTCGAGGTATTGGCTCACATCCGGTACAACGAATGCCAGGTCATCGAGGAACTAATGTAAATTTTTTGTGATTAAGAATAAAACACATTGCATTTTTATTCAATTTATTAAATGGTGGAAAGCATGTTTTAGTACAATTCGGCTTACAGAACTAGCGTCCATTAAATAAGACTAACATTAATGGAGACATTTTACAGTTATAATCATATACTGTATACATACACACGTAAACCTTTACACAATATAGTTACAATATATATACACACGTAAAACTTTACACAATACGAGTGCGTACAAATGGGAACCTTTTTTTTATCTGTCTGCACACCAATTCATCATTCATCTGTGTCGCACAAATCGAATAATTTTTAAAAATTTATAAATCCCTTCCCACGTAACATGTGCAGGAGAAATGAAAGACAGTACATGCCACAAGTATTACTAAAATATCCTTGGAAACCGTAAGTATTCCAGACTATTTCAGGGACATGTAGCTGTTCGATAAATTGTACAACCACAAGGTCACTCCAGGGCTGAGTGCCGAGTGAATGAAAATAGTACATTCTTTGCCTATTTTTAAAATAGATTGCAAACCAATGAATCCCTTCACTACCAACAATGTCGGTATTCACGATAAGGCTATACCAATCTCTCGTAATGGGTAATTTCAATGTTTCATTCTTTGCAAACACACGATAAATTTGGAGTGTGTGATTCGGTCACTTTCCATTACTCTCTGGAATGTATTCGCATCCATTTTAAAAGTCCGTGACAACGTTCCTGAAGCGGTCAACTTCTATAAGAGCTTGTGATTCGAGGGACACCAGTACACTAATAGGTGCGTCTATAGGGTCGGCGAATTCCAATCTGACTGAGATATTCCCACTTTGTTGTGGACTTAAGTGTGTATTTACACTAGCAGATAGGTCGGGGGTGATATCAAATGGGTAAAGGTTAAACTGTTCGACAAATTCTTTCTGCGTTACGCCAATCCCAAGCTCGTCACAGCCACCGGCAATATGGGCCAGATTGCTATAAGCTCTCGTGCGGAACTGGAACACCGCGTCTGATGAGTAGTCCGTTATATTTTTAAGGCCGAAATTCTCGAATTTAAAGGCGCTCTTTTTATATTTTCCATTCGTCGAAGCGTGCTCCTGCATTCCAATTAATAACCGTTTAGGTTGAACTCCCAGGGCCACGTTTTCTAGCTGCTTCGAGGCCGACCCTGCGGGCACCGTGTATAGCTTGATCTGTACTCTGTTAATTGGGTATTTTACTGTTGTGTGTATTAAATGTTTTTCAATTTCTACATATTTCGGGGAACTTAATTTCATTCGCCGTACACGCAGATATGTTTCCATGATGTGAATCACAACGGGTTTTGCCGCCTCTTCTTGATCAGGTCCCAGATTTATGTAGATCTCAGGATTCGTGCGGTTGAGTTTTAGTTCATAAGCAGTTTCTCCTGGAACGTGAAGTCTGTGTGAAGATGTCCAAAACATTCGTATATCTTTTTTTTAGAATTTCTAAATTTATCCTTTATACTACTTTCGTCTTTAGTCTGATAATAGCCCTTGGCAGTTAAAAAGGTATCCTTCGCTTCTTTCGAAAAGTTGTGGACATTTTCCAGAGAGGCTCGTAGGTGATAATATCCCGTTCCTGCTGAGATGTTAACCTGATTTAAATACACCTTACACTAGCTGAATATAGAGTTGAAACCGAGAAGAGGGAATGCAATGTGTGTAGACGCACATTTTCAATAATAAATGCTTTGAGCTCCATAAATCAGTTGGCACTTGCAGGAAAATGAGAATCTGTGAATGCGGCATGTTTTATATGATGGATAATTGGGGTAAGTTTCTGCATAAATGCAATTAAATTCACTGTTCTACATGTCATGAAAAATATAAGGCGGATGGAGTGAAGCATGTATGTTATATGAAAGATGCTAAGCCTAAAAATAGCCCGTGTATAACCGTGTACTACGATATAGAAACATACACGAAAGCTGAAACCAAAGAGGTTATTCCACATTTACTTGTAAGCCAGACTATCTGTGATGAGTGCATGGAGATGGAGTGTGATAAGTGTCACAAATGTGGTAAACGGACAAACGTTTTTAAAACGCTTAAACATGACAGCCCTGTGAAACTCTTTGTATCCTATATTGTCAAGTAAAAAATGACACTGTATATTCTTGCCCATAACGGAGCAAAATTTGACAAACAGTTCCTTTTTAAGGAGTTGCTTGAACACGAATCATGTGAGATATTTACAGGTGATCCCTTGAAAAGAAGCAACAAACTAATACCGATGCAGATAAGAGGTAATGTACAGTTTAAGGACACCCTGCTGTTCACACCTTGTAAATTAGCAAGCTACCCAAGGTCATGGGCGTAGCCGCTGAAGTTTCTGAAGGGTATTTCCCTTGCACATTCCTAACGAGCGAAACTTTAAATTACGTAGGACAACCTCCACCCAAACATTACTTTAACTAAACCAACATGAGTGATAGTGAGCGTGAAGATTTTGACCGCTACTACAACAGTTTTAATGAAGCTAGTCCATACAGTATAGCTGATGAATGTTAACGTTATTGCGCGAATGATGTGCGCGTGCTTAGAGTATGTTTCCAGGCCTTTAGAAGGATGTATATAGCTCGTTTCAAATGCGATCCGCTGCTGGTCGCAACCACGATCGCCTCATTATGTTTTACGGTGTTCAAGAATAACTTCATGCCTAAAGACACCTTAGCCGTCATTCACAGAAACAATCCCCGCAGTTATGGGCACAAGGCTATTTACTGGCTCATACACATACAGCAACATACATAAAGCACGCCCGCAACACGGGGAAATTACCCATTAAGATCAATGGTCGTGTTTAATGGGTTGATGGTCTAAGTGAGGATCTAACCACTGGTGAGAAGACTGTGTATTTTTGACGGCTGCTGGTGGCATGGATGCCCACGCCCTGAGTGTGCCGTCACAGGGGATCCATGGAAGATCTCCGCCGACAGCCTCGCATGGACCCGTAACTGCGATCAACTTATAGGCTCCCAGTTCACTCAAAAGATCGTATGGGAGCATGAGTATGATGCACGGTTGTAAACAGATGACCAGTACCGTGAAGAAATAAGGGCCATCAAGCGTTCAATGGTGTTGGATCTTCTCAAATGCGGAGATAGCTTGTTCGGCGGGGATACAAATCCATTCAAGCTATATTTTCCACCTACGGAGGGCGTAAACTCCATTACTACGACTTCTGTTTTTTATACCCCTACGTGATGAAGAACAATCCGTACCCAGTAGGTGCTCCTGAAAAACTGGTGGGTCCCACCATGCCAACCATCGAGGAGTTCTCAGCTAACTTGAGAACTCTTTCGTAGACGTGCTCCCCCCTCGCGATTTATGGATGCCGATCTTACCCGTCGTTATAGATCACAAGCTCATGTTTTCCATGTGCGTGAAGTGCGCAGAGGAGAACAACGGTTATTGTAATCATACAACCAATCAGCGTAAGATCAGAGGTGTATATACAAGCCTTGAGCTGGACCTAGCCGGTCGCCATGGATACAGAATATTGAAGATACATGGGGTGTGGAGGTTTTCAGAAGCTACCCAACCTTTTCACGCCATATATAAACGCTTTTTTGAAGGATAAGGTAGAAGCATCCGGGTATCCGTGAGAAGTTGATACCGAAGATGAAAAATCGGCTTATATTTAACGTTACCGGGACTGTGGAGATATACAGCTTGACCGCTCCCAAATTGTTAAGAATCCTGGCAAGCGCTTTAGTGCAAAGTTGTGTCTAAACAGTTTTTGGGGAAAATTTGCACAGAAAACTGGCAACGGGAACGTTCATTTGGCACAAAGTTATAGTGAAGTCTGGGATTATGCCAACGCTCCCGATAAAGAGGTTATGCAGAGCGTGAATGTAGTTAATACTTTCATAATAAAGTACAACATCACCGAACTGGCCACCGATACCTCATGGGGTTACAAACATACCTGTAGTCAGCTTCACAACGGCCTACTCCCGCATCAAGTTTTGGGGACTACTGCACTCTCTTGGGCGGAGGATGCTGTACGCTGACACAGATAGCGTAATATTCACAGATAGGGAGGGTGAATACATGCCTGCTATTGGGGAATTCCTCGGAGAGTTAACTGACGAGATCAAGGATGAGTATGGTGATGGTGCATTTGCTGACTCCTTTGTATCAACAAGGGCCAAAAACGTATGGGGTACGGGTGAAGGTGGGGGAGGATATGAAATATATACAGATAATGTTCGGACACACTGGAATTTCTAAAAAACTTGTCAAAACTTCGTATTAGAAAAAACTTAATGAGATGCTCTGTAAAATGGGACAACACTGGAATTTCTACACTTCATGGTTGACTTTTAATAACAGCCAAAAATTGTACAGATAATTCTCGGACACCCTGTATATATATATATATATATATATATATATATATATATATATATAGTTCCTCTGTGTGTATTTTGGTGAAATTTTTTTTTTAATTATTGCCTATTCTGTTTCCTACATGGTTATTTCCGCATATATATATATATATATATATATATATATATATATATATGGTGTGGTTGTAATAATACATTTCTTGATAACTTAAAAATTTATAGAAAGTTTTACAGGTAGGATTTTAGAATTACTAAAAACTTTTTAGATTTGCCTGCGACCCCGGGCTCGTTACCCGGTGTTGGCATGATGAGTAGTGTACCCATCTAATCTTCCTTATTGATAACTTAAAAGTTTATAGAAAGTTCTACAGGTAGGATTTCAGAATTACTAAAAACTTTTTAGATTTGCCTACGGCCCCGGACTCGTTACCCGGTGCTGGCAGATGATGCGTAGCATACCCATCTAATCTTACTTTTGAAACCTGTCAGGATAGCTTTGTGATTATAATTTGCCAGGTACTCTAACCGGCATTTTCTCTTATTGCAACTCTTCAATTAAACTTTAATTTAATTTAACTTTAAATAAAAAAGATTCAGTATGAACTAATCATGTTAATTTCTCCTTAAAGGACCGATGCGGAACTTGATCGTTTATAGCTGCTTTTCGCGACAGCTTTGATGAAAGGCAAATAAATGAAGACGATTTGGAGGCTTTACCTGAACACCGAGGTCGAGGTATTGGCTCACATCCGGTACAACGAATGCCAGGTCATCGAGGAACTAATGTAAATTTTTGTGATTAAGAATAAAACACATTGCATTTTTATTCAATTTATTAAATGGTGGAAAGCATGTTTTAGTACAATTCGGCTTACAGAACTAGCGTCCATTAAATAAGACTAACATTAATGGAGACATTTTACAGTTATAATCATATACTGTATACATACACACGTAAACCTTTACACAATATAGTTACAAATATATATACACACGTAAAACTTTACACAATACGAGTGCGTACAAATGGGAACCTTTTTTTTATCTGTCTGCACACCAATTCATCATTCATCTGTGTCGCACAAATCGAATAATTTTTAAAAATTTATAAATCCCTTCCCACGTAACATGTGCAGGAGAAATGAAAGACAGTACATGCCACAAGTATTACTAAAATATCCTTGGAAACCGTAAGTATTCCAGACTATTTCAGGGACATGTAGCTGTTCGATAAATTGTACAACCACAAGGTCACTCCAGGGCTGAGTGCCGAGTGAATGAAAATAGTACATTCTTTGCCTATTTTAAAATAGATTGCAAACCAATGAATCCCTTCACTACCAACAATGTCGGTATTCACGATAAGGCTATACCAATCTCTCGTAATGGGTAATTTCAATGTTTCATTCTTTGCAAACACACCGATAAATTTGGAGTGTGTGATTCGGTCACTTTCCATTACTCACTGGAATGTATTCGCATCCATTTTAAAAGTCCGTGACAACGTTCCTGAAGCGGTCAACTTCTATAAGAGCTTGTGATTCGAGGGACACCAGTACACTAATAGGTGCGTCTATAGGGTCGGCGAATTCCAATCTGACTGAGATATTCCCACTTTGTTGTGGACTTAAGTGTGTATTTACACTAGCAGATAGGTCGGGGGTGATATCAAATGGGTAAAGGTTAAACTGTTCGACAAATTCTTTCTGCGTTACGCCAATCCAAGCTCGTCACAGCCACCGGCAATATGGGCCAGATTGCTATAAGCTCTCGTGCAGAGCTGGAACACCGCGTCTGATGAGTAGTCCGTTATATTTTTAAGGCCGAAATTCTCGAATTTAAAGGCGCTCTTTTATATTTTCCATTCGTCGAAGCGTGCTCCTGCATTCCAATTAATAACCGTTTAGGTAGAACTCCAGGGCCACGTTTCTAGCTGCTTCGAGGCCGACCCTGCGGGCACCGTGTATAGCTTGATCTGTACTCTGTTAATTGGGTATTTTACTGTTGTGTGTATTAAATGTTTTTCAATTTCTACATATTTCGGGGAACTTAATTTCATTCGCCGTACACGCAGATATGTTTCCATGATGTGAATCACAACGGGTTTTGCCGCCTCTTCTTGATCAGGTCCCAGATTTATGTAGATCTCAGGATTCGTGCGGTTGAGTTTTAGTTCATAAGCAGTTTCTCCTGGAACGTGAAGTCTGTGTGAAGATGTCCAAAACATTCGTATATCTTTTTTTAGAATTTCTAAATTTATCCTTTATACTACTTTCGTCTTTAGTCTGATAATAGCCCTTGGCAGTTAAAAAGGTATCCTTCGCTTCTTTCGAAAAGTTGTGGACATTTTCCAGAGAGGCTCGTAGGTGATAATATCCCGTTCCTGCTGAGATGTTAACCTGATTTAAATACACCTTACACTAGCTGAATATAGAGTTGAAACCGAGAAGAGGGAATGCAATGTGTGTAGACGCACATTTTCCAATAATAAATGCTTTGAGCTCCATAAATCAGTTGGCACTTGCAGGAAAATGAGAATCTGTGAATGCGGCATGTTTTATATGATGGATAATTGGGGTAAGTTTCTGCATAAATGCAATTAAATTCACTGTTCTACATGTCATGAAAAATATAAGGCGGATGGAGTGAAGCATGTATGTTATATGAAAGAGGCTAAGCCTAAAAATAGCCCGTGTATAACCGTGTACTACGATATAGAAACATACACGAAAGCTGAAACCAAAGAGGTTATTCCACATTTACTTGTAAGCCAGACTATCTGTGATGAGTGCATGGAGATGGAGTGTGATAAGTGTCACAAATGTGGTAAACGGACAAACGTTTTTAAAACGCTTAAACATGACAGCCCTGTGAAACTCTTTGTATCCTATATTGTCAAGTAAAAAATGACACTGTATATTCTTGCCCATGACGGAGCAAAATTTGACAAACAGTTCCTTTTTAAGGAGTTGCTTGAACACGAATCATGTGAGATATTTACAGGTGATCCCTTAAAAAGAAGCAACAAACTAATACCGATGCAGATAAGAGGTAATGTACAGTTTAAGGACACCCTGCTGTTCACACCTTGTAAATTAGCAAAGCTACCCAAGGTCATGGGCGTAGCCGCTGAAGTTTCTGAAGGGTATTTCCCTTGCACATTCCTAACGAGCGAAACTTTAAATTACGTAGGACAACCTCCACCCAAACATTACTTTAACTAAACCAACATGAGTGATAGTGAGCGTGAAGATTTTGACCGCTACTACAACAGTTTTAATGAAGCTAGTCCATACAGTATAGCTGATGAATGTTAACGTTATTGCGCGAATGATGTGCGCGTGCTTAGAGTATGTTTCCAGGCCTTTAGAAGGATGTATATAGCTCGTTTCAAATGCGATCCGCTGCTGGTCGCAACCACGATCGCCTCATTATGTTTTACGGTGTTCAAGAATAACTTCATGCCTAAAGACACCTTAGCCGTCATTCACAGAAACAATCCCCGCAGTTATGGGCACAAGGCTATTTACTGGCTCATACACATACAGCAACAGACCGGGGTATACATAAAGCACGCCCGCAACACGGGGAAATTACCCATTAAGGTCAATGGTCGTGTTTAATGGGTTGATGGTCTAAGTGAGGATCTAACCACTGGTGAGAAGACTGTGTATTCCTTTGACGGCTGCTGGTGGCATGGTTGCCCACGCCCTGAGTGTGCCGTCACAGGGGACCTCCATGGAAGATCTCCTGCCGACAGCCTCGCATGGACCCGTAACTGCGATCAACTTATAGGCTCCCAGTTCACTCAAAAGATCGTATGGGAGCATGAGTATGATGCACGGTTGTAAACAGATGACCAGTACCGTGAAGAAATAAGGGCCATCAAGCGTTCAATGGTGTTGGATCTTCTCAAATGCGGAGATAGCTTGTTCGGCGGGGATACAAATCCATTCAAGCTATATTTTCCACCTACGGAGGGCGTAATACTCCATTACTACGACTTCTGTTTTTTATACCCCTACGTGATGAAGAACAATCCGTACCCAGTAGGTGCTCCTGAAAAACTGGTGGGTCCCACCATGCCAACCATCGAGGAGTTCTCAGCTAACTTGAGAACTCTTTCGTAGACGTGCTCCCCCCTCGCGATTTATGGATGCCGATCTTACCCGTCGTTATAGATCACAAGCTCATGTTTTCCATGTGCGTGAAGTGCGCAGAGGAGAACAACGGTTATTGTAATCATACAACCAATCAGCGTAAGATCAGAGGTGTATATACAAGCCTTGAGCTGGACCTAGCCGGTCGCCATGGATACAGAATATTGAAGATACATGTGGTGTGGAGGTTTTCAGAAGCTACCCAACCTTTTCACGCCATATATAAAGGCTTTTTTGAAGGATAAGGTAGAAGCATCCGGGTATCCGTGAGAAGTTGATACCGAAGATGAAAAATCGGCTTATATTTAACGTTACCGGGACTGTGGAGATATACAGCTTGACCGCTCCCAAATTGTTAAGAATCCTGGCAAGCGCTTTAGTGCAAAGTTGTGTCTAAACAGTCTTTGGGGAAAATTTGCACAGAAAACTGGCAACGGGAACGTTCATTTGGCACAAAGTTATAGTGAAGTCTGGGATTATGCCAACGCTCCCGATAAAGAGGTTATGCAGAGCGTGAATGTAGTTAATACTTTCATAATAAAGTACAACATCACCGAACTGGCCACCGATACCTCATGGGGTTACAAACATACCTGTAGTCAGCTTCACAACGGCCTACTCCCGCATCAAGTTTTGGGGACTACTGCACTCTCTTGGGCGGAGGATGCTGTACGCTGACACAGATAGCGTAATATTCACAGATAGGGAGGGTGAATACATGCCTGCTATTGGGGAATTCCTCGGAGAGTTAACTGACGAGATCAAGGATGAGTATGGTGATGGTGCATTTGCTGACTCCTTTGTATCAACAAGGGCCAAAAACGTATGGGGTACGGGTGAAGGTGGGGGAGGATATGAAATATATACAGATAATGTTCGGACACACTGGAATTTCTAAAAAACTTGTCAAAACTTCGTATTAGAAAAAACTTAATGAGATGCTCTGTAAAATGGGACAACACTGGAATTTCTACACTTCATGGTTGACTTTTAATAACAGCCAAAAATTGTACAGATATTCTCGGACACCCTGTATATATATATATATATATATATATATATATATATATATATATATATATATGTTCCTCTGTGTGTATTTTGGTGAAATTTTTTTTTAATTATTGCCTATTCTGTTTCCTACATGGTTATTTCCGCATATATATATATATATATATATATATATATATATATATATATATATGGTGTGGTTGTAATAATACATTTCTTGATAACTTAAAAATTTATAGAAAGTTTTACAGGTAGGATTTTAGAATTACTAAAAACTTTTTAGATTTGCCTGCGACCCCGGCTCGTTACCCGGTGTTGGCAGATGCGTAGTGTACCCATCTAATCTTCCTTATTGATAACTTAAAAGTTTATAGAAAGTTCTACAGGTAGGATTTTAGAATTACTAAAAACTTTTTAGATTTGCCTACGGCCCCGGGCTCGTTACCCGGTGCTGGCAGATGATGCGTAGCATACCCATCTAATCTTACTTTTGAAACCTGTCAGGATATCTGCTTTGTGATTATAATTTGCCAGGTACTCTAACCGGCATTTTCTCTTATTGCAACTCTTCAATTAAACTTTAATTTAATTTAACTTTAAATAAAAAAGATTCAGTATGAACTAATCATGTTAATTTCTCCTTAAAGGACCGATGCGGAACTTGATCGTGTTATAGCTGCTTTTCGCGACAGCTTTGATGAAAGGCAAATAAATGAAGACGATTTGGAGGCTTTACCTGAACACCGAGGTCGAGGTATTGGCTCACATCCGGTACAACGAATGCCAGGTCATCGAGGAACTAATGTAAATTTTTTGTGATTAAGAATAAAACACATTGCATTTTTATTCAATTTATTAAATGGTGGAAAGCATGTTTTAGTACAATTCGGCTTACAGAACTAGCGTCCATTAAATAAGACTAACATTAATGGAGACATTTTACAGTTATAATCATATATATACATACACACGTAAACCTTTACACAATATAGTTACAAATATATATACACACGTAAAACTTTACACAATACGAGTGCGTACAAATGGGAACCTTTTTTTTTATCTGTCTGCACACCAATTCATCATTCATCTGTGTCGCACAAATCGAATAATTTTTAAAAATTTATAAATCCCTTCCCACGTAACATGTGCAGGAGAAATGAAAGACAGTACATGCCACAAGTATTACTAAAATATCCTTGGAAACCGTAAGTATTCCAGACTATTTCAGGGACATGTAGCTGTTCGATAAATTGTACAACCACAAGGTCACTCCAGGGCTGAGTGCCGAGTGAATGAAAATAGTACATTCTTTGCCTATTTTTAAAATAGATTGCAAACCAATGAATCCCTTCACTACCAACAATGTCGGTATTCACGAAGGCTATACCAATCTCTCGTAATGGGTAATTTCAATGTTTCATTCTTTGCAAACACACCGATAAATTTGGAGTGTGTGATTCGGTCACTTTCCATTACTCTCTGGAATGTATTCGCATCCATTTTAAAAGTCCGTGACAACGTTCCTGAAGCGGTCAACTTCTATAAGAGCTTGTGATTCGAGGACACCAGTACACTAATAGGTGCGTCTATAGGGTCGGCGAATTCCAATCTGACTGAGATATTCCCACTTTGTTGTGGACTTAAGTGTGTATTTACACTAGCAGATAGGTCGGGGGTGATATCAAATGGGTAAAGGTTAAACTGTTCGACAAATTCTTTCTGCGTTACGCCAATCCCAAGCTCGTCACAGCCACCGGCAATATGGGCCAGATTGCTATAAGCTCTCGTGCGGAACTGGAACACCGCGTCTGATGAGTAGTCCGTTATATTTTTAAGGCCGAAATTCTCGAATTTAAAGGCGCTCTTTTTATATTTTCCATTCGTCGAAGCGTGCTCCTGCATTCCAATTAATAACCGTTTAGGTTGAACTCCCAGGGCCACGTTTTCTAGCTGCTTCGAGGCCGACCCTGCGGGCACCGTGTATAGCTTGATCTGTACTCTGTTAATTGGGTATTTTACTGTTGTGTGTATTAAATGTTTTTCAATTTCTACATATTTCGGGGAACTTAATTTCATTCGCCGTACACGCAGATATGTTTCCATGATGTGAATCACAACGGGTTTTGCCGCCTCTTCTTGATCAGGTCCCAGATTTATGTAGATCTCAGGATTCGTGCGGTTGAGTTTTAGTTCATAAGCAGTTTCTCCTGGAACGTGAAGTCTGTGTGAAGATGTCCAAAACATTCGTATATCTTTTTTTTAGAATTTCTAAATTTATCCTTTATACTACTTTCGTCTTTAGTCTGATAATAGCCCTTGGCAGTTAAAAAGGTATCCTTCGCTTCTTTCGAAAAGTTGTGGACATTTTCCAGAGAGGCTCGTAGGTGATAATATCCCGTTCCTGCGAGATGTTAACCTGATTTAAATACACCTTACACTAGCTGAATATAGAGTTGAAACCGAGAAGAGGGAATGCAATGTGTGTAGACGCACATTTTTCAATAATAAATGCTTTGAGCTCCATAAATCAGTTGGCACTTGCAGGAAAATGAGAATCTGTGAATGCGGCATGTTTTATATGATGGATAATTGGGGTAAGTTTCTGCATAAATGCAATTAAATTCACTGTTCTACATGTCATGAAAAATATAAGGCGGATGGAGTGAAGCATGTATGTTATATGAAAGAGGCTAAGCCTAAAAATAGCCCGTGTATAACCGTGTACTACGATATAGAAACATACACGAAAGCTGAAACCAAAGAGGTTATTCCACATTTACTTGTAAGCCAGACTATCTGTGATGAGTGCATGGAGATGGAGTGTGATAAGTGTCACAAATGTGGTAAACGGACAAACGTTTTTAAAACGCTTAAACATGACAGCCCTGTGAAACTCTTTGTATCCTATATTGTCAAGTAAAAAATGACACTGTATATTCTTGCCCATAACGGAGCAAAATTTGACAAACAGTTCCTTTTTAAGGAGTTGCTTGAACACGAATCATGTGAGATATTTACAGGTGATCCCTTGAAAAGAAGCAACAAACTAATACCGATGCAGATAAGAGGTAATGTACAGTTTAAGGACACCCTGCTGTTCACACCTTGTAAATTAGCAAAGCTACCCAAGGTCATGGGCGTAGCCGCTGAAGTTTCTGAAGGGTATTTCCCTTGCACATTCCTAACGAGCGAAACTTTAAATTACGTAGGACAACCTCCACCCAAACATTACTTTAACTACACCAACATGAGTGATAGTGAGCGTGAAGATTTTGACCGCTACTACAACAGTTTTAATGAAGCTAGTCCATACAGTATAGCTGATGAATGTTAACGTTATTGCGCGAATGATGTGCGCGTGCTTAGAGTATGTTTCCAGGCCTTTAGAAGGATGTATATAGCTCGTTTCAAATGCGATCCGCTGCTGGTCGCAACCACGATCGCCTCATTATGTTTTACGGTGTTCAAGAATAACTTCATGCCTAAAGACACCTTAGCCGTCATTCACAGAAACAATCCCCGCAGTTATGGGCACAAGGCTATTTACTGGCTCATACACATACAGCAACAGACCGGGGTATACATAAAGCACGCCCGCAACACGGGGAAATTACCCATTAAGGTCAATGGTCGTGTTTAATGGGTTGATGGTCTAAGTGAGGATCTAACCACTGGTGAGAAGACTGTGTATTCCTTTGACGGCTGCTGGTGGCATGGATGCCCACGCCCTGAGTGTGCCGTCACAGGGGACCTCCATGGAAGATCTCCCGCCGACAGCCTCGCATGGACCCGTAACTGCGATCAACTTATAGGCTCCCAGTTCACTCAAAAGATCGTATGGGAGCATGAGTATGATGCACGGTTGTAAACAGATGACCAGTACCGTGAAGAAATAAGGGCCATCAAGCGTTCAATGGTGTTGGATCTTCTCAAATGCGGAGATAGCTTGTTCGGCGGGGGTACAAATCCATTCAAGCTATATTTTCCACCTACGGAGGGCGTAAAACTCCATTACTACGACTTCTGTTTTTTATACCCCTACGTGATGAAGAACAATCCGTACCCAGTAGGTGCTCCTGAAAAACTGGTGGGTCCCACCATGCCAACCATCGAGGAGTTCTCAGCTAACTTGAGAACTCTTTCGTAGACGTGCTCCCCCCTCGCGATTTATGGATGCCGATCTTACCCGTCGTTATAGATCACAAGCTCATGTTTTCCATGTGCGTGAAGTGCGCAGAGGAGAACAACGGTTATTGTAATCATACAACCAATCAGCGTAAGATCAGAGGTGTATATACAAGCCTTGAGCTGGACCTAGCCGGTCGCCATGGATACAGAATATTGAAGATACATGGGGTGTGGAGGTTTTCAGAAGCTACCCAACCTTTTCACGCCATATATAAACGCTTTTTTGAAGGATAAGGTAGAAGCATCCGGGTATCCGTGAGAAGTTGATACCGAAGATGAAAAATCGGCTTATATTTAACGTTACCGGGACTGTGGAGATATACAGCTTGACCGCTCCCAAATTGTTAAGAATCCTGGCAAGCGCTTTAGTGCAAAGTTGTGTCTAAACAGTTTTGGGGAAAATTTGCACAGAAAACTGGCAACGGGAACGTTCATTTGGCACAAAGTTATAGTGAAGTCTGGGATTATGCCAACGCTCCCGATAAAGAGGTTATGCAGAGCGTGAATGTAGTTAATACTTTCATAATAAAGTACAACATCACCGAACTGGCCACCGATACCTCATGGGGTTACAAACATACTGTAGTCAGCTTCACAACGGCCTACTCCCGCATCAAGTTTTGGGGACTACTGCACTCTCTTGGGCGGAGGATGCTGTACGCTGACACAGATAGCGTAATATTCACAGATAGGGAGGGTGAATACATGCCTGCTATTGGGGAATTCCTCGGAGAGTTAACTGACGAGATCAAGGATGAGTATGGTGATGGTGCATTTGCTGACTCCTTTGTATCAACAAGGGCCAAAAACGTATGGGGTACGGGTGAAGGTGGGGGAGGATATGAAATATATACAGATAATGTTCGGACACACTGGAATTTCTAAAAAACTTGTCAAAACTTCGTATTAAAAAAACTTAATGAGATGCTCTGTAAAATGGGACAACACTGGAATTTCTACACTTCATGGTTGACTTTTAATAACAGCCAAAAATTGTACAGATAATTCTCGGACACCCTGTATATATATATATATATATATATATATATATATATATATATATATATGTTCCTCTGTGTGTATTTTGGTGAAAAAATTTTTAATTATTGCCTATTCTGTTTCCTACATGGTTATTTCCGCATATATATATATATATATATATATATATATATATATATATATATATATATATATATGGTGTGGTTGTAATAATACATTTCTTGATAACTTAAAAATTTATAGAAAGTTTTACAGGTAGGATTTTAGAATTACTAAAAACTTTTTAGATTTGCCTGCGACCCCGGGCTCGTTACCCGGTGTTGGCAGATGATGCGTAGTGTACCCATCTAATCTTCCTTATTGATAACTTAAAAGTTTATAGAAAGTTCTACAGGTAGGATTTCAGAATTACTAAAAACTTTTTAGATTTGCCTACGGCCCCGGACTCGTTACCCGGTGCTGGCAGATGATGCGTAGCATACCCATCTAATCTTACTTTTGAAACCTGTCAGGATATCTGCTTTGTGATTATAATTTGCCAGGTACTCTAACCGGCATTTTCTCTTATTGCAACTCTTCAATTAAACTTTAATTTAATTTAACTTTAAATAAAAAAGATTCAGTATGAACTAATCATGTTAATTTCTCCTTAAAGGACCGATGCGGAACTTGATCGTGTTATAGCTGCTTTTCGCGACAGCTTTGATGAAAGGCAAATAAATGAAGACGATTTGGAGGCTTTACCTGAACACCGAGGTCGAGGTATTGGCTCACATCCGGTACAACGAATGCCAGGTCATCGAGGAACTAATGTAAATTTTTTGTGATTAAGAATAAAACACATTGCATTTTTATTCAATTTATTAAATGGTGGAAAGCATGTTTTAGTACAATTCGGCTTACAGAACTAGCGTCCATTAAATAAGACTAACATTAATGGAGACATTTTACAGTTATAATCATATATATACATACACACGTAAACCTTTACACAATATAGTTACAAATATATATACACACGTAAAACTTTACACAATACGAGTGCGTACAAATGGGAACCTTTTTTTTTATCTGTCTGCACACCAATTCATCATTCATCTGTGTCGCACAAATCGAATAATTTTTAAAAATTTATAAATCCCTTCCCACGTAACATGTGCAGGAGAAATGAAAGACAGTACATGCCACAAGTATTACTAAAATATCCTTGGAAACCGTAAGTATTCCAGACTATTTCAGGGACATGTAGCTGTTCGATAAATTGTACAACCACAAGGTCACTCCAGGGCTGAGTGCCGAGTGAATGAAAATAGTACATTCTTTGCCTATTTTTAAAATAGATTGCAAACCAATGAATCCCTTCACTACCAACAATGTCGGTATTCACGATAAGGCTATACCAATCTCTCGTAATGGGTAATTTCAATGTTTCATTCTTTGCAAACACACCGATAAATTTGGAGTGTGTGATTCGGTCACTTTCCATTACTCACTGGAATGTATTCGCATCCATTTTAAAAGTCCGTGACAACGTTCCTGAAGCGGTCAACTTCTATAAGAGCTTGTGATTCGAGGGACACCAGTACACTAATAGGTGCGTCTATAGGGTCGGCGAATTCCAATCTGACTGAGATATTCCCACTTTGTTGTGGACTTAAGTGTGTATTTACACTAGCAGATAGGTCGGGGGTGATATCAAATGGGTAAAGGTTAAACTGTTCGACAAATTCTTTCTGCGTTACGCCAATCCCAAGCTCGTCACAGCCACCGGCAATATGGGCCAGATTGCTATAAGCTCTCGTGCAGAGCTGGAACACCGCGTCTGATGAGTAGTCCGTTATATTTTTAAGGCCGAAATTCTCGAATTTAAAGGCGCTCTTTTTATATTTTCCATTCGTCGAAGCGTGCTCCTGCATTCCAATTAATAACCGTTTAGGTAGAACTCCCAGGGCCACGTTTTCTAGCTGCTTCGAGGCCGACCCTGCGGGCACCGTGTATAGCTTGATCTGTACTCTGTTAATTGGGTATTTTACTGTTGTGTGTATTAAATGTTTTTCAATTTCTACATATTTCGGGGAACTTAATTTCATTCGCCGTACACGCAGATATGTTTCCATGATGTGAATCACAACGGGTTTTGCCGCCTCTTCTTGATCAGGTCCCAGATTTATGTAGATCTCAGGATTCGTGCGGTTGAGTTTTAGTTCATAAGCAGTTTCTCCTGGAACGTGAAGTCTGTGTGAAGATGTCCAAAACATTCGTATATCTTTTTTTTAGAATTTCTAAATTTATCCTTTATACTACTTTCGTCTTTAGTCTGATAATAGCCCTTGGCAGTTAAAAAGGTATCCTTCGCTTCTTTCGAAAAGTTGTGGACATTTTCCAGAGAGGCTCGTAGGTGATAATATCCCGTTCCTGCTGAGATGTTAACCTGATTTAAATACACCTTACACTAGCTGAATATAGAGTTGAAACCGAGAAGAGGGAATGCAATGTGTGTAGACGCACATTTTTCAATAATAAATGCTTTGAGCTCCATAAATCAGTTGGCACTTGCAGGAAAATGAGAATCTGTGAATGCGGCATGTTTTATATGATGGATAATTGGGGTAAGTTTCTGCATAAATGCAATTAAATTCACTGTTCTACATGTCATGAAAAATATAAGGCGGATGGAGTGAAGCATGTATGTTATATGAAAGAGGCTAAGCCTAAAAATAGCCCGTGTATAACCGTGTACTACGATATAGAAACATACACGAAAGCTGAAACCAAAGAGGTTATTCCACATTTACTTGTAAGCCAGACTATCTGTGATGAGTGCATGGAGATGGAGTGTGATAAGTGTCACAAATGTGGTAAACGGACAAACGTTTTTAAAACGCTTAAACATGACAGCCCTGTGAAACTCTTTGTATCCTATATTGTCAAGTAAAAAATGACACTGTATATTCTTGCCCATGACGGAGCAAAATTTGACAAACAGTTCCTTTTTAAGGAGTTGCTTGAACACGAATCATGTGAGATATTTACAGGTGATCCCTTAAAAAGAAGCAACAAACTAATACCGATGCAGATAAGAGGTAATGTACAGTTTAAGGACACCCTGCTGTTCACACCTTGTAAATTAGCAAAGCTACCCAAGGTCATGGGCGTAGCCGCTGAAGTTTCTGAAGGGTATTTCCCTTGCACATTCCTAACGAGCGAAACTTTAAATTACGTAGGACAACCTCCACCCAAACATTACTTTAACTAACCAACATGAGTGATAGTGAGCGTGAAGATTTTGACCGCTACTACAACAGTTTTAATGAAGCTAGTCCATACAGTATAGCTGATGAATGTTAACGTTATTGCGCGAATGATGTGCGCGTGCTTAGAGTATGTTTCCAGGCCTTTAGAAGGATGTATATAGCTCGTTTCAAATGCGATCCGCTGCTGGTCGCAACCACGATCGCCTCATTATGTTTTACGGTGTTCAAGAATAACTTCATGCCTAAAGACACCTTAGCCGTCATTCACAGAAACAATCCCCGCAGTTATGGGCACAAGGCTATTTACTGGCTCATACACATACAGCAACAGACCGGGGTATACATAAAGCACGCCCGCAACACGGGGAAATTACCCATTAAGGTCAATGGTCGTGTTTAATGGGTTGATGGTCTAAGTGAGGATCTAACCACTGGTGAGAAGACTGTGTATTCCTTTGACGGCTGCTGGTGGCATGGTTGCCCACGCCCTGAGTGTGCCGTCACAGGGGACCTCCATGGAAGATCTCCTGCCGACAGCCTCGCATGGACCCGTAACTGCGATCAACTTATAGGCTCCCAGTTCACTCAAAAGATCGTATGGGAGCATGAGTATGATGCACGGTTGTAAACAGATGACCAGTACCGTGAAGAAATAAGGGCCATCAAGCGTTCAATGGTGTTGGATCTTCTCAAATGCGGAGATAGCTTGTTCGGCGGGGATACAAATCCATTCAAGCTATATTTTCCACCTACGGAGGGCGTAATACTCCATTACTACGACTTCTTTTTTTATACCCCTACGTGATGAAGAACAATCCGTACCCAGTAGGTGCTCCTGAAAAACTGGTGGGTCCCACCATGCCAACCATCGAGGAGTTCTCAGCTAACTTGAGAACTCTTTCGTAGACGTGCTCCCCCCTCGCGATTTATGGATGCCGATCTTACCCGTCGTTATAGATCACAAGCTCATGTTTTCCATGTGCGTGAAGTGCGCAGAGGAGAACAACGGTTATTGTAATCATACAACCAATCAGCGTAAGATCAGAGGTGTATATACAAGCCTTGAGCTGGACCTAGCCGGTCGCCATGGATACAGAATATTGAAGATACATGGGGTGTGGAGGTTTTCAGAAGCTACCCAACCTTTTCACGCCATATATAAACGCTTTTTTGAAGGATAAGGTAGAAGCATCCGGGTATCCGTGAGAAGTTGATACCGAAGATGAAAAATCGGCTTATATTTAACGTTACCGGGACTGTGGAGATATACAGCTTGACCGCTCCCAAATTGTTAAGAATCCTGGCAAGCGCTTTAGTGCAAAGTTGTGTCTAAACAGTTTTGGGGAAAATTTGCACAGAAAACTGGCAACGGGAACGTTCATTTGGCACAAAGTTATAGTGAAGTCTGGGATTATGCCAACGCTCCGATAAAGAGGTTATGCAGAGCGTGAATGTAGTTAATACTTTCATAATAAAGTACAACATCACCGAACTGGCCACCGATACCTCATGGGGTTACAAACATACCTGTAGTCAGCTTCACAACGGCCTACTCCCGCATCAAGTTTTGGGGACTACTGCACTCTCTTGGGCGGAGGATGCTGTACGCTGACACAGATAGCGTAATATTCACAGATAGGGAGGGTGAATACATGCCTGCTATTGGGGAATTCCTCGGAGAGTTAACTGACGAGATCAAGGATGAGTATGGTGATGGTGCATTTGCTGACTCCTTTGTATCAACAAGGGCCAAAAACGTATGGGGTACGGGTGAAGGTGGGGGAGGATATGAAATATATACAGATAATGTTCGGACACACTGGAATTTCTAAAAAACTTGTCAAAACTTCGTATTAGAAAAAACTTAATGAGATGCTCTGTAAAATGGGACAACACTGGAATTTCTACACTTCATGGTTGACTTTTAATAACAGCCAAAAATTGTACAGATAATTCTCGGACACCCTGTATATATATATATATATATAATATATATATATAATTATATATATATATATGTTCCTCTGTGTGTATTTTGGTGAAATAAATTTTTTTAAATTATTGCCTATTCTGTTTCCTACATGGTTATTTCCGCATATTATATATATATATAACGTAAGAACGACGCTTGTATAGGAGATATTCCGCGCAAGACGAGAAAGAGAAAACAACAAATGAAAAAATGAAGTACCACCTGGGAATCGAACCCGGGATCTTCCGATTGCCGGTCAGACGCGATAACCACTACACCATGGACTTCACTCTTCCAAATGCCGTAATTCCTCTACATACTCGCAGAAACCAATGCCCCAAGGGGGCACCTCCCGCATGCCGTAACATTATATACATTCAACTGCAAAGAACACGCAGTATAAATAACGTAAAGAACGACTCTTGTATAGGAGATATTCCGCGCAAGACGAGAAAGAGAAAACAACAAATGAAAAAATGAAGTACCACCTGGGAATCGAACCCGGGATCTTCCGATGCCGGTCAGACGCGATAACCACTACACCATGGACTTCACTCTTCCAAATGCCGTAATTCCTCTACATACTCGCAGAAACCAATGCCCCAAGGGGGCACCTCCCGCATGCCGTAACATTATATACATTCAACTGCAAAGAACACGCAGTAAATAACGTAAAGAACGACGCTTGTATAGGAGATATTCCGCGTGTTCTTTGCAGTTGAATGTATATAATGTTACGGCATGCGGGAGGTGCCCCCTTGGGGCATTGGTTTCTGCGAGTATGTAGAGGAATTACGGCATTTGGAAGAGTGAAGTCCATGGTGTAGTGGTTATCGCGTCTGACCGGCAATCGGAAGATCCCGGGTTCGATTCCCGGTGGTACTTCATTTTTTCATTTGTTGTTTTCTCTTTCTCGTCTTGCGCGGAATATCTCCTATACAAGCGTCGTTCTTTACGTTATTTATACTGCGTGTTCTTTGCAGTTGAAGTATATATATATATATATATATATATATATATATATATGGTGTGGTTGTAATAATACATTTCTTGATAACTTAAAAATTTATAGAAAGTTTTACAGGTAGGATTTTAGAATTACTAAAAACTTTTTAGATTTGCCTGCGACCCCGGGCTCGTTACCCGGTGTTGGCAGATGATGCGTAGTGTACCCATCTAATTCCTTATTGATAACTTAAAAGTTTATAGAAAGTCCTACAGGTAGGATTTCAGAATTACTAAAAACTTTTTAGATTTGCCTACGGCCCGGACTCGTACCCGGTGCTGGCAGATGATGCGTAGCATACCCATCTAATCTTACTTTTGAAACCTGTCAGGATATCTGCTTTGTGATTATAATTTGCCAGGTACTCTAACCGGCATTTTCTCTTATTGCAACTCTTCAATTAAACTTTAATTTAATTTAACTTTAAATAAAAAAGATTCAGTATGAACTAATCATGTTAATTTCTCCTTAAAGGACCGATGCGGAACTTGATCGTGTTATAGCTGCTTTCGCGACAGCTTTGATGAAAGGCAAATAAATGAAGACGATTTGGAGGCTTTACCTGAACACCGAGGTCGAGGTATGGCTCACATCCGGTACAACGAATGCCAGGTCATCGAGGAACTAATGTAAATTTTTTGTGATTAAGAATAAAACACATGCATTTTTATTCAATTTATTAAATGGTGGAAAGCATGTTTTAGTACAATTCGGCTTACAGAACTAGCGTCCATTAAATAAGACTAACATTAATGGAGACATTTTACAGTTATAATCATATACTGTATACATACACACGTAAACCTTTACACAATATAGTTACAAATATATATACACACGTAAAACTTTACACAATACGAGTGCGTACAAATGGGAACCTTTTTTTTTATCTGTCTGCACACCAATTCATCATTCATCTGTGTCGCACAAATCGAATAATTTTTAAAAATTTATAAATCCCTTCCCACGTAACATGTGCAGGAGAAATGAAAGACAGTACATGCCACAAGTATTACTAAAATATCCTTGGAAACCGTAAGTATTCCAGACTATTTCAGGGACATGTAGCTGTTCGATAAATTGTACAACCACAAGGTCACTCCAGGGCTGAGTGCCGAGTGAATGAAAATAGTACATTCTTTGCCTATTTTTAAAATAGATTGCAAACCAATGAATCCCTTCACTACCAACAATGTCGGTATTCACGATAAGGCTATACCAATCTCTCGTAATGGGTAATTTCAATGTTTCATTCTTTGCAAACACACGATAAATTTGGAGTGTGTGATTCGGTCACTTTCCATTACTCACTGGAATGTATTCGCATCCATTTTAAAAGTCCGTGACAACGTTCCTGAAGCGGTCAACTTCTATAAGAGCTTGTGATTCGAGGGACACCAGTACACTAATAGGTGCGTCTATAGGGTCGGCGAATTCCAATCTGACTGAGATATTCCCACTTTGTTGTGGACTTAAGTGTGTATTTACACTAGCAGATAGGTCGGGGGTGATATCAAATGGGTAAAGGTTAAACTGTTCGACAAATTCTTTCTGCGTTACGCCAATCCCAAGCTCGTCACAGCCACCGGCAATATGGGCCAGATTGCTATAAGCTCTCGTGCAGAGCTGGAACACCGCGTCTGATGAGTAGTCCGTTATATTTTTAAGGCCGAAATTCTCGAATTTAAAGGCGCTCTTTTTATATTTTCCATTCGTCGAAGCGTGCTCCTGCATTCCAATTAATAACCGTTTAGGTAGAACTCCCAGGGCCACGTTTTCTAGCTGCTTCGAGGCCGACCCTGCGGGCACCGTGTATAGCTTGATCTGTACTCTGTTAATTGGGTATTTTACTGTTGTGTGTATTAAATGTTTTTCAATTTCTACATATTTCGGGGAACTTAATTTCATTCGCCGTACACGCAGATATGTTTCCATGATGTGAATCACAACGGGTTTTGCCGCCTCTTCTTGATCAGGTCCCAGATTTATGTAGATCTCAGGATTCGTGCGGTTGAGTTTTAGTTCATAAGCAGTTTCTCCTGGAACGTGAAGTCTGTGTGAAGATGTCCAAAACATTCGTATATCTTTTTTTAGAATTTCTAAATTTATCCTTTATACTACTTTCGTCTTTAGTCTGATAATAGCCCTTGGCAGTTAAAAAGGTATCCTTCGCTTCTTTCGAAAAGTTGTGGACATTTTCCAGAGAGGCTCGTAGGTGATAATATCCCGTTCCTGCTGAGATGTTAACCTGATTTAAATACACCTTACACTAGCTGAATATAGAGTTGAAACCGAGAAGAGGGAATGCAATGTGTGTAGACGCACATTTTCAATAATAAATGCTTTGAGCTCCATAAATCAGTTGGCACTTGCAGGAAAATGAGAATCTGTGAATGCGGCATGTTTTATATGATGGATAATTGGGGTAAGTTTCTGCATAAATGCAATTAAATTCACTGTTCTACATGTCATGAAAAATATAAGGCGGATGGAGTGAAGCATGTATGTTATATGAAAGAGGCTAAGCCTAAAAATAGCCCGTGTATAACCGTGTACTACGATATAGAAACATACACGAAAGCTGAAACCAAAGAGGTTATTCCACATTTACTTGTAAGCCAGACTATCTGTGATGAGTGCATGGAGATGGAGTGTGATAAGTGTCACAAATGTGGTAAACGGACAAACGTTTTTAAAACGCTTAAACATGACAGCCCTGTGAAACTCTTTGTATCCTATATTGTCAAGTAAAAAATGACACTGTATATTCTTGCCCATGACGGAGCAAAATTTGACAAACAGTTCCTTTTTAAGGAGTTGCTTGAACACGAATCATGTGAGATATTTACAGGTGATCCCTTAAAAAGAAGCAACAAACTAATACCGATGCAGATAAGAGGTAATGTACAGTTTAAGGACACCCTGCTGTTCACACCTTGTAAATTAGCAAAGCTACCCAAGGTCATGGGCGTAGCCGCTGAAGTTTCTGAAGGGTATTTCCCTTGCACATTCCTAACGAGCGAAACTTTAAATTACGTAGGACAACCTCCACCCAAACATTACTTTAACTAAACCAACATGAGTGATAGTGAGCGTGAAGATTTTGACCGCTACTACAACAGTTTTAATGAAGCTAGTCCATACAGTATAGCTGATGAATGTTAACGTTATTGCGCGAATGATGTGCGCGTGCTTAGAGTATGTTTCCAGGCCTTTAGAAGGATGTATATAGCTCGTTTCAAATGCGATCCGCTGCTGGTCGCAACCACGATCGCCTCATTATGTTTTACGGTGTTCAAGAATAACTTCATGCCTAAAGACACCTTAGCCGTCATTCACAGAAACAATCCCCGCAGTTATGGGCACAAGGCTATTTACTGGCTCATACACATACAGCAACAGACCGGGGTATACATAAAGCACGCCCGCAACACGGGGAAATTACCCATTAAGGTCAATGGTCGTGTTTAATGGGTTGATGGTCTAAGTGAGGATCTAACCACTGGTGAGAAGACTGTGTATTCCTTTGACGGCTGCTGGTGGCATGGTTGCCCACGCCCTGAGTGTGCCGTCACAGGGGACATCCATGGAAGATCTCCTGCCGACAGCCTCGCATGGACCCGTAACTGCGATCAACTTATAGGCTCCCAGTTCACTCAAAAGATCGTATGGGAGCATGAGTATGATGCACGGTTGTAAACAGATGACCAGTACCGTGAAGAAATAAGGGCCATCAAGCGTTCAATGGTGTTGGATCTTCTCAAATGCGGAGATAGCTTGTTCGGCGGGGATACAAATCCATTCAAGCTATATTTTCCACCTACGGAGGGCGTAATACTCCATTACTACGACTTCTGTTTTTTATACCCCTACGTGATGAAGAACAATCCGTACCCAGTAGGTGCTCCTGAAAAACTGGTGGGTCCCACCATGCCAACCATCGAGGAGTTCTCAGCTAACTTGAGAACTCTTTCGTAGACGTGCTCCCCCCTCGCGATTTATGGATGCCGATCTTACCCGTCGTTATAGATCACAAGCTCATGTTTTCCATGTGCGTGAAGTGCGCAGAGGAGAACAACGGTTATTGTAATCATACAACCAATCAGCGTAAGATCAGAGGTGTATATACAAGCCTTGAGCTGGACCTAGCCGGTCGCCATGGATACAGAATATTGAAGATACATGGGGTGTGGAGGTTTTCAGAAGCTACCCAACCTTTTCACGCCATATATAAACGCTTTTTTGAAGGATAAGGTAGAAGCATCCGGGTATCCGTGAGAAGTTGATACCGAAGATGAAAAATCGGCTTATATTTAACGTTACCGGGACTGTGGAGATATACAGCTTGACCGCTCCCAAATTGTTAAGAATCCTGGCAAGCGCTTTAGTGCAAAGTTGTGTCTAAACAGTTTTGGGGAAAATTTGCACAGAAAACTGGCAACGGGAACGTTCATTTGGCACAAAGTTATAGTGAAGTCTGGGATTATGCCAACGCTCCCGATAAAGAGGTTATGCAGAGCGTGAATGTAGTTAATACTTTCATAATAAAGTACAACATCACCGAACTGGCCACCGATACCTCATGGGGTTACAAACATACCTGTAGTCAGCTTCACAACGGCCTACTCCCGCATCAAGTTTTGGGGACTACTGCACTCTCTTGGGCGGAGGATGCTGTACGCTGACACAGATAGCGTAATATTCACAGATAGGGAGGGTGAATACATGCCTGCTATTGGGGAATTCCTCGGAGAGTTAACTGACGAGATCAAGGATGAGTATGGTGATGGTGCATTTGCTGACTCCTTTGTATCAACAAGGGCCAAAAACGTATGGGGTACGGGTGAAGGTGGGGGAGGATATGAAATATATACAGATAATGTTCGGACACACTGGAATTTCTAAAAAACTTGTCAAAACTTCGTATTAGAAAAAACTTAATGAGATGCTCTGTAAAATGGGACAACACTGGAATTTCTACACTTCATGGTTGACTTTTAATAACAGCCAAAAATTGTACAGATAATTCTCGGACACCCTGTATATATATATATATATATATATATATATATATATATATATATATATGTTCCTCTGTGTGTATTTTGGTGAAATAATTTTTTTTAATTATTGCCTATTCTGTTTCCTACATGGTTATTTCCGCTATATATATATATATATATATATATATATATATATATATATATATATATATATATATATGGTGTGGTTGTAATAATACATTTCTTGATAACTTAAAAATTTATAGAAAGTTTTACAGGTAGGATTTTAGAATTACTAAAAACTTTTTAGATTTGCCTGCGACCCCGGGCTCGTTACCCGGTGTTGGCAGATGATGCGTAGTGTACCCATCTAATCTTCCTTATTGATAACTTAAAAGTTTATAGAAAGTTCTACAGGTAGGATTTCAGAATTACTAAAAACTTTTTAGATTTGCCTACGGCCCCGGACTCGTTACCCGGTGCTGGCAGATGATGCGTAGCATACCCATCTAATCTTACTTTTGAAACCTGTCAGGATTCTGCTTTGTGATTATAATTTGCCAGGTACTCTAACCGGCATTTTCTCTTATTGCAACTCTTCAATTAAACTTTAATTTAATTTAACTTTAAATAAAAAAGATTCAGTATGAACTAATCATGTTAATTTCTCCTTAAAGGACCGATGCGGAACTTGATCGTGTTATAGCTGCTTTTCGCGACAGCTTTGATGAAGGCAAATAAATGAAACGATTTGGAGGCTTTACCTGAACACCGAGGTCGAGGTATTGGCTCACATCCGGTACAACGAATGCCAGGTCATCGAGGAACTAATGTAAATTTTTTGTGATTAAGAATAAAACACATTGCATTTTTATTCAATTTATTAAATGGTGGAAAGCATGTTTTAGTACAATTCGGCTTACAGAACTAGCGTCCATTAAATAAGACTAACATTAATGGAGACATTTTACAGTTATAATCATATATACATACACACGTAAACCTTTACACAATATAGTTACAAATATATATACACACGTAAAACTTTACACAATACGAGTGCGTACAAATGGGAACCTTTTTTTTTATCTGTCTGCACACCAATTCATCATTCATCTGTGTCGCACAAATCGAATAATTTTTAAAAATTTATAAATCCCTTCCCACGTAACATGTGCAGGAGAAATGAAAGACAGTACATGCCACAAGTATTACTAAAATATCCTTGGAAACCGTAAGTATTCCAGACTATTTCAGGGACATGTAGCTGTTCGATAAATTGTACAACCACAGGTCACTCCAGGGCTGAGTGCCGAGTGAATGAAAATAGTACATTCTTTGCCTATTTTTAAAATAGATTGCAAACCAATGAATCCCTTCACTACCAACAATGTCGGTATTCACGATAAGGCTATACCAATCTCTCGTAATGGGTAATTTCAATGTTTCATTCTTTGCAAACACACCGATAAATTTGGAGTGTGTGATTCGGTCACTTTCCATTACTCTGGAATGTATTCGCATCCATTTTAAAAGTCCGTGACAACGTTCCTGAAGCGGTCAACTTCTATAAGAGCTTGTGATTCGAGGGACACCAGTACACTAATAGGTGCGTCTATAGGGTCGGCGAATTCCAATCTGACTGAGATATTCCCACTTTGTTGTGGACTTAAGTGTGTATTTACACTAGCAGATAGGTCGGGGGTGATATCAAATGGGTAAAGGTTAAACTGTTCGACAAATTCTTTCTGCGTTACGCCAATCCCAAGCTCGTCACAGCCACCGGCAATATGGGCCAGATTGCTATAAGCTCTCGTGCAGAGCTGGAACACCGCGTCTGATGAGTAGTCCGTTATATTTTTAAGGCCGAAATTCTCGAATTTAAAGGCGCTCTTTTTATATTTT
Source organism: Bathynomus jamesi (assembly GCA_023014485.1). Taxonomy (NCBI): domain Eukaryota; kingdom Metazoa; phylum Arthropoda; class Malacostraca; order Isopoda; family Cirolanidae; genus Bathynomus; species Bathynomus jamesi. Next base: position 296,001 of record JAJOZX010001027.1, on the reverse strand, counting down.
CCATTCGTCGAAGCGTGCTCCTGCATTCCAATTAATAACCGTTTAGGTGAACTCCCAGGGCCACGTTTTCTAGCTGCTTCGAGGCCGACCCTGCGGGCACCGTGTATAGCTTGATCTGTACTCTGTTAATTGGGTATTTTACTGTTGTGTGTATTAAATGTTTTTCAATTTCTACATATTTCGGGGAACTTAATTTCATTCGCCGTACACGCAGATATGTTTCCATGATGTGAATCACAACGGGTTTTGCCGCCTCTTCTTGATCAGGTCCCAGATTTATGTAGATCTCAGGATTCGTGCGGTTGAGTTTTAGTTCATAAGCAGTTTCTCCTGGAACGTGAAGTCTGTGTGAAGATGTCCAAAACATTCGTATATCTTTTTTTTAGAATTTCTAAATTTATCCTTTATACTACTTTCGTCTTTAGTCTGATAATAGCCCTTGGCAGTTAAAAAGGTATCCTTCGCTTCTTTCGAAAAGTTGTGGACATTTTCCAGAGAGGCTCGTAGGTGATAATATCCCGTTCCTGCGAGATGTTAACCTGATTTAAATACACCTTACACTAGCTGAATATAGAGTTGAAACCGAGAAGAGGGAATGCAATGTGTGTAGACGCACATTTTCAATAATAAATGCTTTGAGCTCCATAAATCAGTTGGCACTTGCAGGAAAATGAGAATCTGTGAATGCGGCATGTTTTATATGATGGATAATTGGGGTAAGTTTCTGCATAAATGCAATTAAATTCACTGTTCTACATGTCATGAAAAATATAAGGCGGATGGAGTGAAGCATGTATGTTATATGAAAGAGGCTAAGCCTAAAAATAGCCCGTGTATAACCGTGTACTACGATATAGAAACATACACGAAAGCTGAAACCAAAGAGGTTATTCCACATTTACTTGTAAGCCAGACTATCTGTGATGAGTGCATGGAGATGGAGTGTGATAAGTGTCACAAATGTGGTAAACGGACAAACGTTTTTAAAACGCTTAAACATGACAGCCCTGTGAAACTCTTTGTATCCTATATTGTCAAGTAAAAAATGACACTGTATATTCTTGCCCATAACGGAGCAAAATTTGACAAACAGTTCCTTTTTAAGGAGTTGCTTGAACACGAATCATGTGAGATATTTACAGGTGATCCCTTGAAAAGAAGCAACAAACTAATACCGATGCAGATAAGAGGTAATGTACAGTTTAAGGACACCCTGCTGTTCACACCTTGTAAATTAGCAAAGCTACCCAAGGTCATGGGCGTAGCCGCTGAAGTTTCTGAAGGGTATTTCCCTTGCACATTCCTAACGAGCGAAACTTTAAATTACGTAGGACAACCTCCACCCAAACATTACTTTAACTAAACCAACATGAGTGATAGTGAGCGTGAAGATTTTGACCGCTACTACAACAGTTTTAATGAAGCTAGTCCATACAGTATAGCTGATGAATGTTAACGTTATTGCGCGAATGATGTGCGCGTGCTTAGAGTATGTTTCCAGGCCTTTAGAAGGATGTATATAGCTCGTTTCAAATGCGATCCGCTGCTGGTCGCAACCACGATCGCCTCATTATGTTTTACGGTGTTCAAGAATAACTTCATGCCTAAAGACACCTTAGCCGTCATTCACAGAAACAATCCCCGCAGTTATGGGCACAAGGCTATTTACTGGCTCATACACATACAGCAACAGACCGGGGTATACATAAAGCACGCCCGCAACACGGGGAAATTACCCATTAAGGTCAATGGTCGTGTTTAATGGGTTGATGGTCTAAGTGAGGATCTAACCACTGGTGAGAAGACTGTGTATTCCTTTGACGGCTGCTGGTGGCATGGTTGCCCACGCCCTGAGTGTGCCGTCACAGGGGACCTCCATGGAAGATCTCCTGCCGACAGCCTCGCATGGACCCGTAACTGCGATCAACTTATAGGCTCCCAGTTCACTCAAAAGATCGTATGGGAGCATGAGTATGATGCACGGTTGTAAACAGATGACCAGTACCGTGAAGAAATAAGGGCCATCAAGCGTTCAATGGTGTTGGATCTTCTCAAATGCGGAGATAGCTTGTTCGGCGGGGATACAAATCCATTCAAGCTATATTTTCCACCTACGGAGGGCGTAAACTCCATTACTACGACTTCTGTTTTTTATACCCCTACGTGATGAAGAACAATCCGTACCCAGTAGGTGCTCCTGAAAAACTGGTGGGTCCCACCATGCCAACCATCGAGGAGTTCTCAGCTAACTTGAGAACTCTTTCGTAGACGTGCTCCCCCCTCGCGATTTATGGATGCCGATCTTACCCGTCGTTATAGATCACAAGCTCATGTTTTCCATGTGCGTGAAGTGCGCAGAGGAGAACAACGGTTATTGTAATCATACAACCAATCAGCGTAAGATCAGAGGTGTATATACAAGCCTTGAGCTGGACCTAGCCGGTCGCCATGGATACAGAATATTGAAGATACATGGGGTGTGGAGGTTTTCAGAAGCTACCCAACCTTTTCACGCCATATATAAACGCTTTTTTGAAGGATAAGGTAGAAGCATCCGGGTATCCGTGAGAAGTTGATACCGAAGATGAAAAATCGGCTTATATTTAACGTTACCGGGACTGTGGAGATATACAGCTTGACCGCTCCCAAATTGTTAAGAATCCTGGCAAGCGCTTTAGTGCAAAGTTGTGTCTAAACAGTCTTTGGGGAAAATTTGCACAGAAAACTGGCAACGGGAACGTTCATTTGGCACAAAGTTATAGTGAAGTCTGGGATTATGCCAACGCTCCCGATAAAGAGGTTATGCAGAGCGTGAATGTAGTTAATACTTTCATAATAAAGTACAACATCACCGAACTGGCCACCGATACCTCATGGGGTTACAAACATACCTGTAGTCAGCTTCACAACGGCCTACTCCCGCATCAAGTTTTGGGGACTACTGCACTCTCTTGGGCGGAGGATGCTGTACGCTGACACAGATAGCGTAATATTCACAGATAGGGGGTGAATACATGCCTGCTATTGGGGAATTCCTCGGAGAGTTAACTGACGAGATCAAGGATGAGTATGGTGATGGTGCATTTGCTGACTCCTTTGTATCAACAAGGGCCAAAAACGTATGGGGTACGGGTGAAGGTGGGGGAGGATATGAAATATATACAGATAATGTTCGGACACACTGGAATTTCTAAAAAACTTGTCAAAACTTCGTATTAGAAAAAACTTAATGAGATGCTCTGTAAAATGGGACAACACTGGAATTTCTACACTTCATGGTTGACTTTTAATAACAGCCAAAAATTGTACAGATAATTCTCGGACACCCTGTATATATATATATATATATATATATATATATATATATATATGTGTTCCTCTGTGTGTATTTTGGTGAAAAAAATAGGTTTTTAATTATTGCCTATTCTGTTTCCTACATGGTTATTTCCGCATATATATATATATATATATATATATATATATATATATATATATATATATATATATATATATGGTGTGGTTGTAATAATACATTTCTTGATAACTTAAAAATTTATAGAAAGTTTTACAGGTAGGATTTTAGAATTACTAAAAACTTTTTAGATTTGCCTGCGACCCCGGGCTCGTTACCCGGTGTTGGCAGATGATGCGTAGTGTACCCATCTAATCTTCCTTATTGATAACTTAAAAGTTTATAGAAAGTTCTACAGGTAGGATTTCAGAATTACTAAAAAGTTTTTAGATTTGCCTACGGCCCCGGGCTCGTTACCCGGTGCTGGCAGATGATGCGTAGCATACCCATCTAATCTTACTTTTGAAACCTGTCAGGATATCTGCTTTGTGATTATAATTTGCCAGGTACTCTAACCGGCATTTTCTCTTATTGCAACTCTTCAATTAAACTTTAATTTAATTTAACTTTAAATAAAAAAGATTCAGTATGAACTAATCATGTTAATTTCTCCTTAAAGGACCGATGCGGAACTTGATCGTGTTATAGCTGCTTTTCGCGACAGCTTTGATGAAAGGCAAATAAATGAAGACGATTTGGAGGCTTTACCTGAACACCGAGGTCGAGGTATTGGCTCACATCCGGTACAACGAATGCCAGGTCATCGAGGAACTAATGTAAATTTTTTGTGATTAAGAATAAAACACATTGCATTTTTATTCAATTTATTAAATGGTGGAAAGCATGTTTTAGTACAATTCGGCTTACAGAACTAGCGTCCATTAAATAAGACTAACATTAATGGAGACATTTTACAGTTATAATCATATATACATACACACGTAAACCTTTACACAATATAGTTACAAATATATATACACACGTAAAACTTTACACAATACGAGTGCGTACAAATGGGAACCTTTTTTTTATCTGTCTGCACACCAATTCATCATTCATCTGTGTCGCACAAATCGAATAATTTTTAAAAATTTATAAATCCCTTCCCACGTAACATGTGCAGGAGAAATGAAAGACAGTACATGCCACAAGTATTACTAAAATATCCTTGGAAACCGTAAGTATTCCAGACTATTTCAGGGACATGTAGCTGTTCGATAAATTGTACAACCACAAGGTCACTCCAGGGCTGAGTGCCGAGTGAATGAAAATAGTACATTCTTTGCCTATTTTTAAAATAGATTGCAAACCAATGAATCCCTTCACTACCAACAATGTCGGTATTCACGATAAGGCTATACCAATCTCTCGTAATGGGTAATTTCAATGTTTCATTCTTTGCAAACACACCGATAAATTTGGAGTGTGTGATTCGGTCACTTTCCATTACTCTCTGGAATGTATTCGCATCCATTTTAAAAGTCCGTGACAACGTTCCTGAAGCGGTCAACTTCTATAAGAGCTTGTGATTCGAGGGACACCAGTACACTAATAGGTGCGTCTATAGGGTCGGCGAATTCCAATCTGACTGAGATATTCCCACTTTGTTGTGGACTTAAGTGTGTATTTACACTAGCAGATAGGTCGGGGGTGATATCAAATGGGTAAAGGTTAAACTGTTCGACAAATTCTTTCTGCGTTACGCCAATCCCAAGCTCGTCACAGCCACCGGCAATATGGGCCAGATTGCTATAAGCTCTCGTGCAGAGCTGGAACACCGCGTCTGATGAGTAGTGTCCGTTATATTTTTAAGGCCGAAATTCTCGAATTTAAAGGCGCTCTTTTTATATTTTCCATTCGTCGAAGCGTGCTCCTGCATTCCAATTAATAACCGTTTAGGTAGAACTCCCAGGGCCACGTTTTCTAGCTGCTTCGAGGCCGACCCTGCGGGCACCGTGTATAGCTTGATCTGTACTCTGTTAATTGGGTATTTTACTGTTGTGTGTATTAAATGTTTTTCAATTTCTACATATTTCGGGGAACTTAATTTCATTCGCCGTACACGCAGATATGTTTCCATGATGTGAATCACAACGGGTTTTGCCGCCTCTTCTTGATCAGGTCCCAGATTTATGTAGATCTCAGGATTCGTGCGGTTGAGTTTTAGTTCATAAGCAGTTTCTCCTGGAACGTGAAGTCTGTGTGAAGATGTCCAAAACATTCGTATATCTTTTTTTTAGAATTTCTAAATTTATCCTTTATACTACTTTCGTCTTTAGTCTGATAATAGCCCTTGGCAGTTAAAAAGGTATCCTTCGCTTCTTTCGAAAAGTTGTGGACATTTTCCAGAGAGGCTCGTAGGTGATAATATCCCGTTCCTGCCGAGATGTTAACCTGATTTAAATACACCTTACACTAGCTGAATATAGAGTTGAAACCGAGAAGAGGGAATGCAATGTGTGTAGACGCACATTTTTCAATAATAAATGCTTTGAGCTCCATAAATCAGTTGGCACTTGCAGGAAAATGAGAATCTGTGAATGCGGCATGTTTTATATGATGGATAATTGGGGTAAGTTTCTGCATAAATGCAATTAAATTCACTGTTCTACATGTCATGAAAAATATAAGGCGGATGGAGTGAAGCATGTATGTTATATGAAAGATGCTAAGCCTAAAAATAGCCCGTGTATAACCGTGTACTACGATATAGAAACATACACGAAAGCTGAAACCAAAGAGGTTATTCCACATTTACTTGTAAGCCAGACTATCTGTGATGAGTGCATGGAGATGGAGTGTGATAAGTGTCACAAATGTGGTAAACGGACAAACGTTTTTAAAACGCTTAAACATGACAGCCCTGTGAAACTCTTTGTATCCTATATTGTCAAGTAAAAAATGACACTGTATATTCTTGCCCATAACGGAGCAAAATTTGACAAACAGTTCCTTTTAAGGAGTTGCTTGAACACGATCATGTGAGATATTTACAGGTGATCCCTTGAAAAGAAGCAACAAACTAATACCGATGCAGATAAGAGGTAATGTACAGTTTAAGGACACCTGCTGTTCACACCTTGTAAATTAGCAAAGCTACCCAAGGTCATGGGCGTAGCCGCTGAAGTTTCTGAAGGGTATTTCCCTTGCACATTCCTAACGAGCGAAACTTTAAATTACGTAGGACAACCTCCACCCAAACATTACTTTAACTACACCAACATGAGTGATAGTGAGCGTGAAGATTTTGACCGCTACTACAACAGTTTTAATGAAGCTAGTCCATACATATAGCTGATGAATGTTAACGTTATTGCGTGAATGATGTGCGCGTGCTTAGAGTATGTTTCCAGGCCTTTAGAAGGATGTATATAGCTCGTTTCAAATGCGATCCGCTGCAAGTCGCAACCACGATCGCCTCATTATGTTTTACGGTGTTCAAGAATAACTTCATGCCTAAAGACACCTTAGCCGTCATTCACAGAAACAATCCCCGCAGTTATGGGCACAAGGCTATTTACTGGCTCATACACATACAGCAACAGACCGGGGTATACATAAAGCACGCCCGCAACACGGGGAAAGTACCCATTAAGGTCAATGGTCGTGTTTTGGGTTGATGGTCTAAGTGAGGATCTAACCACTGGTGAGAAGACTGTGTATTCCTTTAACGGCTGCTGGTGGCATGGATGCCCACGCCCTGAGTGTGCCGTCACAGGGGACCTCCATGGAAGATCCCCGCCGACAGCCTCGCATGGACCCGTAACGCGATCAACTTATAGGCTCCCAGTTCACTCAAAGATCGTATGGGAGCATGAGTATGATGCACGGATGAAACAGATGACCAGTACCGTGAAGAAATAAGGGCCATCAAGCGTTCAATGGTGTTGGATCTTCTCAAATGCGGAGATAGCTTGTTGCGGGGGTACAAATCCATTCAAGCTATACTTTCCACCTACGGAGGGCGTAAACTCCATTACTACGACTTCTGTTTTTATACCCTACGTGATGAAGAACAATCCGTACCCAGTAGGTGCTCCTGAAAAACTGGTGGGTCCCACCATGCCAACCATCGAGGAGTTCTCAGCTAACTTGAGAACTCTTTCGTAGACGTGCTCCCCCCTCGCGATTTATGGATGCCGATCTTACCCGTCGTTATAGATCACAAGCTCATGTTTCCATGTGCGTGAAGTGCGCAGAGGAGAACAACGGTTATTGTAATCATACAACCAATCAGCGTAAGATCAGAGGTGTATATACAAGCCTGAGCTGGACCTAGCCGTCGCCATGGATACAGAATATTGAAGATACATGGTGTGGAGGTTTCAGAAGCTACCCAACCTTTTCACGCCATATATAAACGCTTTTTTGAAGGATAAGGTAGAAGCATCGGGTATCCGTGAGAGTTGATACCGAAGATGAAAAATCGGCTTATATTCACGTTACCGGACGGAAGTATACAGCTTGACCGTTCCCAAATTGTTAAGAATCCTGGCAAGCGCTTTAGTGCAAAGTTGTGTCTAAACAGTCTTTGGGGAAAATTTGCACAGAAACTGGCAAGGGAACGTTCATTTGGCACAAAGTTATAGTGAAGTCTGGGATTATGCCAACGCTCCGATAAAGAGGTTATGAGAGCGTGAATGTAGTAATACTTCATAATAAAGTACAACATCACCGAACTGGCCACGATACCTCATGGGGTTACAAACATACCTGTAGCCAGCTTCACAACGGCCTACGCCCGCATCAAGTTTTGGGGACTACTGCACTCTCTTGGGCGGAGGTGCTGTACGCTGACACAGATAGCGTAATATTCACAGAGAGGGAGGGTGAATACATGCCCTATTGGGGAATTCCTCGGAGAGTTAACTGACGAGATCAAGGATGAGTATGGTGATGGTGCATGCTGACTCCTTTGTATCAACAGGGCCAAAAACGTATGGGGTACGGGTGAGGGGGGGAGGATATGAAATATATCGTGAAGGCTAAGGGTATCACGCTTAACCATGCGAACCGACGAGTCGTTAACTTTGACTCGTTGAAGGATCTAGTGTGCTTGGAAGATGAGGCGACCAGCCACCCCAACTGACTGTGGGGACCCACAATTTTCGGGCGCAGAAACTGGGTGTGTGAAGGAACTTAGGGGCACGAAGGTATGCCGTAACACCTATAGGAAACGTTACCAGGTGCCTGGTACCTATGATACCGTACCCTTTGGATACCTTAATCCTTGATTGTTTATATATATATATATATATATATATATATGTGTGTGTGCGTGTGTGTGTTGTTAACGATATGTTTATTTATTATATATTTGTTTCAATTAGGGTTTCATTTTCTCCTTTGTGTGCGTGTGTTACAATCCTAAGCTCCGCCCACTGTGAGCTCGGTCATGTGACTCCTGCTACTACCTGGGCATATCTCTACCCGGCGTTCAGTTGACCTCTGCAAACCTGGAGCTCAGACGTGTATTTTCCACGTAGACGAAAAATAGTGATGGCTACTTTTGATATTGCGTGTTCGACGTTTATGAAGTGGTATTCGGTAAAGTCGGAAGATGTGGTGAATACTGAAAGACGACCTACCCCCATTCCTTTGAGACTTTTAAGGCTACATTCAATCGTGCGAAGGAACAAGATGTTCAAATACTCTATATGGATATTCTGGCGAGAGTATTGCCGTATTTCGCGGCACAAACGATGTAATGGACTATTTTGTCAGGCTAAACTGTATAAAAGCGTACATATACCGTGAGGTGAAAGAAACAACGCGTGCAGAAGAGAAGCAACGGATATGATAATGAGTCTTGTTGATGAGTGGAGTGACAGGCGGTATTATGTCATTCTGCATCATACCGAGTACGCGTACCCTGCGGCTGAGAATGTAAACCTTGTCAGCATGGTCAAGCTAAAGTAATTTTACCACTACATTCATATATATATATATCATGACGAGGTTCGCAGTGAGGTTGTGGTTAAAGGCCTGTGTGAATTTTTGATAGAATTTAGAGACGAGTCTCGATTGCTAAACAAAGAGGATAAATATGGCCACATGTTTCTCTCAAATAGTGCACCGGATTGTTAATGTGTGGAGAGAGTTTAGTGCGCATAAAACATTAAAAACTGAAAATACCCCATGTGTCGGAAAATCGGCCGGTATAATGGGACAAGTACTCGCGTGATTCATACTAGAACAAATCCGTACACGATTCAACAGATTATGGTGTGACTCGCTCCCCTGTCGAGCTGATCCGCCCACCCGTGGCTCATAGTCATCTCAGAGCTTGAACCGACTGAACGTGCACTCCTCGAATACAATGGAACTTCCTTTGAGAAACATTCTCAATGCAGCGTACGATGTGTCCGTGACGAAGTCCTTGCACGTGTTCAGGCGTGAAACTGGTGCCATTAACTATGTACTTGAAACGACTTGCAGGTAAGCAAACTCTGGTAAACGTAATGTTATTTATTTAAGTGTTGAGGAGATGAATAGAATCTTCATGATATTTGAGAAGTCGGATGAGGACCGTTATAAAATACATGCAGGTGTAGGTACAAAAAGAGAACAGATTAGTGATGCCCCCATATATGCCGTTGTTTGTACGTTGTGTATAAATAACGATCAGCCATGCATTGATATAAGGCTGATGTGGAAGAATGCATCTGAAAATAACGTTCTTGTCCCCACGCGAAACCGATTCATCCTCGACAGAATGTTTGAAATCGTCGGATTCCGCAAGCTGAAGCCTATATTAGACGCGCGAGTTACGGATATGATTTATTTTGACACGGTTCTTGAATACGCATACACCACTCTGCTCGACGGATTTATCGAATGTAGGAATGAACAAGGCGAGAATGGTCTAGAGCTGGATGCTTATTTAAAAGGTTTAGACTCTTCGAAATATCACGAACGTTGGTACAAAGGACTTCAGCGGTACAGGGTAAGGCTCGCCTACACTGTTCACCCTGAAGAGTTGTACCGCTATATAATAAGCAGCTGTCGTTACGACTTGGAAGATTATTTCATTTGCCGCTATGCGTTGTGAAGAAGAGTTCACGATTGAAAAGCTCGGGTTGATAAGAAAAAACCCTCGATTAGAAAGGAGTGTTTATAAACTTGTATTTAATAATGATGTGGTGGCTAACGACACCCTCTTTGTGCGTGCTTTTGATTGTATTCTATCCGTGTTTAAAGATAACTTGCAAACCGAATGTAAAGTGGGCACAAAAATAGAAGTGAACGATATGAAGGCCATTTACATTGATTATAGGAGCCCGAACACGTTGAGCGGTGAAATAATGTTAAATCGTATTTACTGCGTAGTGCAAAGCAATAATGATGTGACTGTAGACTCGATTACGTGCGCGTTTAGTGTTTTAGTTAAGCGCAGTAGAACGAGTGTATTTTGATGTATATTTATTTTCAATATATTTAATTATTTAATTGTGCACACACACACATATATATATATATTTTTCCTGTACTAATATGTTGATGATTATACTCCATCGTTTTGTATATTATTTTTTATTTTCAATATATTTAATTATTTAATATAATTGTATGTATATATATATATTTTTTTTTTGTTCCCTGTACTAGCATGTTGCTGATTATACTTCATCGTTTTGCATATTATTTTTTATTTTCAATATATTTAATATTATTTTTTATTTTCAATATATTTAATTATTTAATATAATTGTGTATATATATATACACACATACCTATATTTCTCCTGTACTAACATGTTTCTGATTATACTACATCGTTTTGTATATTATTTTATTTTCAATATATTTAATATTTTTTGTTTTCAATATATTTAATTATTTAATACCGGGTGTTCCACTTAAAACCGGCCCGCTGGAGTACTCCAGCGGGCCGGTTTTAAGTGGAACACCCTATATAACTATATATATATATATATATTTCTCCTGTACTGATATATTGATGGCTATACTCCATCGTTTTGTATATTATTATTTCTTATTTTTTGATTATATATGTATTCCTCGTTCGTTTCCTATTTTATTACTAATTTTTATTGCATATATTCCTCGTTTGTATAGGATTCTATATTTATTTTCTATATATTTCGTGAAACTGATTCCAACAATTCATCTAAATAAACAGAATGATGTAATGGTGTTAATTTAATTCTTTTGGTTGTATATATAAACGAAATTATTATTTAATCATATGTATACCAAATGGCTGGTTAGGCCTTCTAAACCGACTGACGGATTTCTAAGCCAACTGTCAACAATATCTGAATAGCGCAATCTGGCAGCTGAAAAGTTAATCAATATATATACACCTGCCTGGCGGATTAAGCCAACTGGCGGGCTAAGCTAACTGGTGAAAGCCATCTGTCAAGAATATATGCTTTAATTAAATAAATAGCGCAACCTGACAACTCAACCCTAATAATGTACATTTGAATAAGCTATTTACGCCTTCTAAGAAGCCTTCTAAGCCAACTGGCTGATTAAGATCTTGTAAGACAGCGGGCGCTCGGATGAACTCTCATTATGTGTCTGGCTGGAGCCAGGCGAACACCCATCTATCCTCCTCAGGTTAGGGCTTAGATTAGGTTTCCCTTTGGGGGGTGAGTCTGTCCCACCTTCTCCCCCAAAGAGGTTAGGTGGACTCCCCTTCATTACAGCTTGCGGATAACCTCTCTCCTTTGTTACATAACATCTTGCAACATTCCCCCCCCCTTTGCAACATTGATCAACATTTGCAATTGCATTGCACTCTCTCATTTTGCGGTCGTACTACTTTGCTCTTATGAACTCTCCAACTACATGCCTCCTCCTTTAAGGAGAGTTTGCAGTACTAGACTTTCTACACATTCATTCCTTTTCTTTCCAACTATCTAACGCAAGAGTTAATCGGTATTTTCAAGCTTTCATTTACTCAACTGGTCAACTCTGGAACAATCTTTCTCAGTCTATCCTTTCCCCCGTCTATGACCTCCAGTCTTTCCAAAGCAGAGTGTCGAAGCATCTGGAAAACCCTGAACCTTGATTTTGACTCTCTTCTTTAATTTGGGGAGGGGGACAGTTTTGCGAGCATTCGCGCTTGGCCTTTCCTTGCTGCATATTATGCAGGATGTCTCATAAGTCCGGCATCATAGGAGAAATTCATATTTTTCTATTTCTACAAACCATAATTCATATTTTTCTCTTTCTACAGGCCATAATGTCTGTGAGCAAGGAAGAACGAATCCAAATAATTCTACTCATAGGAAATCAGTCAAAGAGAGGCCGCTGCTGAATTTAACAGACTGCATCCAGACCACGAGCCAATAACACAGAGTTGTGTTAGCAGATTTGTTACAAAGTTTAAGGAAACAGGATCCATAGAAGATAAACCACGCAGTGGACCTTCAAGGACGTCCACTGACGATGATACAGCGACTGCTATCCTGGCTCATTTTAACAGAAGTCCCAATAAGTCTCTTCGGTTTTTTTTATTATTTTTCCTATGCTGCCGGACTTATGGGACACCCGGTATTATAAAACTTTGGTTAACCTTGGTTTTTCTTCCGCCCGAATTGTTAATTCTGACGAAGGTCAAGCTTATCACTCCACCTTAGACCTACAGTTTAACGTAGAATCCGAACTACGCCCCACCAGCAGCCCAGCGTCTTAACCACTAGGCTACCCAGGGTACCCATTTATCTACCAACCAATTTCTTTATTGTGTGGAAGGATGAACAGGTGGGTTTTTGGTTGTAAAAGTCCTTTGTATAGCTTGAATGTTTGCAGTGTCTCGTTTACTGTATGGGCTTGTGAGTACTGAGCAACATTCAATTATCGTAGGACTAGTCTCTTCCATAATTTGAGCATGATGTTTGCGTTTCTGCTGCGGAAACTCCTCCAGATGATTCCCATTATTTTTCTAGCCGTTGTAATTTTGATGTTGTAGTGCTCTCTGAATTCTGTATCCGACGACATTATTACGTCAAGATCCCTGACTTGTGGATTTGGCATTATCTGTTTGGCTTGCAGAGTTTTGTATCCTTTATTCTGTATCGCCTTGTTATTACCATTTCTTAGAAGTTGGAATTTTTCTCCGTTGAACTTCATATTGTTGTCCTCTGCCCACTTGAATAATGTTTCAATGTTATTTTGTAATTTTTCTGTCACTTTCGTTCGCTATTTCCTTGCACATCTTTGTGTCATCTACGAAACATGACACAATATAGTCATTAGTATCTGCATCAATATCTCCAATCATTATTATGAACAGCAAGGGAGCTGATACTGTACATTGTGGGACAGAGCTACTGTATATATAGTCTATTGTTGTTTGGCTTTATTGCAACCCATAGACCAATCTTGAAAAACCTATTTTAGCCTACTTTAGTAAACTTTGATTGTGAGCTCTAAACATCTCTCATGGTGGCGGAGGGACCTACAATTTTACGGGGGTTCCGAACCACAAAAATCTTAATTTTACTACCTTAAACTATAACCAATCTATCAACATATGCGTCTAATCGATTTTTAAACATGTTTATAGACGTGTTACTAATTACTTCTCCCGGCAAACTATTCCAGCTATTTACTATTAAATGCGTAAAAAAGTTTTTGGCAACTGCTGTCTCGAACCTTCTACTTGTCAGCTTACACCATTATTTCTAGTTCTACTATATTGTGCTATTTCGAAAAAGCTATCTCTATTAATGTTATCGAACCCATTCATAATTTTAAAAACCTGGATTAGATCACCCTTTAGCTTCCTAGCCTCGAGTGTAGTCAATTTTAACTCCTTAAGCCTATCCTCGTACGACTTCGACCTAAGAGACGGAATCATCTTTGTTGCTCGTCTTTGAACTCTTTCGATTTTGTCTATAATCTTTGCGCATATGAGGATTCCAAAATTGGATCGCGTACTCCAAATGGGGTCTAACTAATGATTTATAAAGAGGAACAATAATATCGCGCGGTTTGTACTCAAAATTCCTAGCTATAAAACCTAGTACTTTGTTCGCCTTATTGACCACTGCTGTACTTTGTTTCGCTACTTTTAAATCACCAGTGACTATAACTCCTAAATCTTTTTCCTGATCTACGCTTGCCAACTCCTTCCCTGACATACTATACGCAAAATTACCGTTACGCGAACCTATGTGTAAAATTTTGCACTTATCGACGTTAAATCTCATTTGCCATGTGACTGGCCAATCTACGATTTTATTCAGATCTTCATGGATTTTACCTCTATCTTCGTCATTAATCGCCCTACTATCTAACTTCGTGTCATCTGCAAACTTTGAAACTGTACTGACTAGGCCGACATCTAAATCGTTAATATATATAAGAAAAAGCAAGGGGCCCAATACAGAACCCTGAGGAACGCCGCTCGCTGCATTAGCCCAAGACGACTCCGCTCCATCAACGACCACCCTTTGTTTCCTACCTCGCAACCACTCTTCTATCCAATTTATTACTACACCCCTGATTCCATGAGCCTTAGTTTTTTTCAATGAGTCTTTTGTGCAGTACGGTGTCAAACGCTTTTTGAAAATCTAAATACACTACATCTACCGCCCGATGACTATCGTAAACTTCAACCACGCTTTGGAAAAATTCTAAAAGATTAGTTAAGCAAGATTTGTTTCACCCAAAACCGTGATGCTATTTCTAATCAAGTTATACAATTCTAAGTATTCGACTATACGATCCCTAATTATTGATTCCAGTGGCTTACTTAGAACAGACGGTAAGCTGATTGGCCTGCCGCATCTTTATCGCCTTTCTTAAAAATAGGTGTTACATTTGCTAACTTGAAATTATTTGGTCTGCACCCCTCAGAAATTTTCCATAAGGTAAAAGTTAAATGACAGTGATTGACCATTCTCTGCATTCAGATGTGAGTTTCAAGGATTTTAAGATTTCCATGGTAACATTGCTCCCAGTAATATTGAAAGATACCACCGTAGAAGAAAATTAAAAGATTAAGCCTTATAATTATTATTTTTTTAATGAAGTATGAAAATGCTACAAGGAATTACGAGGACTTGAGGAAGCCTCAAACACCTTTCGGCTCACTCGGGGAGGTTATTAAACTAGTGCATCTTTAAAATTATTCTAGCTGTGGTAGAAAACTGGATAGAAAAGCATAAGGCCCTTTCCCCACCCTTCGCTCCCTCCCGCCAGAGATGGGTACGGATAAAGGTTGAAGAAAATACCTTGATCCTTGAAAAGTATCCAAGAAAATTTTACAGGAAAGAGAAGAATATATGAACTACATATTATTAGGTTTTTAAGCTGAAACATCTTTAATATTTACAGATTACCAATAGTTCCTAGTTATCATTATTCTCATACAGTACTTGAAGCAAGCTCAAACAACTTATTTCTAGTAGGTTTGTTAATGGTTTCAGTAATTATCTTCGGCCTAACTAAAGCTAACAAAATATTAATATAAAGTGATTTCTTAGCTTGGAGCTATTCAATTGATTTAATGAACTTGTTTTAATCGAACAAGCATTATTTGTTCAAATTAAAGTGCTTCTTTGCTTGGAATCTTCACCTACCATCACTGGGTAACCCCCTCCTCATTTATCTGAAATCTGAAGTATAGTGAAGTCTGAAGTATACCTCGTGTATCTATCTTACTCTTTTTATCACAGAGAAACCTAAAAGTAGTGAAAAAAAAACATATCAAAATACTAGTGATAAACATTACCAAACTACATATAATTTAAAAGAAAGGAATGATAGGCATTGTTTGGAAACTCGCTTACTATTTATGGATGAACTTCTAAATAAAATTCATGCAGGTCTTATTAATTATTATTAGTTATTACTATAAATATGGGCAGCCCCCGCAGGACGTCAGTAAAAAAATGCCCCTCAACAGGTTTTTAAGTTATACATAATCCCTGGGCTGGATCCAGAAACAAATAATTTGGAAAAAACTGTGTCTGAGATTATATTATTAGATTTAAGTTTTCTAAGATACCTATTAATTTTATCTTCTTGTTTTAAAATAAAAGCCAAAATATTACCAGTTACTTTAGAAAATCTAGTTACATCATTTAAAATTTAATTTTAAAACAGGAAGATAACACTGTACAACAGTGAATAAAAAACGGAAATGAGATCGTCATTTTTATGGCTAATTATATGCATAGATTGCGAAAATAACACTCATTTATTTGTATCACCCGCCGATTTTATGAAAATGACCCTATTTCATTGTATCATTTTGAGAACCACTGGTTCTCTGAACGCATCTTTTACATTTTATTCAGTCATGCATATGCTGTGGTGGTGGTGTTCGGCTCTGTGTTTCCACTTTGATTTTATGAAAAATTTCTTTCATTAATCATTTAAAACAAAATTGTCAGCCATATTTTATCATAAATCGGTGCTATAAGTGAGTATTATTGAATAACAGCTATCAAATTATGTATATTTCACCGACAACGTCTATATTGTGTGAAATTGCAAATTGATCTATCATTTTCTTATTTTACAGGTTTTTACTGATGTTATGCTACAATGCCTAGAGAGTGCAAAAATTCGCCAGACAGTTTTTGTTATATTTGTGGGACATTAACGTTAAAACAGTATAAAAGGAAGTTGACTTCTCATGTGAAAAAGCTTTATGAATTATACTTCGCATGCAAAGTTGGTAATGAGGACAAGCACTGGGGGCCTCATATCTGCTGTGTGAGATGTACAAGCTCGTTATCTGCATGGTTCAAAGGCACCGGTCCTGGTCTGGGATTCGGTGTCCCAATGGTATGGAGAGAGCTGCTGGACCATTCAACTGATTGCTATTTCTGCTTAACGAACATCACAGGTTTGAATCTTTTATTTTTCTGAATATACGTCAAATTTGGTGTTTTTAGCACATTTTAGCATATCCTGCTCTGCATAATGTATTACACAATTATGCTATCTTAAGTAGTCAACAATGTCTATTGTCTCACATTACAGGTTGCAACAGAAAAGGAAAAAAGGCTATAGTCTACCCAAATCTTCGTTCTGCTATGCGTTCTGTGGAACATTCTACAGATATACCCATCCCTCGTCCTCCTGCTGAAATGCCGACCGATAACACAAACTCTGACAAATCGGAATCAGACGGCGAATGCTATGAAGCTCAAGTCGGGTCCAAGAAAGAACATCTCATCACGCAGCCTGAACTCAATGATTTGGCCCGTGAACTGCTGGCCTCACGTCTACAAGAATGGAATCTGCTGGCGGAAGACGTACGAATTACAGCATTCCGAAAGCGCTCCTTGGATTTGCAGGAATATTAATATTTCAAAATGAAAAACAATCTTTGTTATTGCATTGATATACATGATCTGTTCGATGCTCTGGGTTTGTGCTATGAACCGAATCAGTGGAGATTGTTTATTGATGCATCTCTGTACAGTGTTAAGGGTGTACTGCTACACAATGGGAACACAATGCCGTCTGTTCCAATTGCTCATTCAGTCGTCTTGAGAGAAACGTATGACAATGTTGCTTTTATTCTGAACTGTATAAAATACAATGAACATGAATGGCTTATCTGCGCAGATTTGAAGGTTGTGGCTATTCTCAATGGATTGCAAACTGGCTATACGAAATACATGTGTTTCCTATGCAAGTGGAATAGCCGAGCAAGGTCTGAACACTACACACGCTCAGTATGGCCCCCACGAGACAATTCCTGATCTGGATCTCACAATGTTATTCACGAACCACTAGTACGAAAGGGAAAGGTTATCTTGCCACCACTTCACGTAAAACTAGGGCTGATGAAACAATTTGCAAAGGTATTGAAACAGGATAATCCTGCCTTCAAATATCTAAAGGAAAAATTCCCAAAAATAAGTGATGCCAAGATTAAAGAAGGCATATTCGTCGGCCCTCAAATTCGCCAACTCATGCTAGACGAACACTTTGAAGCGGTGATGGATGAGGTTGAGTTGGCAGCTTGGCGTGCATTCAAAAACGTGTGCAGCGGTCTACTAGGAAAGACTAAATACGACAACTATGCTGCACTTGTGGATCAACTTATCAACTCATACTAACGTCTCGGATGTAAGATGTCATTGAAAATTCATTTTTTGCATTCACATCTCTCATTCTTTCCGGAAAACGCATCTGCTGTTAGCGACGAACACGGGGAGAGATTCCACCAGGATATAGCTACAATGGAGAGCCGATACAAAGGGAAGTGGAGTCCTGCTATGCTGGCCGATTTCTGCTGGAATTTAAAGCGTGACCAACCAGAAGCATCACACAAACGCCAAGCATAAATACAAATAATGAATTGAAAACAGTATAATACGAGAGTTTTATGTTAATTTTGTGCATATATGTTGAAGTATAGCAATAATTAAACTGTTCCATATGATAAAGCCTATCTGTTTATCAATTTATTCTTATTTTTTGGTATGAAGATTTTGAGCAGTCATTACAAAAAAACGTGACGTGATTGAAAAAAAACTATTTTCAGATTTGGAATCAGCACACTCGAAATATTAAGAATGACCGAATGTAATTCCCGTTTTTTTTTCTGAACCGAAAATTTGTTGTACAATGTAATTAATAGGTATCTTAGAAAACTTAAATCTAATAATATAATTTCAGACAGTTTTTTCCAAATTATTTGTTTCTGGATCCAACCCAGGGATTATGTATGGACTCCCTAAAATACATAAACCTTAGTCCACTTAGGCCAATTTTATCGGCACTAGGAACTTTTAGTTATAACCTTTCAAAATTCTTGGTCCCCATACTATCACTTATAACTTATAATTTGTATACAGCACGGGATTCTTTTTCTTTCGTTAGAGAAATTACCTCATTAAATAGTAATTCGTACACAATGGCAAGCTTCGATCTGAAATCTCTATTTACCAAGGTAAGTGTTGCAGAAACTATTGATATATGTATTGATAATCTTTTTAATGATACTGATACGGTGCAGGGTTTTAATAGAGGTCAATTGAAAGAACTACTAAAATTTTCCGTGGAAGACCTTATATTTATATTCAACGGTGAATATTTTAAACAGACTGAGGGTGTTCAAATGGGTTTGCCCCTTGGTCCAACCTTAGCTAACGCGTTTCTTTGCCATCATGAAGTCAAATGGCTGAACGAGTGTCCTTCCAACTTCAAACCGGTTTTTTATAGAAGATATATTGATGACACATCTCTCCTATTCAAATCATCAGACCATATCCCTTTGTTTCGTAATTATGTTAATTGTAAGCACCCTAATATTGAATTTACTTCAGAAACTGAATCTAATAGCTCTTTGTCCTTTTGGACATTAAGATAATAAAAAGTAATTCCTCTTTTGAAACTTCCGTTTACCGAAAGCCGACATTCACGTTTTACTAGAACTTTTCTTCCTTTATCCCTTTAGGTTTCAAACGAAATTTAATTTTGACTCTGACTAATAGAGCTTTCAATATCTGTTCAGATTTCGTCAAACTACACGATGAACTAGATTTCATCCGAAAAATCCTTACCAAGAATAATTTCCCTTCTGGATTGGTGGAGACTACAATAGGCATAACCCTAAATATACAAATAAACCCCACAATTAGAGACGTAATTACAGTTCCCAAAGATATCGTGTATTTCACTTTGCCTCATATGGGAACCTCAAATTTTAACATTCGAAGCAAATTTTTAAAATTGCTCAATAATTCTACCCACAACTATGTATAAAAATTATATTCACCCCCGTCTAAATCGATTTATCACTTATTTAAATACAAGGATGTTATTCCTACACTTCTTAAGTCATCCATAGTTTACCAATACAAGTGTGACCACTGTATGGGGTCATATATAGGTAAAACGAAAAGACCCCTAAAATCTCATATTTATGAACATCTCGGTAAATCGGTCCGTACAAATTTATCTCTTGGCAAACCACGTATCGTATTTTACGCCTCATAAGACGCATCCTATATTTAACAAAGAATATTTAGGGAAAAAATATTTCGAAGATTTATTAGCCTGACAAAAAATATATTCCTATAACTTTATTAAAAGAACATTAACAAAACAATAACTTATGAGCCCTGAAGTGATTTTTGGAGACGTTTTTCAGGAAAAAGGTAGCGTCTTATGAGGCGTAAAATACGTAATTCTCTCATACGTAACCATTCACATAGCAATAACCATCAAATTTCAATCTAGTTTCGCCGTAATTGCTGCCGGAAGCTTTGACCTCACTGTAAGTTTAAAATTATGGAATCTTTGTTCATTTATAAATTAAAACCAGACCTCAATTCTGATGAATCATCGGTAGATCTTCAGTGTTTTGGTTAAGGTACTTCTTTATTTTATTTATTTACCTTTTAGTTTTAATGCTTTTATATTTTCCTAGCTACTTTTTATAACTGTAACTTTATTTTAATTTCACCTATTTACCTTTTACATTTTCTTATCTACTTTTTATAATTTTAACTTTGTTACTTTAAATTGATATTAAGCAACTTACAATTGCAATTTGTATGTATTTTGTATGTGAATTCACCTTTTATTGTTTTAGCCCTGAAGATGGAATTAGTGCATTCCGAAAGGTTGGTACTGATTAAAACTGGAAGGATGTTTATTTTTCTCTGGTGTTCCTGTTTATTATTAAACTGCGTTTTCCACGCCATCAACCCATAGCCGATATATATATATATATATATACACACGCATCAATAATGGAAATACATGGATTAAGACGGTTTCAACCACGCATAAATAAAATATATACATATATATATATATACACCAAAAACCACAAAAAAAAGGTGTGTATATATATATATATATATATATATATATATATATATATATATATATGGGAATAAACTCAGAATAGTCCCCTGAGTTTTTTATGATACACACAGACAGTGCATGGAACAAGGAACTCTTCTGGGATAAATAATTAAATCCACTATAGTCCGAATAAGTAATGGTAAATGACAAATACCATAGTTTTTTCTTTTTCATGATGCTAGCCCGACGTGGGCAACGGGTCACTCGCAAAGAGGTCCCATAAATATAGCTTCCCTCACCAGCTATCTGCAAAGCAGACAGGATCCAGATTTGGGACCTCTTTGCGACTGACCCGTTGCCCACGTCGGGTTGGCATCATGAAAAAGAAAAAACTATGGTATTTGTCATTTACCATTACTTATTCGGACTATAGTGGATTTAATTATCCCAGAAGAGTTCCTTGTTCCATGCACTGTCTGTGTGTATCATAAAAAAACTCAGGGGACCATTCTGAGTTCATTCCCATCTTGAAATGGACATGTTATGTACCTTGAAAAGTGGACGCTCAATTCTGCCAGTTGAGGTTTAAGTTTTGTTTTTTGGCTAAAAATATAATAGTTACCCCTTTTCTTTGATGTATTCAATCTAACGTGAAGGCAGCGAGTCTTTTGGTTATATTGAGGTTCTAAATGTAGCAGGGCTAGGCTGCTTTAAACCGTAGATCTATGCCCCAAAGCTGGATCCTGTCTGCTTTGCAGATAGCTGGTGAGGGAAGCTATAATTATGGGACCTCTTTGCGAGTGACCCGTTGCCCACGTCGGGCTAGCATCATGAAAAAGAAAAAAACTATGGTATTTGTCATTTACCATTACTTATTTGGACTATAGTGGATTTAATTATCCCAGAAGAGTTCCTTGTTCCATGCACTGTCTGTGTGTATCATATATATATATATATATATATACACAGGGTGTTTCATAACATGTGGGACGCACTTTCAGAATGGAGTCAGGACCTGAAAACAATGAAAAAAGCTTATATAAACACATGTCCGAAATCGCTTTGTTTCCGAGTTACAGCCCGTTTTGTGTTCCAGCAATTCTTTCCGCAAACTGTTTACAAACACTGCTTGCTGACAATGTTTGTGAGTGTGTGCGAGACTTATTTCATGTATGGCCTTGCCGGTTGTAATGTTTCGTGCACTTTACGACATGTTTCAATATCGTTGAGTGTAGACTGTAGAGCCATCAGTCAGTCAGAGGTGCATCGCGGTGTTTCACTGTTCGTATTCGTAACTTCTTACCGTGAATGAGTGAGGTCCAGTGAAAAAAAAACCCTTAAGTTTTTGTGCTGTTCAGTGATAATGTGCATTTGAAGTGAGAATGAAGGCTTATTCAAAGAGAGAAATGGCAGATATACATCTCATGTATGGACTTGCCGAGTGTAATGCGGCTGCAGCAAGACGTCTGTATACGGAAAGGTTTCCGAATCGCCGTCTGCCAGATAAGAAGACCTTTCAGAGAACAGACGAGCGTCTTGGTGATACAGGATCATTCAACAAGCGAGTTTCAGATGGTGGTAGACCAATCAGCGCCAGAAGTGTTGAGTTGGAGGAGGAGGTCCTGAATCGCGTGGAGGAACATCCTGGTGTCAGCACTCGAAAGATTGCAGCAGCAGAGGGTGTAAGATACACAACTGTGTGGAGAATTTTATGGGAACAAAAGCTTTACCCATATCACATTCAGAGAATACAAGGCCTTACTGAAGCTGATTTCCCACCACGAGAGGCTTTTTATACTTGGTTCCTTCAACATTGTGGTCGCGATCCTCTTTTTCTATCCTCATAAGAAATGGCGTGATCAATTTTCACAACATTCATCACTGGCCCGAAGAGAATGCGCATGCCATCATCCAGTCAAGGCACCAACAACAATTTAGTATCAATGTATGGGCCGACAACTTAATCGGTCCTTTTGTTTTGCCTGGAAGATTAACAGGAGAATCCTATTCCAATTTTTTAAGGAATGATTTAAACGATTTACTAGATGAAGTTCCTCTTCGTTTCTGACGTCGTATTTGGTTTATGCATGACGGCGCTCCCCCTCATTTTAGTCGAGTAGCCAGAGACTATTTGGATGACCATTTCCCTGATAAATGTACAGTGGCCTACGGATCACCGATTGGATGTGGCTATGAAAGTAGGCTTACTATAATTACTGAATAAAATTGAAATGAAATATTAGGGGTCACCAGTTTGGGCCTACTGCCGAAATAAACAATATTTAATGAGGAGAGAGAAATTACTTTGTTTTGCGTTTAATTAGGAAAATAAATAAATTATTTGTTCACAGCTATTAACAGTTCAATAAAGATATTTATAATGATTAACAATTATATAACAGCATTTATACTATGCTAAAGGTGACTGGTTCTTAGCAATAAGGAATGGATATACAGACTAATTGTTAATTAAATACATTAATTGAAATAGCCTAATGAGATATGCCGAGTGAACACAGAAAAAAATTATGAAGCCTATTGATAATAGAAAAAATGGAAGTACGGCAGAGCTGGGCAATAAATACATTGAATGTATTTAAATACTAAATACTAAATACATGGGAGAAATGTATTTAAATACTAAATACTAAATACATTTTACGAATGTATTTAGATACTAAATGCAAAATACATCAATTGTATTTAAATACATTTGTAAATACATTTTAAATACATACAAATTTTAACATATGCATTCACTAATTCATGTTTTGATAAATTTCTACTTTAGGGGACAGGGTGAATTTCGAAATAAATACACCACTCGATAGATCAGACGATTTTAAAAGCTTTTTCATCAATGAATTTTCCATCGCAAATTGGATTGATTGCAACGAGTTAGTTACACAGGCCCACTTAAGGCAGAGCCGTTTTGTACAATTATTCGGTCAATTTCAAGATATTTTTTGATGTCTAAAAAAACACTTACCTTCAGATGAGTGTACAGATTCGTTGTAGCATTGCTTGCAGCAGAGACTTCGTGTTTACACAGCAAGCAGGTGCACTTTACCTTATTACCGTCTTTAGATTTAATTTTAAAGTATTTTCCATCAAACAGAGGGTGCACTAAATTGTTATCTGCAGATATATCACTGTTTGATTCACCGGATTTGCTTGTTGAAGCCATGACACGCACACGATAAAGAAATCAACCGCTTTCGACTAAGAGTGGCACACAACTGATTGAACTGACACGTTGAAACATGAACCATGCTGTACTACACTGTCGACGCGTCGTACTGTGCTAGTACAGAACGTGTATTAAACCAGTAAAAGTATTTACATTTTTATATTTTGAGTATTTAAATACTCATTAAAGTATTTAAATACTATATTTAAATACATGAAAAACAATATATTTATAAATATAGTTCTAAATACACAAAGTATTTAAATACGTATTTAAATACTGCCCAGCTCTGAAGTACGGTACGGCAAGTTTATGGATTAGGTCCGAAAAATGTAATGCATTAAAAGAGCACATAAATAAACGGATGCAAAATATAATGAGTTATGTGAAAGAACACAATAACAGCGTGATACACAACTATGGTATTGATACAACACTTGAATATGGACTACTGCGGTTTAACGCGAGAGTTAGATTGCTGGTTGCTTGCGTACACTTTTGGGTATAGCCTACGTGATTAGGCAGAGCTTGCGGAAGCACGACGTAACAAAACACTGTAGGCCGAGTAAAGGCCGCAGAAGCTTGCCGAAATGATGAATAACTCTGGAGACTCTAGGCCTAGGTGAAGGTTTGATCGTAGTGCGTTTCGCCCGTCGATGAACTTGGAGACTGTAAGCTTAGGTGAAGGTTTGATCGTAAAGCGTTTCGCCCGTCGATGAAATTGGAGACTGTAGAGGGTCTGTTGAAATACTTGTTGAACGGGCGCCGATCGAATTGTGGTGAAGAATGAGTGAAGATCGAAATGAGTTTGTGGCTTGTAGCTTAATAGGGGGTTTACGGACCTGGGCCTCGAAGGGTGCTTCTGTAGTCAGACTGGCCTTGCCGGCGAGAGGATGAGTGTTGACAGCCGGTAAAGATTTGTTGAAGAGGGGCCAGCGGAAAGGGCCTACAGCAGTGTTGTTTCTTGCAGGATGGAATTGTAGAGTCGTCTCAAGTGTTACTTCGTTTCTTGTATGGTTGAAATGTGACTTGAAGGCCTGAGGCCGGCTGAGGTCGAAGCGGCGCTACGTGAGGTGAGATTCACGAGGAGAAGTAAAGAGCGGAGTGAGATTTGTGGCTTGTAGCCTAGAAGAAGGTTTACGGACCTGGGCTTCGAAGGATTGTTTCTGCAGGCAGACTGGCCTTACTTAATGATAGACTTCGTGTATGCTCGACCGGAGCCTTGAAGGAACAGCGGGCCGCTCTCCGGCGAAGGCCGGAGAGCGGGTAACGTGAAGAGTAGTGCTACTGACGAATGTGCTGAGAGTGAGACGTGACGACCAAAACGAGAAAATGGCAAATGAGAAGTGAGAATGATATGAGGAAGAAACTGCATTTTATAGGCTTTGGTGACGTCCTCTGGTGGTCGTTTCGGGAAATACCACAGAAACTGTGCTTCCTGTGTGGGCCTGTTTCATGCTCACGTGTATAGCCTTTGTTTTGATTCCATGATGTTTGAGAATGGCGGGAAAAGGAATTTCTTTGTCTGACCTCTACAAGTAATCCCCTCTCAGAGACTGCACAGGAACGATACTAAGAAGAATTACTATTTCGTAGTGAAAACTGATGAGGCCACTCTGAGTTCTGACGCCGGGCCTGGTATTTCGTGGGATTCCTGACGCAGGAGGGAGTGAAGGGTCATCTCGGAATGGGGAGATGGTCAGAGGAGGCGCTGCTGTATTGGGATGTGGGGGTCCACAGGATGATGGCGTTGGGGTACGGTAGGAATGCAGAACGAATGGGGGAGAAAAGGAGGAGACGAGAGGGGGCAGGGGGAACTGTATTGAGTTCGTATGCGATGCCCAAATCTCGTCGCATGGCAGTTCTCGATGAATGCGCTTCTGCCGAAGGGAAAGAAAAAGCGTCGTTCAAGGAAAGAAGCAGACGTAGTAAATCCACGGAATGATGCAAAGAGACAGTTGAAGAAGGCAGGGGATCGCCAACCCTGTGCCTGAGGAGTGTCTGTGCTTTGCAGTACGCCCTTTCGTTGAGTGGATGTGTGTGTGAGTGCGTGCTTGTTTACTTGGAGAATGCTTTTCAGGCCTTCCCGTAGGAGTGGGGTTGGGTGGGAAAACCACGTTGTGCTTGAGGAAGAGTTTGCTGGTGCAATAGGGTGCGTCGTCAAGGTTCTTGCCAAATGATTTTCCGTACAACGGCCAAAAGGGACCGTTGAATATATTTGGGTAAGGTGTTGACGAAACAAAGCGCTGTTTAAAGTGAGTCGGAACTTACTGCAGCGCCAGGGATTGAGGAGGTGAGGGTGCGTGTTGTCCTGAGAATGTCCGGTGGTGAGTTCCGTGAGTCCTTCCACGATCCGTGTGAAGGCAGGGCCGGGCCCAATGCTAGTGGTGGCTTCTCCGGGGGTCGCCGCGCCCCTGCCGTCTGGAGGGCAGTGGGACTCGACTCATGGGGATGCAATCTTCAATCAGAAAGTTGCAGTGGTTGTGCCGCTGCACATGACCGCGGGACAGTAAGACAGTAATTAATAACGGACCGCACGAAACGTAAGTCAATGTTATTGTAAGCAGGCCTAGTTAATTTCACTTTGGATTTATGAGTACCGTATTTAAATGAAAATTTATTTAAAATCACTGCAAAAATAAATTGTCAGTAGAAGCGTAACACAAGGGTCACTGTGAAAAAATAACATTCGGTCACTCCGGGGTTAACCAATTTGTAGTTACCGGTTTATAGCGTAAAGTTGGCACTGTAATAATGGTAATGGTTAGTTGATTGTTAATGATTGATTGTTAATTATAAGTCACCAGGTCTTTGCAGACCAAATAATGTTTAATAATGAGAGAACAGAATTTCTTTGTCTGACCTCTACAAATGGACAGGCCGTGGAGGACCCATTGCGTGGCCAGCTCCCTCCCCGTTCCTGAATCCACTCGATTCTTTACCTGTGAGGGTCATCTGAAATCCATCGTTTACGTGACACCCATTGACAACGTTGAAATGCTTCGCCAACGTGTAGAACAAGGATGCCAAAAAATCTGAGCAATACCTGGAATGTTTGAACGCGTCAGGCAGTCTATGACGAGGCGTGTTCAGGCGTGTATTCAAGCGCAAGGCTGTCATTTTGAGCACTTCCTTTAAAGGTAAGGCGGATACTTGCTGGAACACATAACGGGCTGTAACTCGGAAACAAAGTGATTTAGGGCATAGGTTTATATAAACTTTTTTCATTGTTTTCAGGTCAGGAATCCATCCTGAAAGTGCGTCCCACATATTATGAAACACCTGTGTGTGTGTATATATATATATATATATACACATAATAGTGGTGGACCGGATATCCGCATCCGCATATTTTTACATCCGCATCCGCACTTCTGACTGCGGATGTTATGCGGATATTACCTCTAATAAATTATGCAATTTACAATTAAATTAGCTTATAATGTAGCTATAAAGCCCAGTCATGCACATTTCATGCAAAGTATTAATTATTAATGAACAAACAAATATATAAACCTCAAAATATAAATACCTGGTAACACAGAAAATTGAATGAAACTTGTTTCATTGAATTTTCTGTGGCTGAAACTCTTGAGAAAGTTATTATTTTTATCATAATTAAAACATTAATATTAATTTTAATTCTTATGCATTGCCTGCCATAATAGTAATATCACTAAATTTGAAAAATTATGTCATATATTCATAATTCTATATTATATTGATAGATTAACTAACTATCCGCATCCGCATCCGCGGATATCGAAATTAAAAATCTGCATCCGCATCCGCAGATGTTGAAAAACTGACATCCGGTCCACCACTAATATATATATATATATATATATATATATATATATATATATAATAATGCAGTTAGTACAGAAGATTTCTATATACATCAAAATAAACATTTAATATATACACCTCAAAAATGGAAATACATACTTTAAGTTCTACAATGCTTAAATAAAATAGTAAACTCGCACGTGATCGAGGCCACACTTACATCCTCATTGCTCTGTACTACACAATAAATGCGATTTACATTAATACGCCACTTAAAGTATGTGGGTATCTCTTCAATATAAAGGGCTTTCAACTCGTTTAACACTATTTTCGTACTCATTTTACAATATGGGGGACAAACTATCACCCTCTTTAAACGTGGATAGAATACAGTCAAAATCACGGACAAAGACGAAATCGTTTGCTACAACATCACCATTAAAATTAAATTTATAAACACTCCTTTCCAAACGATTGTTTATTCTTTCAACGCTGATCTTTTCAACTGTAAATTCTTCTTCACAACTCATATCGGCAATTGAAGTATGTTTCTAAATCGTGCCGGCAACTGTGTCTTATATAAAGAAATAATTCTTCACGGTGAACAGAGAAGGTGAGTTCAGCCCTGTACCGTTCTAGCCCTTTGTACCAAAGTTCATGATAATTTGAGGAGTCTCCACCTTCTAAATACGCAGCCAGTTCTAAGTCATTCTCGCCTTGTTCGGCCCTACACTTGGTAAAATCGTCGAGCAGTATGATCTACGAGTATTCAAGCACCGTATCAAAATAACGCATATCAGTAGCACGGACGTCTAATATACTGTAGGTTTCAGTTTACGGAACTCGAGACTTCAAACATTCTGTCGAGAATGAAACCACTTCGTGTGGGGATAAGGGTGTTATTGGCAGCAGCATTCTTCCACATCAACCGTATATCAACGCAGGGATGTTTTGTATCACGATTTATGGATAACGTACAAATAATGGCGTATGAGAATGCATTGCTAATCTGCTCTCTTTTTGTACCTACACTTGCAAGTATTTTGTAAATGTCCTCGCCCCACTTCTCAACCAACAGGAAGATTCTATTAATCTCTTCAACACTTAAATAAATAACATTGCTTGTACCAGAGTTTGAATGTCTACATTTCGTTTCAAGTACATAATTAATAGTACCGGTATTACGCCTGAATACGCTCACAGACTTCAGCACGGATACATGGTATACTGCGTTGAGGATGCTGCTCAACGGAAGCTCCATCTTTTAATAGTTTTCTACTGATCCTGCGAGGTGAGAACGTCCAGACGGGTCAAGCTCTGAGGCGAGTATGAGCAGCCTACGCGTTGTGTTTGGACTCGGAGGGGCCGTACGGCTAGTTGCGGATGGATGGGACGGGTATGAGTCACACGGGGTTGCGTCGATTCCAGGTGTTAGTGATTCGCGTACGAGATTCTACCAACATGAAAGATTCGCTGTGCGAATCATCCGAATACTTGTATCCCATTATACTGGGTAGGTGTTTAGAGAATTTTCCAATCTGCTATACATGAAGTAATATCGGTTTTAATGTTTTAGCACACCCACTCCCCGGAATGCGTACCATACATCTACGTTTAGGGGTATTCACCATTGTACTTTCTCGGACTATGCACATTTTATTAACATTCCGGCGATCTATTTGAAAGAAACATGTGTCTGTACTTGTCCTTTTTGTTGGACAAACTATACTCGTTCCTAAACTCTACTAAAAACTCGCACAAGCCTTTAGCTACTACAACTTTAGCTACAACCTCGTCATAATATACATGGATGTATTTCAAACTGTCCATAATCATAAGATTTACGTTCACAGCCACAATGTACGCGTGCTCGGTGTGATGTAACATGGCGTAATATCTCCTGTCATACCAATCATCAACAATGTTCACAACCCAGATCCTTTGCTTCTCTTCTGCAAGCGTGGCTTCTTTCACTTCACGATATATGAACGCACTAGTGCAGTTTAATCCTGCAGCATAATCCATTACATCGTTTGTACTGCGAAACCCCGCAGTGCTCTCGCCGGAATAACCAGAGTATTTGGACGTCATGCTTCGCACGACTAAATGTGGTCTTAAAGGAATCGAAGGAGGGATGGCTAAAAATTCTATGGGTGTTCACCACATCTGTAGACTTTAGTGAGTACCACTTCAGGAATGTAGAGCATGCAACATTATTGGAAGCCACCGCTTTTTTTCCGGCGCGAGAAATCTTTAACAGTTAAAAAGACACGTTTGAGAGCCAGTGCGTGTTGAGGTCAACTGAGTACGTAGGAAGGAGATATGCTCCGAT
This sequence comes from Bathynomus jamesi, assembly GCA_023014485.1. Classification (NCBI taxonomy): domain Eukaryota; kingdom Metazoa; phylum Arthropoda; class Malacostraca; order Isopoda; family Cirolanidae; genus Bathynomus; species Bathynomus jamesi. The sequence goes on along the minus strand of JAJOZX010001027.1, from coordinate 265,578 downwards.
TACTAGCATGAGTCACGTGACTCATTTTATTGGGCAACAACATGCAGTGGGTAGTGCTTAGAGTTTTTCATGTACACACACACACACACACACACACACACACACACAAAAAAGGAGAAATTGAAAGGCTAACTGAAACGTGATTTATTTTAAATAGAAAATAAAAAAAATGTAAAACTTCGTCAACAAGTAAATAGTCTCTAATTCATGATATATATAAATAAAAAATATTCATGCACCATAACTGAGACAAATACATTTAATAATTAGAAAAATAAATAAACTAAAATTTCTTCAAAAAGTAAATATACGCTAACACGAGAGCAATATTCACGCCTCCTGGTATCCAAAGGGAACAGTATCGTAGGTGCGAGGCACCTGGTAGTATTTCCTATATGCGTTACGACACACTTTCGTGCCCCTAAGTTCCTTCACGCCCTCAACTTCTGTACCCGAAAATTGTGAGTCCCTACAGTCAGTTGGGGTGATTAGTCACCCTCATCTTCTAAGCTCACTAGCCCCTTCAGCGAATCAAAGTTGACGATCCGACGGTTCGCCTGGTTAAGTGGGATGCCTTTCACTTTCGCGATATATCTCATTTCCTCCCCCACCCTCACCCGTACCCTGTAACTTTTTGGGCCTGTTGAGACAAAAGAATCAGCGTAGGCGCTATCTCCATGCTCATCCTTGATCTCGTCAGTCAACTCTCGAGGAATACCCAAAAAGTGGCATGTATTAATCTTCCCTCTCCGTGAATATCACATTATCTATATCTTCGTACAGAACCCTCCGTCCAAAAGAATGTAGTAGACTCCAAAGTTTGATGCAGGAGTATGCTGTTGTGAAACTGACTATAGGTATGTTTGTAACACGTGATGTATCTGTAACCAATTCAGTTCTGTTGTACTTTATTATGTACGTATTACCCACATTCACGATCTCCATGACCTCTTTATCGGGAGCGTTGGCGTAAGCCCACACCTCGTTATAACTTTGGGCTAGGTGGACGTTCCCCTTTTCTGTATTCTGAACAAATTTCCCCCAAAGACTATTTAGGCACAACTTTGCACTAAAGCTCTTGCCAGGGTTCTTCGCAATTTGGTCCTGTTCAAGCTGTATCCCTTCACGATCACGGTAGCGTTGAATATACGCCGATTTTTCATTTTCGGTCTCGACTCCTCGAGGGTACCCTGATGCTTCGACCTTATCCTTCAAAAAAGTGTTTATATCTTGTATGAAAAGGTTGGGAGCTTCTGAAACCTCCACACCTCATATATCTTCAATATTCTATAACCGTGATGAACAGCTGGGGGTAGCTCAGGACTTGTATACACGCCTCTGATCTTCCTCTGGTTGGTTGTGTGATTACATAACCCATTGTTCTCCCGTGCGCACTTCACGCACAGGGGAAACATGAGCTTGTGATCTATAACGAGCTTGGCTGAGAACTCTTCGATGGTAGGCAGGGCGGGGCCCACCAGTTTTTCAGGTGCTCCTACGGGGTATGGATTGTTCTTCATCACGTAGGGGTATAAAGAACAGAAGTCGTAGTAATGGAGTTTCACGTCCTCCGTAGGTGGAAAGTGTAGTTTGAATGGATTTGTGCGCCCGCCAAACAAACTATCGCCGCATTTGAGAGGATCCAGCACCATTGAATGAACGCCTGATAGTGTTTATTTCTTTGCGGTACTGTCCACCTGTCTCCATCCGCTCATCATATTCGTGCTCCCACAAGACCTTGTGAGTGAACTGGGAGCTTATAAGTTGGTCGCGCGTGTGGGTCCATGCGAGACTGTCTGTCGGCAGGAGATCTACCATGGATATCTCCTATGATTCCACACTCAGAACGCTGGCAACCATGCCACCAGCAACCGTTAACTCTTTGACTACCAGGATTTCGGAAAAATGTGTGCACCCCGCACCGGACTTTTCCCCAAAATTCCCGTTTTTAAATCAACATTTTTAACAAGTTCTAAGCGTCCCAGCAGTTTCCTGAAGTTACCGTTCGAAAGATCGTTTTCTAAAGATGTTTTTCAGTAAAATTAGTAAAAAAATCGTATGAAGCAATGAATGAAAGTGGCAGTACTTCATCTATATACTATATACTATCTATATCTATCTATCTATCTATATATATATATATATATATATATATATATATATATATATATACAGTATATTTTATATATATGTATATAATGAAATCTATGTAGTAAAAAAGAAAAATAAAGACTTCATATGCATTTATTGGCAGTAAAAAGAAAAAGTAATGACTTCATATGCATTCATTGGCAGTCGCCCCTAGGAGACTGCATATGCATACCGTGGTACTCAAAGTACACAGTCTTCTCACCAGTGGCACTGTCTTCGCTTAGACCATCCACCCAAAAATCACGGCCGTTGACCTTAATGGCCACTTCCCCCGTGTTGCGGGCATGTTTTATGTATACACCGGTCTGTTGCTGCAGATGTAAATAGCCTTATGCCCATAACTGCGTGGGTTGTTTCTGAGAATGATGGCCAGTGTATCTTTAGCCATGAAGTTGTTCTTGAACACAGTAAAACACAATGAGGCGATCGTGGTTACGGCTGGTAGCGGGTCGCAGTTGAGTCGAACTATGTACATCCATCTAAAGGCCTGGAAACATACTCTAAGTACGCGTACGTCATTCACACAATAACGCTCGCATTCATCCGCTATATTATAAGGATTATTTTCATTAAAACTGTTGTAGTACCTCTCAAAATCTTCACGCTCACTATCACTCATTTGGCATAGTTAAAGTAATGTTTAGGAGGTGGCAGTCTACGTAATTTAAAATTTCGCTAGTGAGGAAAGTGTAAGGGAAATACCCTTTTGAAACTTCGGCGGCTACGTCCATGACCTTGGGTACCTTGGCTAATTTACAAGGTGTGAATAACAAAGTGTCTTTAAACTGAACATTACCTCTTCTTTGCATCTGTATAAGCTTGTTTCCTCTTTTCAAGGGATCGCCTGTAAATATCTCCGATGATTCGTGTTCAAGCAGTTCCTTATAAAGGAATTGTGTCAAATTTTGCACCGTTATGGGAAAGAATATACACAAACATTTTTTTTAACTTGTTCGCTAACTTGACAATATAGGACACAAAGAGTTTTACAGGGTTGTCGTGTGCGCTCGCTTTAAAAACGTTTGTTCGTTTACCACATTTTCGACACTCATCACACTCGACGTTCATGCACTCGTCGCAGATAGTCTGGCTTACAAGTACTGTAGATGTGAGATAACCTCTTTGGTTTCAGCATCCGTGTAAGTCTCTATATCATCGTATACAGTTATACAAGGCTTATTTTTAGGTTTGGCGTCTCTCATATAACATACATGCTTTACACCATCAGCCTTATATATCGCATGGCATGTAGAAGAACAAATTTCATCACATTTCTGCATGAATTTTCCCCAATTGTCCATCATATGAAACATGCCGCATTCGCAGATTCTCATATTCCTGCACGTGCCATTTGATTTATGGAATTCAAAACAGTTATTATTGAAAAATGTGCGTCTATACACATTACAGTCCCTCTTCTCAGCTTCAACTACACGACTTTCACATTTGGAGCTTTTACACTGTTCATATACCATGTGGCAATCCTTGCAATGTTTCAATATATCATTCGCAAATTCGAGACATCCCTTACACAAATCATAATGCCTTCCATATTTTCGACTTTTATCATAATTCACGTAAAGATCCCTTATATTGCGGATGGGGAGATACGTTGTCCCTGACAGCCCTAAAATAAGTAGAGGTCTTGTACGGTCTTTCACACTGGTTTTAAAAACATACACAGTCCTACGACGATCATCCATTCCAAATACAACTATACGAACATTCATTTCCTGCTCCACCCTTCTCAGTTCTTCAGACCCTATATTACAGTCAAACTCGATCTTGCAGTCTGCGACCAGTTTACGGGAACGCTGCACAACGGTCGGCAACCAAATTTTTCTGGCCCATGCATTTAGTACAGTAAACATATAAGCCAAAACTACTGCTATAAGGCCGCAACCACGCTCGATGTTTATAGCCGTCTGTAAATAGCCTGAGAATTGAAGTTAAGCGTATAAGGTATGGCCGTATGTCCCTCACGACGGAATACGTTGTCAATATCTATTGTGAAGTTGTCTATGTTGAATGCGATGCTACTTTGAGAGGCTTGCATTATACCACCCAGAATGTAGTCTATATCCACAGCAGCGAAGCGCCTGTAGGGTATTACTCTCCAAAAATCATCTATATCGCCGTCATCTGACCCGAACCCAAAGGACAGTCCCTCCTGACTTCACGTCCCTCACTGTTCTGAAGGGCAAACTCCACAATACGTTCAACTACAGCACACGTCGCAGTCCGGGTTCAACACCGTTGCTATACCTGGTTCGCGGGTCCCGGTTTCTAGTCAGGGTTGGGGAGTGGTTGACGGTGCTCGTCAGTTCGAATGTTATGCTACTGTCTACAACATGAGATGCTGCTGCTGTGGAGGGTACGGGCGGCATTGAACAACAGGAAAAAGGGAGCACAGTTTTATTTCTAGAAGGAACTAATGTGGGGGCTGTGTCGTAAGACGTAGAGTGCTGGGGCTCTATTACTGTGGGTCTAACACCCGACACACTCGTTGCTCGCTTTACACCTGACGTAGAAGGCGATTCAGCAACTTCGTCATGCCCCCGCTTTCTCCTCGAATTGTCGCATGGGGGTGCTACAGTTGGCGTTGCTGGGGGGTTCGCTAGCGTGGGTAATGGGGTACTCTGTATCCTCAACAACAACTACACTGTCATCGGTATTGTCAGCCTCATCTGTAATACCTATGACGGGGATATGTTGCTGGCACAGTACCTCATCCTCATCATCATTCACGGTTTTGGGGAAGAAGAAAAACAAGAGTGTAGAATATAAGGCGCATCACTTAAAATTTTATTATATTTTGTAAATGTTCCACTTAGGAGTGTGACGTGTTGGAGATGGATTCTGTAGAAAAATTCAGGTTCACCAGCCCGTCCACATGCATTATATCTGGCCATACAGGATGTGGTAAAAATGTGTTTATGCTTAAAATCATTAAAGATAAGGGGGAGATGTTCTCAAAATTTGTGCATAAAGTAAGATGGTGCTATTCGACATACCAGTCTGTATTCAACGAGTACCAAGATGACATTTTGTTCCACAAAGGTGTATATGATGTTAGTTCGTTAAAGGGTAATGAGCATACGGTCATTGTAATTGACGATCTCATGCTAGAAAAGGATAATACGTTTGCCGAAACATTTAGTGTTCTCCCACAATCTTAACATAAGCGTATTCTTCATCAATCAGAATCTATTTTTCAAAAATAGATACATGCGCGAGATGCCGTAAATACAAAATATCTAGTCTTATTCGCACAACGTAGAGATGTATCACAAATTGGGGTATTAACCACTCAAATGTTCCCGAATCAGCGTAAGGAGTTTTTGGAAGTTTATAGAGAAGCTACAAGCCAACGTTACAGATATTTGGTTTGTGACCTTCACCCGCGAAACACGTTTAGGGTGCTTCTAAGAGCGAATGTATTCCCTAACGAGCCTGAAAAGGTGTATATCCCAGAATGACAAAGAGGTTAAAGAAGTACCGTGAATTAATAAAAATCTATCATCGACTGCCACGGGGACTGCAACAGCTGTTTGTTAAAAATATTGTCTCAGACTTTTTAAAATGCATCTGTGAAATTTGTCTTAACGTTATGAAATGTAATGTACCCGAAGAAATCCCCTCAGAAGGCTCGCCTACGCCATTACAAGAACATAATACGCACAGTGGCTCGTAAAAGCCAAACTGTGGGGAAGAAAAAACGAATTATTGTACAAAGAGGGGTTCATTCCTACCCATCTTATTTTCAGTTTTGGGACCTTTAGTGAATAGTTTAGTATAATGAAGAAAGTAGTCATGATTCCACAAGAGGTGTATGCCTCACTACAAAGCTCAAAGAGTCCAGATACGGTTCTAGAGCCCTGTAAAAGGGGGCTGAAAAGAATGGAAGGCGAATGGTTAGATCTATTAAACAGTGAAAAGTCTCCTGATGAAAAAAGAATCTTATACCAAGATCTGCAGAAATTTCTTCCTGTGTACGAAAATTATAAGAATCCGACAGAGGTCCCCGTAGTTATTAGGCACAGCGTAGACGACGTTCATCGTGGAGGTATAGGACCTGGGCCCGAGGCTCCAGACGAACAGTCAAAGAACAACTGAGCGAACTCACAACATATCGAGCATGTATTAAAAAGCAGTCTCCCACATACATTAAGGAATAAAGAGTTAAGCCCTTATAATCTATTGAGTGAGAATCCCATTATACAGTGGACCGATACAGGTGAGGTTGTTGTTGAAGGAATAAAGGTACAGGGTTCGAACATCATTGACATCGTACACGATTTGGTGCGAAAGTGGGATAGGCCCTCCCCAGCAGGATGGGAACATATTAAAGCAAGACTACAGCAAATAAACATCCCCAAAACACTGATAGGTAATTTGAACAGGTTAAAAGACTTGGAACAAGCCTCGCATGTACCACAGATGAACACGCCTTCACCCCCAGCGGTAACATCTCTGAAGAGGGGAAAGAAGAGACCAAACAACAACGGCCAACCCTCCCCGTGCGCCTCTAAATTCGCAAATGCCTAATGGCTAACATATTAAGAAAACGTTATTATGACAGTTTTAGCCTAGCCTCCTACGGTGGCGTTAATAGACTGTACAGAGGCGTTTATAAAGAGGGAGTAGGGAAAAAAGATGGTGAGAGGTTTTTGCGGGAGCAGGATGCTTATACACTTCATAAGAGGGTGAGAAAAAGGTTTAAAACAGACAAGACAACAGCAGCCTCGATTGATTCTATTTGGCAGGCTGATTTAACAGACGTGCAGAGATATTCATTGTATAATGGTGGCTACCGCTACATCCTATTCATAATAGATGTATTCTCTAGATATTTGTGGCTAATTCCCCTGAAAAATAAATCGCCTGAAACAGTTGTTAAAGCCACCAAAACGTTGATGTTGAAAGAAAATAGGATTCCTGGCTATTTTTGTACGGACATGGGGAAAGAATTTATAGGCCGAGCTTTTCAGAACATGTTGACAGAGTTTAATATCAGTTATTACACTAGCAATTCTATACATAAGGTATCTTTAGCTGAAAGAGTTCAACGTACTATAAAGGAACGCATGCATCGCTATTTCACACATAAAAACACATACAGATATATAAACATTCTGGATTCGCTGGCCTCATCCTACAACCGTTCACACCACCGAGCGATTGGAACAACCGAACGAAATTTTAGAAAGAGGTACGCACACAGAATGTGAGGTGAGAAAAAATATTCGTAGTAATTATGTAAGACTGTCTCGTTTGGGAAATGAATTAGCGAAGGGATTTGAGCAAGGTTGGACACGTGAGGTTTTTAAAGTTAGTACTATGAGACCTAAAGGCGAGATAATGATGTATTACGTTCAAGATTTGAATGGGGAAGAAATTGCAGGGGCTTTTACGGCGAGGAACTGCAGAAAGTGGCATTTTTTAGGAACAAATGTGTTTAAAATTGAAAAAATTTTACGCAGCAAAGGTTCAGGAAAGAGAAAAATGTACCTGGTGAAATGACTTAAATAGTATACATCATGGCGCCTAACCACTTCTACGTCACACTCCCATCCTCTTCTTCTCTGTCTGTATATCCTGGCAACACCCTGTCAAACTTTGTAACAGAACTCCATGGGCCCATTGAATTGGGCCGTGAATCATATGAGATAGGAATATACGAATTTCAATTGGCTGCCAATTTTTAAGTATTAATAATAAAGAGCCCGTTTTTACGGTTCTTAGAAACCTTGATGAGTATGAAAAAGCCGGAGTAGCTCGGGACGATACAGTGCGCGCGCCCGGAGTGGGGAGGCGCAGTACTACACTACAGAAGTAACACTAGGACTCGATTACTAGGTTACAGCCGAGGATGTTGTGAGAGACTTAAATGGTAGTTTGAAAAGTTCAAATCTTATGTCTGATTTAGTATACGAAATCGTAAACAAACATATCCCGGCACATACTTTGACTCTAAAATCAAAGGCTAACAGAAATATTAAAGACAAAGGGCTGTTCAAAATTATAACCGAGGGCAGTTATAGGGCAGCCATCCAAAGAGATACTTTTCACGAATCACAACATGACTTGTGCATCTTATTGTATCAGCTGAAATTGGAGAAATTGAACGATGGAGACCCTCCCCACGGACATGTACTATATTTACAGCAATATCGTGGAGCATGAGTTTGTTGAGGATACCCAGGCACGGCTGCTGCGCATCAACCACATTCCCAATCATAGAGGAAGGAGCTTAATCATTACATACGATAAGCCTCATTATGTCAATGTCGCAACTAACCTACTAACCAGTATCTCAATATATATAAGAACGATTGAGGGAAAAATTTTTCCATTCGGTGACGGGAGCTTAACAGTGACGCTGCACTTTCGTCGCACTGTAATATAATGACCCGAAGGCCTTTCACAGTCTAACGAGGGGTGAGATACCAGCGCGGGAGTGGGATTGGCTACATTTTTTCAACCATACTGCGTACGCCTGTTCCCTTGCTGAAGAGTGTGCCCCATATCTCGGCAGGAAAGCGTTACAATTAGGTCTTAACACGGTAGAAGACATAATGGCCGGGACTAAGCCTAAAGAAGCTCTAGAAAAGCACTTAAGGCGTACATGGGACGAAATCATCGAAGATGAAAAGAAAAAAATGCGTGGTGGCGGGAAGAAGAAGAAGAAGCGCCCTGTACGGAAGAAGAAGGGGTTACCAACTCGCGGCGTTAAACGTAAAAGGCCATCAAAAAAGAAATGTTCTAAACGCGTGAAACCTATGGTTGATCACTTTTTTAACTGATATAAGCTAAGGACGTTGCTCTCATGACTCATAGACTGTTTACTACTTGCCGAGAGAGGTGCCACTATTTCTGACGCTCCGTGGCACGTTTCATCCATCCGTGTAGTTCACAATGTTGTAAATCGGAGTTGTCCCTCTTTGACATGCCCCCGACACAATTATCTATAGAGCACAGTGACTTTATCACAGTTAATCCCCTAAACACCATTAGCTCGCCGAGTGCTCCTCTAGAATTCGTGATCCCCAGCTCAGGCCCATACGTTTTTGACCCAAGTTGTGTGCACATGTACACCATGCACATGTACGACTTTCTAATTACACAACATATTCAGTCAGTGTGACGTGTATTTAAATCAGAACGTCTCGGCAGGTTCTGGCTACTATCACCTACGAGCCTATCTGGAAAATGTCTCAACTTTTCAAAAGAAGCGAAGGATACCTTTTTAACTGCCGAAGGTTATTATCAAGCTAAAGATGAAAGTAGTATAAATACCCAATTTAAAAATTCTGAAAAGAAGATATATGAATGCTTTGGGCATCTCCACACAGATTTCACATTCCAGGAGAAGCTGCTTGTGAATGGCGTCGATATGAAAATAAAACTCTCCAATACGAGCCCTGAGATTTGCTTAAATCTGGACGCTGACCAAGAAGAGAGCTCGAAACCTGTGGTGATTCATATTATGGAAACATATCTCCGCGTGCGTCGAGTGAAATTAAGCTCTGCTCAGAGCTGGGCAGTATTTAAATACATTTGTATTTAAATACGTATTTAAATACATTTGTGTATTTAGAACTGTATTTATAATTACATTGTTTTTCATGTATTTAAATATAGTATTTAAATACTTTAATGAGTATTTAAATACTCAAAATATAAAAATGTAAATACTTTTACTGGTTTAATACACGTTCTGTACTAGCACAGTACGACGCGTCGACAGTGTAGTACAGCATGGTTCATGTTTCAACGTGTCAGTTCAATCAGTTGTGTGCCACTCTTAGTCGAAAGCGGTTGATTTCTTTATCGTGTGCGTGTCATGGCTTCAACAAGCAAATCCGGTGAATCAAACAGTGATATATCTGCAGATAACAATTTAGTGCACCCTCTGTTTGATGGAAAATACTTTAAAATTAAATCTAAAGACGGTCGTGTTACATAAATACAAAATTGTGGTGAAAATCTTTCTAAACTTTTACTTATATAAATAACACCATTTATTCCTGTTTTCATTGCAATTCTCCTTTACTGCTGTGATATTTTTGATGTAAATATATATAATTCGTATTAGCTCTGTTTCTGCACCTAATGTATATACATATTTTGTATTTCAATATCTATTAAATAGTCAGAACGCTGCAGCTGTGTTTTATTTACACCATTTAAACAAACATGAATGGAAATGTAAGACATATATATATATAAACGATACAGTGTGTGTGTGTGTGTGTGTGTGTGTACTTGAGGCATAGCTATGCTAATTTATATGTAGGTAAACAACTGTGTACGCTCTATACAAGTGACTTCCTTCTAAGTCAATTGGCCGTGAGGCTAAAGCCGCCCAGTAAGGCTAGTGAAGAAATCAAAATGCTTTGAGACGCCGCAGCGAAAGGATCTCTCTACTCCTTCTGTTGTTTAGGCTACCCACACACCCACATGCATATATATATATATATATATGTTTGTGGGCCTGAGCACCCTTAGGTTAGGACATCCCTTGGAGTTCACATACATATATATAAAAGAAGCTTTTCTATACATGCATACACACCCACATATATACACCGGGTGTCCGAGAATTATCTGTACAATTTTTGGCTGTTATTAAAAGTCAACCATGAAATGTAGAAATTCCAGTGTTGTCCCATTTTACAGAGAATCTCATTAAGTTTTTTCTGATACCACGTTTTGACAAGTTTTTTAGAAATGTACGCGGGTGACAGACATTGATGATTTAAAAGCAAGAATCACAGCTGCTATTGAGCGAATTGATGTGGATATGCTGCAGCGTACATGGCAACATTTGGAGTATCGATTGGATGTTTTGCGAATCACTAATGGTGCACATATCGAATGTTTGTAACAACGTCACTTTAATAAAAGAAACTTTTGAAAATACAGATTCTAAATAATCTTGTTTAAGAATTTTACGTGTGTTATCAAGAATTTTATTAAAAGATGAAATTGTACAGATAATGTTCGGACACACTGGAATTTCTAAAAACTTGTCAAAACTTGGTATCAAAAAGAACTTAATGAGATTCTCTGTAAAATGGGACAACACTGGAATTTCTACACTTCATGGTTGACTTTTAATAACAGCCAAAAATTGTACAGATAATTCTCGGACACCCTGTATATATATATATTTGTAGGACTGAGCAGCCCGGTTAGGTTACCCTTGGAGTTCACAGATATATATATATATAATTTTGGGGGTGAAGAGGGCCTGAAGGGGGTGGAGGGGGTTCAAAAACACTGCAACTTGTAACATTGCATGCAACATGATGCAAATGTTGCATGCAGTTGCATTGCACTCTCCCATTTTGCGGTAGTACTACTCACCTTGAATAAGTATTTGAAATTTCTTTGTATCATTATTTTCATGTTTTAAGTAAAACTTACTTAAGAATTTGGCTTGTTACAGTTACCTTACTACTGAAGCTAAGAATGTAGATTTTACCCCTAAATCACTACCATTACTAACAGTGGACAAGTAGTTATTACATATTTTACTAATATATTAATGAAAAAAGTAGATCCTTGACTGAGAGTATTTCTGCAAAAAAGTGGAAATTTAAATGGTCCCCTATAATGTTGCAGTAAGTAAAATATAATAGTACAATTGAGGCCCTCCTAGTAAGAAGTGACTAAGCGACAAAAGTAGAAAACGCCAGAAAACGCTTTATAAAGTTGTACCAATTTGAAAGTGCCATAACTGTTGAACTTTTGAAGATATTTCGAAGATATTTTGAAGACATTTCTTCGAGAGTTCAAAAGTTATAACAAATTCATTGCGTTTTCTGGCGTTTTTTACTTTCGTCGCTTAACCACTTCTTGCTAGGAGGGACTCATTTGTTTATATTTCCTTTAGAGTGTACATTAAGGTCTCAGACACGCACTGCAACCTTACCCTTTTCAGTTTTGAAATGTGCAGTATAAACTTTAATATTACGTTATATTTCTGTTACACAGATAATAGGCCTATATTGTCCGTCACCAAGTTCAGAACTGAAGCATTATATGCGCAAAGATATTCTATAAAAGGAATAAGAAAGAAAACACTAACTGATCCATATAATATGTTATTTTTTTATTATTGACATTTGTGGTACTCTCGATCAGATATAACGTTTGTCGAATGAAAATGGCAAATGCGTTTGTTTCCTAAAGCCAAAGAGGTACGCGTATTAATGGTGTATCCCGTTTTGAGATGTTAAAAATCTGATTGCCTCACTCACTGATGACTTTCATTAATGGTCCAGTGACGTACCTTATATCGCAAAGAGAACTGAAAAAAAAACTATTTCTATAAGCTGAGGGGCCAAACATCGTTTGAAATCTCATTGTCGTAAGACTAATTCAGCGTTTCCTCTTCTTTAAACGTACATCATCGGACTCACATACTCTGTTTTAATGTTTGCACACAATGTAACATTTATAATTTTAGTGTTAGGATGAAAGTGAACAAATACCATTTCCTCTTAATGAAAATTATTCAGAGAAAAATTCATTAAATATCAAATTATCGAAGTCGACAAAATCGAATCTTATTTAAACAACCTTAACCGGAACTACCCTATAATAATCAGTCAGGAGGGCCAGAGACGCTCAAGTCAACTAATGAGGCCCCATTGCACTAACATCGAGATTATTATTATTATTATTATTATTATTATTATTATTATTATTATTCCAGCTAAAAACTCTTCATTCTATGCAATTACAGGATCATTTCTGATAATGTAATCGCAATTGCGCAGTTATATATATATTATATATATATATATATATATATTATATATATATATATAATAGAAGGGATACCTTTATTTTCCTTTTAAATTCGTCTAAAATTTTAATAGTTTAAAGGCATAAAAAAATTAATTCTTGGAAGTTTATAAATAATTTTGTTACATAATGGCATAATTTTTCCACCAAAGCTCATTTGATTCTCCATTAATTTTTATTCATTGCGCAATTATACGTTAAAAAAAACTAAAAAATGTGCGAAAAAAGCTCGATCGTCTTGCATTAATAGTTAAAATAAATTCTTAGATTTTTTAAGGTTTCCAATCTTAAAACAATAGAAAATTTGAGTTTTAAATTACAGGATTTAATATATATATATATATATAAGAATATCGATGGTGTAGTGGTTAGCGTCGCTGACTACGAATCCATGGGCCCCGGGTTCGAGACCCGCTGACGGCAGTCGGCGCGCAGCAAAACCCAGCTGTTCATCTTTCCATATAATAAAGAAAGTGGTTGGTAGATAAATGGGTACCCTGGGTGGCCTATTGGTTAAGACGCTGGCTGCTGGTGGGGCGTGGTTCGGATTCCACGTTAAACTGTAGGTCTAAGGTGGAGTGAAAAGCTTGACCTTCGTCAGAATGAACAATTCGGGAGGAAGCTAACCAAACGTTATATATATATATACAGTTTGTGTATATATGTATATATATATATATATGTGTGTGTGTGCGTGTTACTCTTATTATATTTAATGGAGTGTCAGTGTTATAGAAAAGAAAAAGAAAATAACAAAAGGATCACGATATAATCTGCAATGAATGAAGCCTAACGTAAAAAGGAATAAGGGAAATGTATTCCTAAAATTATATAACAATATATAATATAGAGAAAAAAACTAAATTAAAAAACTAAAAAGGGTGCGCGGATGTGTCATCTAAAATCGGGATAAAGAAATAAAAGGAAAAAAATTAAGACAGGAAGTTCCATTTTTTTTTGTTTTTTTAAGTTGCGAGATTTTATACAATTTTATGCGATTCACACGACGTATCATGAAGGTCAACAAAAATACTTTTGTTGTTAATAATTTTGCGTTCTTGGAATTTGTTAATTTGGTAGTATATATTTACACTGAATTATTAACCAATAAAATTTGAAAGGAAATCGATATAAAGAAGTTCAGTTAAGCGAATATGCAAAATAAATAAATAAATAAAAAAAGGCATTTCCACCCTTCCGGAAGCCTTCGGGAAAAGAGTTTTTTTTTAAAGATACTTTTCACGGCCAAGAAAACGAAATTACGCGTTGTCTTTCGAAAAAAATGGTTTTATTCTTCTACACAAAATGGCACAGTCGTTTCAAATAGTCCTTTCCGCTCCATGTTTCGTCGTATAAATGACAATAAGTAATATGGCGTTTCACTATTGGTCTTTTTTGAACCGACTGTATACAATCGATATCATTATTTGAATGTAGATTTGCAGCTAATTCTGGTAAGTATTAAGTGAATATTGTAAATTGCGCGAAGTTGAATTAAATGAGTAATTCCATTTTAATAAGAAACTGGAGGTGCATTTATTGGAAGCACAATAACCTTTCCGATTATTCTCATGAAGACCTTTTAGAGAGATTAAAATAAAGCGAAAATTTGCGCTTCTAATAAATTAATTTCTTATTGTGTCCTTCCTTTATCTTTCTGTTAAATGTTGATGAATTAGAACTGTTAGAACTGTAGACTCACGGACACGCGGATATACTTTTGGGAATATAAATACAACCTTTTCAACTTGTGTTAATTAAATGATTAACTGTTAGCTAATAATAATCTTTGTAATTATAATTATAGTATATTTATCATTACAATCAATTAAAAGTTAACTAATTAAAAGAGCGAAATTAAGTTTACAATTAATTTTAGGTTAACTAATTCGTGACTTTACTTTAAAAATTAAAATAAGGTTCATTTTAATTCAATTTATCCGAGATGAACGATTGGTTTTTGTTGAATCTGCGTAAGTAAATCATAAGGAAATTAATGAATAATATTGGTTTCTGTTGAATCTGAGTAAGTAAACCATAAGGAATGAGTGAATAATATTGCTTCATTAAAAGCTACATAAGTTAACCAATCGCTACATAAAATTTGTTTAATTAAACGTAAGGGAAATAAATCTACCTAAATTGCCAAAACCCTCAATGAACAATTGCTATAAACTGTTAAAGTTTCAAACAATCATAACGTGACTCTACAAATATTCTGTCTATAAAATGTTATAATACTTTACCTTTGACTCGTAGTTACGGGAAGGAAGAAACGCAATTCAGTTTAAAGTTAAAGTTAACCGTTTAACATTTAACCTGACCCCAAATCCAAGCAAGAGCACCAGTTCATACGAGCGCGTGTTTTTTTAGCCCGATTTCTCCACTTGACATCATCCTATTATTAATTCTTTTATAACTTAATAATTATATGTTAATTATATGTTATATTCTGAAACCGTTTGTGTATCCGCACCATTTCGGATTAAAAGTAAAGTTAACTCATTCAACTAATTGCGCATTACATTCGCAGGATTTAGGAAAAAGCGTTTATTAACGTAAGCGCTTTTAAAACGGTTATTTAGAAAAAATTTTAAGACATTCACGTCATTTTAAAAAATCATTTACACCATTTATTTCTTCTTAAATATTAATATATGGAAAAAGATTTGAAGATATTCTTTCTTTACTATAAAATTCAGGATGCAGAGGGGGGAGCAGAGAGAGAGAGATAAACTGTAGAATACAGTCGGGGTGGAAGAACTGGAGAGACGTATCAGGGGTGCTCTGTGATAAGAGGGTCCCAGTGAAACTGAGGGGAAAGGTATTCAAAACAGTGGTGAGGCCGGCAATGTTGTATGGAATGGAGACTGTGCCAATGAAGAAGAGCAACGAAAGAAAAATCGATGTGGCTGAAATGAAGATGTTGAGATGGATGTGTGGAGTGACGAGGAGGGATAGGGTCAGAAATGAGCATATAAGAGGAACAGTGAAGGTGGCGGAAGCATCTAAGAAGGTGCAGGAGGCCAGGCTGAGGTGGTATGGACACGTCAGGAGAAGAGAGGAGGAGTATGTGGGGCGCAGAGTGCTGGAGATGGAGTTGCCGGGACGGAGAAGAAGAGGAAGACCGAAGACGAGATGGAGGGACTGTGTGGTGGCGGACATCAGGGAGAAGGACTTGGAGGAGGACGTGTATACGACAGAGGAGAGTGGAGAAGACGAACCAAAAACAGCGACCACATGTAAAGATGGGATAATAAGCTGCGGAAGAAGAAGAAGAAGACTATAAAATTCAGATAATGAATCGACTTTATAGCGAGTCAGATTCTTATAAATAATTTTTAGTTTGATGAAGCACAAAAGAACAGATTCGTAGATTTCTTTATCTTTAGCGAGGTTCTTTGGCTGCATTATCTCACTCAGACTAGGACAATAGGTTAAGGAAAGTTTCAGAATTAGGTGCGAAATTGGGATCCGCATAGACCAAAACTGCGGCTTGCGAGACTAGTGCGTCTCCAGGCCAGTTCGAGTGCGGCTCCTTAAGAAAAAAGGTAAAAATAATTAGAAAGACTTATTTATATTTTTATTATTTGTAATTAGCCATATTCATTATCTTGAAATTTCTTATTTTCATCCGTTCTTTTCTTTAAAAAAGTTGAATTTTGGAGCTAGACCATTCATGCGTGCGTAAAGGGAAGCGTGTTTCGTGGTTCTTGTCTTGGCCATATAATGGTTTTGGTATGTAGCTCATTCTTCGATTTGAAGGATTTATGAAATTTCTCTTTTACAATGTACGGCAATTGCCTCCTCGTTATATTTGCACTTGGCGTGAAATCCGTTTTATATATACAATACCGACGCATGAAGGCAAAGGTTGATTATTATGATGACCAATATGAAAGATATTAACAGACTACGGGCTGTGCTTTGTATTGCAGTTGCCGACAAAGAGAACTTCTATCTTCCATCATATATTTTGATACAATCTGTCTTAAAACAGGTTTTACTGCTATAAAATTAAATAATTATGATCGAAAAAGAAAAATTAAGCATGCGCAGATGATTTAAAATATTAAATTTTAATCTCTGCATGAATGACACGAGTGAACAGGTATTCATGCATGTACACTTGATTAATGCGTGCGTGGATTCTACCTTAAACTCTGCGTAGAAATGAAATGCAGGGTGTCCATAAATTATCTTTACAAATTCAATTGAAGCATAATTTGTAAAGATAATTTATGGACACCCTGTACATATTTCAGAGGTTAGATGAAACTGAAATAACCACAGTTCATTACCATTGTGTAGAAACGAAAAACGACGTATACACAAATTTTTATACTACGTGGAAAAACATTGCGATAACAAAATTACACTATTCCTGATATGTTTTACGAAGAAAAATACTTAGTTAAACCAACCAACCAACCAAACACACAATTAATTAATTACTTGCCAGTCAGTCAAAATGGTCAATCAAACCATGCAAACTGTAATTATCCTTATGCTTCTGGTAATAGCTCAAATCATATATGCAAACATGACTGGACTGACCATCTCGATTAGTTGGCAAATATAAATATTTATATATGTGGCGGGTTGTTTTAAATATTTTCTACATTTTTTAGGACTCTCTCTCTCTCTCTCTCCACACACAACACACACACACACACACACATACTGTAACTGTCCATCATCTCCGGTAAAGTAATTTCAGTAGCATGTCAGTAGTATAGCCGCAAAAGGGGAGAGTGCAAGAATGTTGCAGGTTATTATGTAATGTTGCAAAGGGGGTGGGGGTTGTTGCAAAGGGGGGGTTGTTACAAAGGGGGGAGGGGGTTGTTGCAAAGGGGGTGGGGGGAAAACTTGGAGGCGGCGTTATCCCCCAAGAGAGAGAGGAGGAGAGAAAGGAGGAGAGGTGTTCACCTGGCAGGAGCCAAGTGCACATTAAGACTTCAGCCGAGTTGGCGTTGTTTTATAGGCTCCTAATCAGCCAGTTGGCGTAAATGGCTTGAGTTGCCAGATACCGCGATACCATTGTATACACTATTATAGACTCCTAATCAGCCAGTTGGCTTAGAAGGCTTAAATATTGCCAGATACCGCAATACCATTGTATACACTATTATAGACTCATAATCAGCCAGTTGGCTTAGAAGGCTTAAATATTGCCAGATACCGCAATACCGTTGTATGCATTATTATATTTCGAATACCGGTAGTAGAAGGCATAAAAATTAAGTAAAACAACATTGCATCATTCTGTTTATTATAAATATATAGAAAATAAATATACATTTGAGGAATATGCATATAACAGTACAGGAAATATATACACACACAATTATGGATATATATAAAATAAAATATACATTTCAAATAAATATACACTTAAATAGAAATATGTACATAACAGTACAGGAGAAATATCACGCAAAATATATATATAAACACAAATCAATAGAAATATGCGTATAATCAGTCCAGGAGAAATGTCAAGCAAAATATAAATACAATTCACCTTTTTTCAAAATACTAAACTCGGTCTTAATCGAGTTTACAATTACATCATTATTGCTCTGCATTACGCAGTATATGCGGCTTAATAATATTTCACCGCTTAAAGTATAGGGAAACCTGTACTCGATATGAAGGGCTTTCATATCGTTCAGTACTATTTTTGTTCCCACTTTACAACCGGTTGGTAAGTCATCTTTAAATACGTCTAGAATACAATCAAAAGCACGCACAAAGAGTTCATCGTTAGCTACATTATTAAACACAAGTTTATAAGAACGCTTTTCCAATCGAGGGTTTATTTCTACCGACTCGAGCTTTTCAATCGTGAACTCACTCAACATAGCGGCAATTGAAATAATCTTCTAAATCGTTACGACAACTGCGCGTTATATAAAGAAATAGTTCTTCAGGGTGAACGGTGAAGGTGAGCTCAGCCTTGTACCGATCAATTTCTTTGTACCAAAGTTCATGGTATTTCAAAGAGTCTAAACTTTTTAAATAAACGTCCAGCTCTAGACCATTCTCACCAGTCCTACACTCGGTAAACCCATCGAGCAGAGCGGTGTAGGCGTATTCAAGTACTGTATCAAAATAAAACATATCCGTAACACGCGCGTCTAATATAGGTTTCAGTTTACGGAATCCGACGATTTCAAACATTCTGTCGAGGATGAAACGGTTTCGCGTAGGAATAAGAGCGTTATTATCAGAAGCATTCTTCCACATCAACCGTATATCAATGCACGGCCGATCGTTATTTATACACAACGTACATACAACGGCGTATGAGGGTGCGTCACTAATCTGCTCTCTTCTTGTACCTACGTTAACAGGTATTTTATAACGATCTTCACTCCACTTCTCAACTATCACAAAGATTCTATTCATCTCCTCGATACTTAAATAAACCCGTTTGTTTGTCGGTCTACATTCCGTTTCCAGTACATAGCTAATGGTACCGGAATTACGCCTGAACACGCGCTCAAGCTCTGAGATAACTATGAGCCGTGTGAGGCACGCAGGTAGGCAGGAATGGTTCGACGGGCGGCTGACTCGATGATACGTGAATGGGCTTGTTCCGCGAGTCGAATTGTTGTACCGGTACAAGAATATCACTACCAGCCTACGCACCAGACATTTTGGATAAGAACTAGGAACATTTTATGTTTTACTAAATATCTCCACACTCCGGCGCACTATTTGAGAGGAACATATGTTCATATTTTTCCTTTCTGCCCATCAAACGATACTCGTCTCTAAACTCTGTTAAAAATTCATGCAGGGCACTAGCCACAACCTCACTACGAACCTCATCATGATATACGTTAATATAG
This sequence comes from Bathynomus jamesi, assembly GCA_023014485.1. Classification (NCBI taxonomy): domain Eukaryota; kingdom Metazoa; phylum Arthropoda; class Malacostraca; order Isopoda; family Cirolanidae; genus Bathynomus; species Bathynomus jamesi. The sequence continues at coordinate 245,752 of JAJOZX010001027.1, read as the reverse complement.
TGATAAAAATACTTAAGATTGTCCATGATCACGAGATTCACATTTCCAGTCGTAGGGTATGAGTAATCGACATGGTGTAGCATGACGTAATACCGCTTGTCACACCACCCATCAGCAAGACTCATTATCCATACCTGCTGCTTCTCTTCTGCACGCGTTGTTTCTTATACTTCACGGTGTATGTGAGACTTTATAAAGTTTAGCTCTGCAGTATACTTCAGCACATCGTCTGTGCAACGAAAGCCTTCAACGGTCTCACCATAACATCCGTAGAGTATTTGTACATCTTGGAACTTCGCACAATCCAATGTGTTTTTAAAAGAGGCATAGGAGGGATGAATAGGAAGTTTTTCGGTATCCACCACATCCTGGCACTTTACTGAATACCATTTCGTAAACGTTGTACAAGCAATATTAAAAGTAGCCATTTGAATACACGTCTGATCTGAATACACGTCTGATCTCTCGGGCTTACTGCGGTCGACTGACCACGCAGGGATTCCCAGATAGTAGCATGACTCACGGTCTTACAGTGGGCGGAGCTTAGAACTTTCACCTACACACACACACACACACACACACACACACAAAGGAGAAAGTGAAACGCTATTTGAAACATGATTTATTTAATAAACGAGATACTCAAGTTATATATATTTACAAATACGATTTAATAAACGAGATAGTCAAGTTATATATACAGTGCCCACGAAAAGTATCCGATCACCCTTGAAATTTGTATTTTTTACATAAAAAACAATGTTTAAATGTATACTAACCTTATATTAGTATTTTGTCATCTGTCCTTTGGTTTGGATGACTTGTTCTAGACGTTTTGGCATGGATTTAATCAAGTTTTGACAAACTTCCACTGATATTTCCTTGCACCATACCTTTTTCATGGCCTCTTGTAATTTTTCGACTGAGCCAGTGTCGTGGCATTCAACCTTATTTTTTATTATTAGCCACAGATTTTCTATCGGATTGAGATCTGGACTATTACCATGCCAATCCAAAATATCAAATTTATTGTCAGTAATCCATTTTGTCACTATTTTGGCCCTGTGACATGGTGCACCATCATGCATGTATGTTTTTGTCCTTTGGATTGCCATTGCCATTAGAAGTTTATCCTGTAGCATTGCTAAATACCGTGCACCATTCATAGTTGTGTTCTTCGGAAGAAAATATAAGTTTCCACGCCCATAGTAACCGAAACAACCCCAAACCATCACACTTGGAGGGTGTTTCATTGTCTTTAGGGTGTATTTAGGGTCCATCCTATTTGAGCCAATAGGCCGGCGAACCTTTTTTGGACAACTTCTGAATGTCAAAAATGTCGACTCATCGCTAAATAAAACCTTCTTCCAGTCATCAACAGTCCAATGAATGTATTTTTTACAAAATGCGACACGTTTTTTACGCATTTTTTCATTAATGAACGGTTTCTTAGCAGCATGGCGAGATGGTAATCCGAGTTCTTTTTGGAGCCGTTCCTGGATAGTTCGTTCAGAAACACCAGATAACAAATTATTCATATTAAATTTTATTTCTTTCGCAGTTATTGTTGGGTTTTTCAATACTAAACGTTTCATAAGTTTGTCTGTTCGCGAATTTGTTTTTCTCGGTCTGCCAGATCGTTTTTTAGGGACTGGCGTGGTTAGGCCACCATTGTTCTTAGCCCGTGAAACCCATAAATTAACGGTACTTTGGGATATGTTTAATTCCTTAGCTATCTGTCTCTGTGATTTCCCACATGCATGCAAAGCAACAATAGCACCTCGACAATCACTCTTAAGTTGTTTTTTAGCACACATTATATATAAATTTTATTTACACCACTTTCTGTAAAAAAAAAAAAAATATCAAGAAATTTACACAAACAGTGAAATCTGACAAATTTGAGACACAGCCACCCGCAACGAAGGCTACCAGAACACTAATTTGAGAATGCGTTGGATAGCTCTCATATCAGCGAGCAACCTCAAAGTTACCAGATGTCGCTAGAACAAATAGAAAGTGAATTACGTGTCTCTGAATATTAAGGGAAAATATTGTATTTTCTTGAGTGATCGGATACTTTTCGCGGGCACTGTATATATTTACAAATAGATACGATTATATACAAGACGTGTGAGTTAGAATCATCATTGGTATCCAAAGGGTACGGTATCATAGGTACCAGGTAACTGGTAACGTTTCCTATAGGTGTTACGGCACACCATCGTACCCCTAAGTTCCTTCACGCCCCCAGCTTCTGCGCCCGAAAATTGTGGGTGCCTACAATTAGTTGGTGAGGTTGTTCAAAAACATACTAGATCCTTCAACGACTCAAAGTTAACAACCTCCCGATTCGCATGGTTGAGCGTAATACCCTTTGCCTTCACGATATATTTCATTTCCTCCCCCACCCTGACCCGTACCCTAAGTCTTAGGTCCTGTTGAGGCAAAAGAGTCGGCGTATGCGTTGTCCCCATACTCATCCTTGATCTCATCAGTGAGCTCGCCGAGGAACTCCCCAATAGTGGGCATGTATTCACCCTCCCTCTCTGTGAATATCACGCTATCTGTATCGGCATACAATACTCTCCGCCCAAGAGAATGCAATAGACCCCAAAGTTTTATACGGGCGTAGGCTGTTGTGAAGCTGGCCACAGGTATGTTTTTAACCCTTGAGGTATCTGTGGCAAATTCAGTGTTGTTGTACTTTATTACGTAAGTATTACCTACATTTACGATCTCCATGACCTCTTTATCGGGGGCATTGGCATAATCCCAGACATCGCTATAACTTTGTGCCAAATGAATGCTCCCTCTGCCGGTATTCTGCGCAAATTTTCCCCATAGACTGTTTAGACACAACTTTGCACTAAAGCGCTTGCCAGGATTCTTTACAATTTGGACACGATCAAGTTGTATACGTTCGCGGTCGCGGTAACGTTGAATATAGGCAGACTTTTCATCTTGGGTATCAACTCGCGGATACCCTGATGCCAACCTTATCCTTCAAAAAGGTGTTTATATATGGTGTGAAAAGGTTGGGTAGCTTCTGAAACCTCCACACCTCATGTATCTTCAGTATTCTATAACCATGGCGCGGCTAGGGCCAACTCAGGACTTGTATATACGCCTCTGATCTTACGCTGGTGGGGTATATGGTTACATTCGCCATTATCCTCTTCCGCGCACTTCACGCACAGGGGAAACATGAGCTTGTCGTCGATAACGACAGGTAAGATCGGCATCCATAAATTGCGTGGGGGGAGTACGTCTACGAAAGAGATCCCAAAGTAACGATCATTCAAATTTTTTGAAAATTCATTGATGGATGGAAGGCTAGGCCCCACCAGTTTCTCAGGAGCGCCCACGGGGTACGGATTGCTCTTCATCACGTATGGGTATAAATAACAGAAATCGTAGTAATGGAGCTTCACGCCATCCGTAGGTGGGAAGTATAGTCTGAAAGGATTTGTACGTCCTCCAAACAAGCTATCACCACATTTGAGAGGATCCAGCACCATTGAACTTGATCGCTTTTATTTCCTCACGGTACACCTCGTCTGTCTCCATCCGTGCATCATATTCATGCTCCCACAAGACTTTGTGAGTGAACTGTGATCCTATAAGTTGATCGCGGGTGCGGGTCGATGCAAGACAGTCGGCAGGAGACCTACCGTGGATATCTCCGGTGACTCCGCACTCAGGACGGGGGCATCCATGCCACCAGCAACCGTTAAAGGAGTACACAGTCTTCACACCAGTGACACGGTTTTCACTTAACCCATCAACCCAAAAAACACGTCCATTAATCTTAATGGGTACTTCACCCGTGTTGCGGGCGTGCTTTATGTATACACCTGTCTGTTGCTGTAGGTGTATGAGCCAGTAAATAGCCTTGTGCCCGTAACTGCGGGGATTGTTTCGGTGAATAATGGCTAAGGTGTCTTTCGGCATGAAGTTATTCTTGAACACCGTAAAACATAATGATGCGATGGTGGTTGCGACTTGCAGTGGATCGCATTTGAAACGGGCTATGTACATCTTCTAAAGGCCTGGAAACATACTCTAAGCACGCGCACATCATTCACGCAATAACGTTCACATTCATCAGCTATATTATAAGGGTTACTTTCATTAAAACTGTCGTAGTATCGATCAAAGTCTTCACGTTCATCCATGCAGTCAAAATAATGTTTGGGGGGTGGTGGGCCTACGTAGTTTAAAGTCTCGCTGGTGAGGAAAGTGTATGGGAAGTATCCTTTGGAAACTTCAGCTGCTACTCCCATCACCTTGGGTAGCTTTGCTAATTTACAAGGTGTGAATAATAAAGTATCTTTAAATTGTACATTGCCTCTTATCTGCATCTGTATTAATTTGTTGCCTCTTTTCAATGGATCACCTGTAAATATCTCAGAGGATTCGTGTTCAAGCAACTCCTTATAAAGGAACTGCGTATCAAACTTTGCCCCGTTATGGGCGAGAATATACACAGTCATTTTTTTGAACTTGTCGGCTAACTTGACAATATAGGACACAAATAGTTTCACAGGACTATCGCTGACATTCGTTTTAAAAACGTTTGTCCGTTTACCACATTTGGGGCACTCGTCACATTCGATATCCATACACTCATCACAGATAGTCTGGCTCACAAGTAAATGTGGAATTACCTCTTTGGTTTCAGCGTTCGTATATGTTTCTATATCGTAGTATAGTTATACAAGGGTTATTTTTAGGCTTAGCATCTTTCATATAACATACATGCTTTACTCCATCCGCCTTATATTCCTCCTGGCATGTAGACAGTGAATTACGTCACACTTGTGCTTAAATTTTCCCCAATTATCCATTGTGTGAAACATACCACATTCACAGATTCTCATTTTCCTGCACGTGCCAATTGATTTATGGAATCTAAACAACTATTATTGAAAAATGTGCGTCTACACACATCACAGTCTCTCTTCTCAGCTTCAACTACACGGCTTTCACATTTGGTGCTTTTACACTGCTCACATACCATGTGACATTCTTTACAATGTCTCACTATATCATCCACAAACTCGAGGCACCCCTTACACAAATCATGATGTCTCCCATATTTTCGACTTTTGTCATAACTCGCGTAAAGCCACCTTATATTACGGATGGGGAGATACGTTGTCCCCGACAATCCTAAAATAAGTAGGGGTCTTGTACGATCTCTCACACAGCTTTTAAAAACATACACAGCCCTACGACGATCATCCAACCCAAACACAACTATGCGGACATTCATTTCCTGTTCTACCCTTCTCAGCTCTTCAGGACCCATATTATAGTCAAATTCAAGTTCACAGTCTACAGCTAGTTTACGGGCATGCTCCACGACTGTAGGCAACCAAATTTTTTGAGTTCGTGTATTTTGTACAGTAAACATACGTGCTAAGAGTACTGCTATAAAGCCGCAACCACGATCGACGTTTATATGCCGTCTATAAATAGCTTGAGAATTGAAGTTAAGAGTATACGGTATGGCACTATGACCCGCAACACGGTATACATGGTCAATATTTACCGTGAAGTTGTCCATATTGAAGGCTATACTACTTTGGGCGGCTTGCATTATACGCCCTAATATATATTCTACATCTTCAGCCGCCAAACGTCTAAATGGCACTATCACCCAATAATCGTCTACATCACCGTCATCTGACCCGAATCCAAAGGACAGACTCGTCCTGACTTCACGCTCGTCACGATTCTGAAGAGCAAACTCTATAATATGCTCTACAACCCGGCGTAGTCCGCGCTCAATTCCACTGCTATACATGACTCTAGGGTCGACCCTGACTCTATACCGATTTCTAGTCAAGGCTGGGGTGGGGCTGCGGATCGCACCAATTCCAGTGTTATACCATCCTCAACAGAACGGGGGGCGGGTGAATTAGTGGATATATTAGGTGCTGCTGATGGGGGCCCTGTTGCGTAGGAGGTTCATGGTTGGGGCTCTATTATTGTAGACTTAACAGAACGGGGGGCGGCGGATGAATAAGGGGATATATTAGGTGCTGCTGGGGTGTTGTTGCGTAAGAGGTTGAGGGTTGGGGATCTATTACCGCTGCAACAGACGCGTATTTCGGTCGCTTTATACCTGACGTGGGTATCTCATACCTCAGCTTTGGACGTGTTACCGGTATCGCTGGTGAGGGTTCAGGGGAGGAGATCACAACTACACTGTCGTCGAGGTCATCCGTAATGATGGGCTGCTCTACCTCATCGTCATTCACGGTTCTGTGGGAGAAGAAATATAAGGATCAGCACTCAAAATTTGTAATATTTTGTAAATGACTCACTTAGGAGTGTGACGTGATAGAAATGGACTCTGTAGAAAAATTCAGATTCAGGCCCATCCACATGTATTATATCTGGACCTACAGGATGTGGTAAAACTGTGTTTATGCTTAAAATCATTAAAGAAAAGGGGAGATGTTCTCGAAATTTGTGCATAAAGTTATATGGTGCTATTCGACGTATCAATCAGTGTTCAACGAGTACCAAGATGATATTTTGTTCCACAAAGGCGTATATGACGTTAATTCGTTAAAGGGAAATGAACATACAATCATTGTAATTGACGATCTCATGTTGGAGATGGATAAAACGTTTGCCGAGACATTTACAGTATTCTCCCACCATCTTAACATAAGCGTGTTCTTCATCAATCAGAATCTATTTTTCAAAAATAGATACATGCGCGATGTGTCGTTAAATACGCAATATCTAGTCTTATTCGCGCAACGTAGAGATGTATCACAAATTGGGGTATTAGCCAATCAAATGTTCCCGAATCAGCGTAAGGAGTTTTTGGAAGTTTATAAAGAAGCTACAAGCACGCGTTACGGATATTTGCTTTGCGACCTTCATCCGCGAAACACGTTTAGAGTGCTTCTGCGAACGAATATATTTCCAAACGAGCCTGAAACGGTGTATATTCCAGAATGACAAAGAGACTAAAGAAATACCGTGAATTAATAAAAATCTATCATCGACTGCCTCGGGCAATGCAGCAGATGTTTATTAAAAATATCGATGCCGACTTTTTAAAATGCATCTGTGAAATCTGTCTTAACGTTATAAATTGCAATGTATCAATGAAAACCCATCAGAAGGCTCGCCTACGCCGCTACAAGAACATAATACGTGCACTCGCTCGTAAAAGCCAAACTGTAGCGAAGAAAAAACGAATTATTGTACAAACAGGAGGGTCATTTCTCCCCATCTTATTTTCAGTTTTGGGTCCTTTACTGACTAGATTAATATAATGAAGAAAGTGGTAGTGATTCCCCGAGGTGTACGCCTCACTGCAAAGAGACACGTATCTAGATCCCCGTAAAAGCAGACTTAAAAGAATGGAAAGCGAATTGTTAGCCTTATTAAACAGTAAAAAACACCTGATGAGAAAAGAATCTTATACCAAGAAGCTCTGCAGAAATTTCTTCACGAGTACGAAAATTATAAGAGCCCAACAGAGATTCCTGTGGTTATTAGGCACAGCACGGGGGACGATGGCGACATAGGATCTGTACCCGACGACACAGCTGACCAACCAAAAAGATTAGCCACACAACATATCGAACATGTATTAAAAAATACCCTCCCATTTACATTGAGGAGTAAAGGCTTAAGTCTTTATAATCTATTGAATGAGGATCCCGCCATACAATGGACCGATACAGGGGAGATCATTGTAGAAGGATCAAAGGTACAGGGATCGAATATCGTAGACATTGTCCATGATCTGGTGAGAAAGTGGGATAGGCCATCACCATCAGGATGGAAGCATATTAAAGCAAGACTACAACAAATAAATGTCCCTAAAACGTTGATAGGAAATCTGAACAGGTTAAAAGACTTGGAACATGCAACGCCTGTGACACAATTGAAGGCGCCGTCACCCCCGACGGTAACACCTTTGAAGAGGAGCAAGAAGAGGTTAAACCAACCCTACCCACGTGCCTCTAAAATACGCAAATGGCTAACGTATTAACTAAACGCTATTATGACATTTCTACCCCATCCTCTTACGGCGGCGTAGATAGACTGTACAGAAGTGTTTACGGAGTAGGAAAAAAAGATGTTGAAAGATTTTTGAGGGAGCAGGACGCTTATACGCTTCATAAGCCTGTGAGAAAAAGGTTTAAAACAGCCAAGACAACGGCTTCCTCGATTGATTCTATTTGGCAAGCAGATTTAACAGACATGCAAAGATATTCTGTGTATAACGATTGTTACCGCTACATTCTATTCATAATAGACGTATTCTCTAGATATCTGTGGCTAGTTCCTCTGAAAAATAAATCACCTGAAACAGTTGCTAAAGCCACCAAAACGCTAATGTTAAAAGAAAACAGGGTTCCTGGCTATTTTTGTACGGATATGGGGAAGGAGTTTATAGGCCGTGCTTTTCAGAATATGTTGACAGAGTTTAATATCAGCTATTACACAACCAATTCTATACATAAGGCTTCTTTAGCTGAAAGAGTTCAGCGCACCATAAAGGAACGCATGCACCGTTATTTTACACATAAAAACACATACAGATTTCTAGACATTCTGGAATCATTGGCATCATCCTACAACCGCTCACACCGTCGCACGATTGGGGCAACACCTAACGAAGTTTTAGAAAGAGGTACGCTCCCGAGAAGAGATGGATCACCACACCACCACCACCACACTCTGCGCGCTTCAAAATCAATGATTATGTAAGGCTGTCGCGTTCGGGGAATAAATTCGCAAAGGGTTTTGAGCAAGGATGGACACGCGAGATTTTTAAAGTTAGGGCTGTGAGACCTAAAGGTGAGATAATGATGTATTACATTGAAGATTTGAATGGGGAAGAAATCTCAGGAGGCTTTTACCGCGAGGAATTGCAGAAAGTTGCGTTTAATTTAGAAAAAAATGTGTTTAAAATTGAGAAAATTTTAGGAAGCAAAGGTTCAGGAAGGAGAAAAATGTACCTGGTGAAATGGCTAGGGTACCCAGAAAGCTTCAACACCTATATAAAAGCTGATGCAATAATGAAGCTTAAATAGTATGCAACATGGCTCCTAACCATTTCTACGTCACACTCCCGTCCTCCTCGTCCCTGTCTGTACACCCTAACAACACGCTAGCCAACTTTGTAACAGAACTCCATGGGCACATTGAATTGGGTCGTGATTCGTATGAGGTGGGGATATGCGAAATTCAGCTGGACACCGTCTTTTTAAATATTGAACATAAAGAAACCGTTTTTACGATTCTTAGAGACATTGACGAGTGTGAAAAAGCTGGGGTAGCTATGGATGAAACTATGCGCATCGCTCGGACTAAGATTGCACGGTATTACAGTACAGAAGTAAGACTAGGGCCGGGTCAATATGGTTCGGCCGAGGATGTTGTGAGAGGCTTAAACGTAAGTTTAAGAAACTCAAACCTTACGAATGATTTAGTATATGAAATCGTAAACAACCCTGCATATACACTAATCCTAAATCAAAGACTAACAGACGTCTTAAAGAACATAGAAAGTTCAAAATTCTAACCAACGGCCGATATAGCGCAGCCTTCCAAAGAGACACATTTCACGAGACAGTATAACTTGTCCAGATTAATGTATCAATTGAAGATGGAGAATTGGCTGAAAGGTCCCCAGACATGTGCTTATCTTATATTGCATATAGTGGAGCACCAGTTTGTTGGGATACCCCAGGCACGCCTGCTGCGCATTGCTCACATCCCCCCCATAGAGGAAGGAGTTTGAGTATTACATATGACAGACCCCATTATGTGAATGTCGCAACTAATTTAATAACCAATATCACAATATATATAAGAACGATTGAGGGCGAAAACTTCCCATTCGGTAACGGAGCTTAACAGTGAAGCTACACTTTCGACGCACTGAGTTATAATGGATAGAAGCCTTTCACCGTCTATCGAGGGATGCGATACCAGCGCGGTAGTGGACTTGGATCCATTTTTTCATCCATACTACGTACGGCCTGTTCCTTTGCTGAAGAGGGGTGCCAGATACCTTGGAAGGAAAGCGCTACAATCAGGCCTTAACACGCAGAAGACATATTGGCCGGGGCTAACCTAAAGAAGCTCTAAAAAAACATTTAAAGCGTACACGAACGAAATCATCAAAGATGCAAAGAGAAAAATGCGTGGTGGCGGGAAGAAGAAGAGGCTCCCCGGAAGAAAAGGGGTCACGTGGTATTAAACGTAAAAGGCTATCAAAAAGAAATGCTGTAAGCGAATGAAACCTATGGTTGACCACTTTTTTGACTGATATAAGCTAAGGATATTGATCTCATGAATCATAGTTTGTTTACCACTTGTCGAGAGAGGAGTCACTATTTCGCCATGGCAAGCTTCATCCACCCATGTAGTTCACAATGCTGTAAATCGGAGCTGTCCTTTTTGAGATCCCGCCACCCAAGTTTCTATTGAGCACAGTGACTTTATTACAATTAACCCTTTAAACACAATTAGTTCCCCGAGTGCACCTATAGAATTCGTGATACCCAGCTCAGGTCCTTACTTTTTTGATCCAATCTGTGTGCACATGTACGCTAAGCTACGTATAGCCCATTCTGATGGAACGGTCTGCGATGACAAATATGCTGTATACCCTGAAACGAACTTTCTGCACGCCATATTCAACCAGTGTGACGTATATTTAAATCAGACCAACATATCGGCAGGCACGGGGTACTATCATCTACGAGCCTATTTGGAAAATGTCCTCAACTTTTCCAAAGAAGCGAAGGCTACCTTTTTAAGTGCGGAGGGATATTATCAAACTAAAGATGAAAATAGTATAAAGGACAAATTTAAAAATTCTAAAAAGAAAATATACGAGTGTTTTGGACGGTTGCACACAGATTTCACTTTCCAGGAGAAGTTGCTTGTGAACGGGGTGGATATGAAAATAAAGCTCACCCGCACGAGTCCTGAGATCTGCTTAAATCTGGATGTGAATCAAGAAGAGGGTGCAAAGTCCGTTGTGGTTCACATTATGGACACATACCTCCGCGTACGGCGAGTGAAATTAAGTTCACCAAAACAACTAGAAATTGAGAAAAATTTACTAAACGCTACAGTGAAATATCCTATTAACAGAATGCAGATCAAACTATATACGGTTCCTGCAGGGTTGGCATCGAAGCAGATAGAAAACATTGCCCTGGGAAATCTTCCTAAAAGGATATTAATTGGCATGCAGGACCACGCTTCGGTGAATGGAAAATATAAAAAGAGTGCCTTTAAATTCGAGAATTTCGGACTTAAAAATATAACTCTATACATTAATGGCACTGCTTTGGGTGGAACAATGGGTACGGACTATTCATCAGACGCTGTGTTACCGCTTTGTGCCAGAGCCTATAGTAATCTGACCCATATTGCAGGTGATTTTGATGAGCTTGGTAATGGGGTAACGCAGGAAGAATTCATTGATCAATTTAACCTTTACCCGTTTGACATTACACCTGACTTATCTGCTAGCGTAAATACCCATTTAACCCCACAGCAGAACGGAAACATCTCAGTGCGGCTAGAATTCGCCAAGCCTATAGACGCTCTTATTAGTGTACTAGTATATCTCGAATCGCAAGCCCTAATAGAAGTAGATAGATTTAGAAGCTTTATCACTGACTTTTAAAATGGATGCTAATACACTTCAGAAAGTAATGGAGCGAGTCACACGTTCCAAATTTATCGGCGTGTTTGCGAAACATTGAGTTTGCCAAGTACGCGAGAATGCGGTAGTCTTATTGTGAACACAGACATCATCGGTAATGAAGGGATTCACTGGATCGCTGTCTATTTTAAAAATAGACAGCGCCTGTACTATTTTGATTCACTCGGTACTCAACCCTGGAGTGATCCTATTATTGTAAAATTTATCGCTCAGTTACATATTCCCGAAGTTGTGTGGACCCCATTTCGCATGCAAGGATATTTTACTAATGTTTGCGGAATGTACTGCGTCTCATTTCTCATGCATATGTCAAATGATAAAGAATTTATAAATTTTTAAAATTTATTTGACCCGTGTCACACTCGCCGAAACGATGAAATGGTATGCAGACAGATAAAAAACCGTTTTCCAATTGTACGTACTCGTTGTATATTATAATGTTTTTGTTCGTATATTTGTCACTATTTGTTACCCCATAAAAAGTAATCACACGGGATCAAGTCAGGGCTTCTGGGAGGCCATTCAATGTTATGGCCTGTCATGGTCTTTTACGATGGTAATCTAAATGGTGAAGCTTACCTAGAAATGATAGACCGAGAAATCCTTCCACAATTACGTATTGCTTATGGAAACCGATTTAATCGTAATTGGTGGGTGCAAGACGGAGCTCCTGCTCACAGGAGAGTTTTGTGAAGGAACGCTTGCAGGAAGTCTTCCACCAAAGAGTAATTGCTACAGGCCATGACATTGAATGGCCTCCCAGAAGCCCTGACTTGATCCCGTGTGATTACTTTTTATGGGGTCATTTGAAAAATAGAGTATTTGCATCACAACCTATCAATTTAGATGATTTGAGGACTCGCATCACAGCTGAAATCAACTTGTTAAAAGACAATCCAGATCTTATCAAAAGAGTGATGGGGAAGATGAGAGCTCGACTCCAGATTTGTATCGATAGGAATGGCGGTCATGTTGAAAGAAAACGAAACTAAGCATAACTTTTGTAATAAGGAATAAAGAAAAATCTGCTTTGTATCTTATTAAAATTATGTTAAAGTATCTAGTGTTATTATGTATTTGTCTTTTCATTACATCGATAGCACACATTATTTTTTCATTGACCAATTTTGCGCAATCCATTTTGTTGTACCCTTCAGTTAAAAGCAGATGCTTAAACACTAATTCGTTTAAACATGAATAAATTTGAACGTTAACAAAGAATAATTTGCTATATTAAATCAAACAAACAGATCCAAAATATCTCAATTTTTGGAGGAGTTAGTACAATCTAAAGTTGGGTGTACTTTTTTGTGGGACATACTGTATATATAAAATTCTAATTATAGACACTTACATTTCTATGGTAGTCCCTTGCGTCGGGTTGTAAGGAGCGTCACTGCAAATATCTTCTACGGTTTGCGTTGAAAATAATTCGCCACGATCAATCGCATTGAAAAGACTAATTGCGGTTAATGCTGCAGTATCACGTTCTTCATACAATTCCGGGGAGACGTACAGGTCCATGGTGGAGGATGTGTGACATTGTTGACTGTTCAGTATATCCCCCGTATTCCGAGATTCTTCAAAAGATTGTATAACACGTGTCAAATCCTCATCGGACCTTAAAGGAATAATGCTTTTAAACATATACAGAGTATACAGACAGATCCCCATTATGTGAAGATATCTTTGGTTCGAGGAATGAATGACATAAAATTTCGATTTTAGCATAATGGGGTAACAAAATAACATTGATTGACATTTTTGGCGATTATCTATTTGACGAGATACTACACCCCATCCATATATAAATTCTAATTATAGACACTTACATTTCTATGGTAGTCCCTTGCGTCGGATTGTGAGGAGCGTCACTGCACATGTCTTCTACGGTTTGCGTTGTAAATAATTCATCACGGTCAACCGCATTAAAAAGGCTAATTGTCGTTAATGCTGCAGTATCACTCTCTTCATACAAATCTGGGGAGACGTACAGGTCCATGGTGGAGGGAATGATTATTCACTGACGCGAAAATAGCTACTGTTACTCCAAACTGAAAATATCCCCTTTTATATGCACAATCGCCAAGCTCCGCCCCAAAAGACCAGATGTTCGTAGTGATTGGCTGCCGATGTAGCTGGGTGGAGCTATGACGTGTACCAATCCGCTATAACGGGACCTGACGAGTAACATATATATATTTTCACCAATAGATTTAATGCTCGTATTCTCCTTTGAAAATTATTTGGTGATTCGTATAGACCTTTTGATACTGATTCCAAATATGGTTTCAGACTCTTTCTATCACCCATAGTTTTCGAGAAAATATTTACTCAGATTTTCCCGCATCATTAGTCACTAATGTAATCGAGAGGATTTATATTTTAAAAGAACATTCGGTTTCAACGTTAAACTGTGGGTCTAAGGTGGGGTGAAAACCTTTCCAATTGCGCTAGGGGACAATTATTTGGTGTTTCATTTTTGTAAAGTGGGAACAAAAATAGTACTAAACGATATGAAAGCCCTTCATATCGAGTACAGGTTACCCTATACTTTAAGCGGTGAAATATTATTAAGCCGCATATACTGCGTAATGCAGAGCAATAATGATGTAATTGTAAACTCGTACAAGCATACCCCTTTATTTGAACAAAACTCTCTCTCTCTCTCTCTCTCTCTCTCTCTCTCTATATATATATATATATATATATATATATATATATATAATTGTGGGCATATCTAAGAAATAGAGTCGAGAGAGGTTTTGTTCAAGATGTCTGTGAGAAAGGTCTTTTACGGTCAGAAAATAATCGCCTCTGGCAATAGGTGAACCGATTTGAACAGATTCTCGGAAATGTGTGTCTCTTAAATTTTCATCGATACAACTTAGATATTATATATATATACGGGTTTGGGGAATGACGATCGTCGAATTGTTTCATAAATTTTCATATTGTTTCAATTTTTTTCGCATGGAAAGAGACTCGTGTGTTTCGTAAATTTTCATCTCGATGCAACTTAGATATTATATATATATATATATATATATATATATATATTATATAGAGAGAGAGAGAGAGAGAGAGAGAGAGAGAGAGCGAGAGAGAGAGCGAGAGAGAGAGAGAGAGATAGGATCTGTAGTTAATCTTACGCGAGGTATGAAAATCAGGAAAAAATGCCAAATGTGTATTATTTTAAAATGAAACTGTAATTAATAATTAATGTATTTTTCTAACCAAGACTGAGTTACCAGATACCACTTTTTACCACAACTCGCACACACCACACACACCACACCACACACACACACACCGGAAAGAGTTTAATATCAGCTATTACACAACCAATTCTATACATAAGGCTTCTTTAGCTGAAAGAGTTCAGATATATGTATATATATATATATATATATATATATATATATATCATAAGCTGCTTAAAAACTGTATATATAATTATAGTAAACGAAATAAACTAGTTAACCATAAAATTTATTATTTTCTATTATGACGTTTTCGAAGGCAAACTATGTTATTTGTTTCTTTAAGTTCAATGAAGTTAATGCTAAATTTGCTTCTAAACTAAAATTAAATGTTATAAATAAATAATATATATATATAATATATATTATATATATATATATATAATATATATCTAGCAATCCGATCATTGCAAAAAAAAAAACTGGAAAGGCATGCAATTAATAAAGGTGTATTTAAACAGAATTTAATTGGAATAACTATCGTCATATTGTTACACAATGGATGATTAATATTTCTGGAATACATGGCGCTATCTGATGGTGCGAAGTTTAATATCAGCTATTACACAACCAATTCTATACATAAGGCTTCTTTAGCTGAAAGAGTTCAGATATATATATATATATATATATATATATATATATATATATATATGTATCATAAGCTGCTTAAAAAACTATATATGATTATAGTAAACGAAATAAACTAGTTAACCATAAAATTAATTATTTTCTATTATGACGTTTTCGAAGGTAAACTATGTTATTTGTTTCTTTAAGTTCAATGAAGTTAATGTTAAATTTGCTTCTAAACTAAAATTAAATGTTATAAAATAAATAATATATATATATATATATATATACAGTACTGGCCAAATTATTAGGAATTTTTTTAAAATTTCATTTTTGGTATAAAATGTTAAATTAAACCAATTTTAAACGTTGAAAAGTTATTTATTTCTACACAAGAATACATGGTCATTATTTAGCAATAGTTTAGTACTTAGTTTGACCCACCTTAGCTGCCATAATGGCTGCGACACGCTTCGGCATGCCATGAATCAATTTTTTGCATAATTCTTTAGTCGAACGAAGCGTGTTTGTTCGTCAGTTGTCGTTTGGTTGTCGTGCGATGCGGGTGTGTTTCTCTTTCTTTTACGTGTCATTGTAACTACCGTTTAATTTAAATAGTGTATTTACCCAATTTCGGCAATTATTTGTTACAGTTTTTAAGTGAATTTGAAAATGGGGCGAAAGAATGACTTGAGTCCCCGGAAAATTGGGCAAATACAGGTTTTATTAACTTCTTCTACATTTAAACAAAAGGAAATCGCTGCCAAACTCCATGTTTCACCACAGTCAGTACTTCGTATTAAGAAAAAAATGGTATTTGGAGAAAATGTAGGCCCCAAAAGGGTTGGAAGATGCGGCAGAAAAAGGGTAACGACTCCAAGAACTGATAGACAGATTGCAATTTTGTCTCTTAGAAATAGAAGAGCTACTTGCAAAAACATTTCCAGTAGTCTAGCGGCTGATGGCATCAATATTAGTCGTAGAACAGTCAACAGGAGGCTTCTAACTGCCGGCTTCAAAGCCTACCGCCCAAGGAAGAAGCCCAGGCTCACTGAGGCTATGAAGAAGGCACGTTTTGCATGGGCAAAGGAACACATTAACTGGACTAGTGAGGATTGGGAACAGGTAAGAATAATATTTAACATTAAATAGAATGTTAATACAGTAAATACAGTATGCATAGAAGTGTATTTACAGTACGTGATAAAACTGCAGTAAAAATATCTGTAAAGCAGCAAGTCATACTGTACTTCGTTTTAGCTGTACTTCATACGCTATGCACTGACTCTTTCACAGGGCTTTCTTTGATTGCAGGTGGTGTTCTCCGATGAGTCAACGATTGCCGTGCTTGACGATCGTGTTCAAAGTGTAAGAAGGAGGCCTGGAGAAGAATTTTTGCCTGAGTGTCTGATGAAAACGGTGAAATTTCCACAAAAGATCATGGTTTGGGGAGCAATTTCTGTGCATGGAACTAGTCGTTTGAGCATTGTTGAGGGGAATATGAACCAAGTCAAGTATATAGAAGTACTAAGAAGACATCTACTGCCTCAAATAAGGGAATGGTATGGTAATAGACTTTGGATTTTTCAACAAGACTCAGCTCCATGCCACACGGCAAAGTCGGTTAAAAAATGGTGTCATGAAAATAGTGTTCGGTTGCTCCCATGGGCTGGAAATTCTCCAGACATGAACCCAATCGAAAGTTTATGGTGTATTTTAAAGGACGTAATCCATGAAACGCCGATAACAACAAAACACCAACTCATAGAGCGACTTATTCAAGTCTGGTTTCACTCTACACGTATTAAGGAATTATGCAAAAAATTGATTCATGGCATGCCGAAGCGTGTCGCAGCCCTTAAGGCAGCTAAGGGGGGTCAAACTAAGTACTAAACTATTGCTAAATAATGACCATGTATTCTTGTGTAGAAATAAATAACTTTTCAACGTTTAAAATTGGTTTAATTTAACATTTTATACCAAAAAATGAAATTTTTAAAAAATTCCTAATAATTTGGCCAGTACTGTATATATTTACCTAACATAAGAAAAGAATGTATATATATATATTATATAATAATATATATCTAGCAACCGATCATTGCAAAAAAAAACTGGAAAGGTATGCAATTAATAAAGGTGTATTTAAACAGAATTTAATTGGAATAACTATCGTCATATTGTGTTACACAATGGATGATTAATATTTCTGGAATACATGGCGCTATCTGATGGTGCAATCTGGCAGATCAGCACCCGATTACATGGCTTGATGTAGCAACTCTGCATCTGCATACATGGAGCGATCTGACAACTGAACACATCGCGCTATCTGGCAATTCAGCCAGAATAGAGGCTTATAAAAGACCGCGAAGTTGGTGAAAGACTCATTCCACCTCGGCTCCCAGCCGAGGAAGGACTTCTGGTCCTTGTCTTTCAGGCACTTTGGTAAAACCCCTTAGTGGCCTCTTAGGTTAGGAAAACGAAAATAACTTGGGGGAGAACTCCTCTCTCTCTCTCTCCTTCAGGTGTCTCTCTCTCTCTCTCCTACAGGCGTCTCTCTCTCTCTCTCTCTCTCTCCTACAGGCGTCTCTCTCTCCTACAGGCGTCTCTCTCTCTCTCCTACAGGCGTCTCTCTCTCTCTCTCTCCTACAGGCGTCTCTCTCTCTCTCTCTCCTACAGGCGTCTCTCTCTCTCTCCTACAGGCGTCTCTCTCTCTCTCCTTCAGGTGTGCCCCTCCCCCCTTGGCTCAGTCAACTGGCTGATTCAGCCAACTGGCTGATTCTGGCTGATTAGGAGCCTATAAAACAACGCCTACTCGGCTGAAGTCTTAATGTGTACTTGGCTCCTGCCAGGTGAACACCTCTCCTCCTTTCTCTCTGGCCCTTTGGGGGGAATAGCTTGGGGGAGGCCTCCAAGTTGCATGCCCCTTGCAACCTAGGTTGGCAACAAAGGCCAGTAGTCTTTTTTCTTTCTTTTTTTTCTTTTTTCTTTTTTTATTTTTTTGCAACCACCCACCCCCTCCCCCCTTTGCAAAACCCCCATTTGCAACATTACATAATAACCTGCAACATTCTTGCACTCTCCCCTTTTTCGGCTATACTACTCATGTCAATTTGCAAAAGTATGACGTATGGAATTGAAATGTACTAAAATAATGATCAGTTATTATTAAATACGTTTCCCTTCGATAATTTTAATATTACTTCAATTCAATTTTGTGTGGCAATCATCAAAATTACAAAATAAACGTGCACCGCTAACACATGCCAATAATATTTCGTAGGAAGAGAGGAAACTGAAGGAAATAGAGAAAAAGACTATATATGTGTGTGTGTGTGTGTGTGTGTGTGTGTGTGTGTGTGTGAGAGAGAGAGAGAGAGAGAGAGAGAGAGAATAATAAAGAGTGATGCATATTACGCCAATTAACTTAAATTTAAGGTTGAGGCTGATGAAAATAAGAAATAAGTCTTTATTAATCGCCTTGCATGATCTCAAAATTTGGCAATACCATTGATTCAGTTTCAAAAATGGATTTTCCTTGAGCGCAGACCAAAGTGCACATATTAAAACTGCAATGATGAATTTATGCGTGATGGTCGAATTTTTAGACAAAGTTCTGTACAGTATTTTATTTAAAACTGAAAAATTTGGTTTTGAGGCCAAAACTATATGGGAAATAATCACTCTATTTACCCAAGTGTTGTGGATAGAAAAAAGCTAAAAGGTAAACTGTTCCACGTTCGTGACGAGCCAAAGTAATTATAATTAAATATTTTATCATCAAAGATTTTTTATTCGATTCGATTTATTCGCATTTCAAACCTAAAACGAATATTGAATTTCGATTTTGAGTTTGTGGGGAGGGAATTGGTGTACGTTAATTCATTAGTACGAGTATCAACTCAACGATTACCACAATTATCATTATTAGATAGCCAAACACTGAGGTAATAAGGCGCGTATGTTAACTTTGTAATTAATAATAAAATTAACCCCTTGTTTCAGATAAATTTTTTCTCTTTCTTTAAAAGAATGTCACGCGTCCTTTTTCTATTAAACAAGTCTTTCTATTAAATAGCCTTCTTTCGTATACATAGAACTTCAACACTTTGTAATTTAAAAGTTAATATAATGCAGTCATTATTCGTTTCTTCTTTTTATTTCTCATTCCCATCATTAATTAAATCTCACGAAATTAAAAATATCTTCACTCAAAAAACGAGAAAACCTTCCGTGAACAGGTTTTCTTGTTCAAATTCAAATCTCTCTCTCTCTCTCTCTCTCTCTCTCTCTCTCTCTCTCTCTCTCTCTGCATTCTATTCGCCTGAACATCACGTCATGTATTGTTTACATTCACCCAGATATTAGAAGGAAGAAACTGTAATGTTTAATGAAGATCAAGTCATACTGTAACCAAATTCTTCCTTGTTCAAAAACGTTGTTTTTTTTCCCCTTAATACTCGTAACTGAACGATTACTTGACAAAATTTAAAAAAATAGTCATTTAACATTTTGCATCTTCTTTTCTGCGTAATATTTTACTTATTTGGCTGACTCTTTATTTTGTGTGTATACATACATACATACATTACTTACGCAGTTATCCGTGATTCAATGAACCGTGAATCGAGTTAATCGTGATTTAATAGTTGTGCCCATTGTGCGCTTATCCGTGATCATGACAACGAGTTAACTATGATTTGGCGCGATGTATACACCCGCGGTTCGCCTCCCGCCAGCCCACCACAACGCGCCTCGGTCAGTGTCTCTCCGCGCTTCATAGAGTACGCGTGTGCGCTTCTGGCTTCGCATATCTTCACGTCTTGGGGTGAGTACAAATTACTTAATGTATATTATATTGTAATACATATATTGTGCGTGAGGTGGGAATCCAATCAGTGGGGGCAGGCAGCAGCGACTGTGCCATCCACCCACCGGCAGGGTACGCTGAGTTAACCGTGAAATGGGTTTATCCGTGATCACCCGACCGTCCGTCCGACCCTCAATCACGGATGACTGAATACTGTACAATGTGCATATATATATATATATATATATATATAATATATATATATATACTAAATGGGGACTTCCTCCCCTCTGAGATTAATTCAAATTTCGATTCTCCCTTAGACAACACTCTATGGAATCGATTCCATTTCGTATTGAAGAAGAGAAATTCTTTATATCTAATTCCCATTCCATTTCCGATAGAAAATAACCTTCATTGTCGATCCCACTTCTAATTCCGATCACGATTGCAATCCAAATTTTGACAAGAATGCATTACTTTTTATTCTGATTTGAATCCGTCTAAATTTTTATGTCAAATCCGGATTCAAATCCAAATTATGTTAAATGTTTTAGAATAATTTATAATTTATATACGAAAGAGGAATTTTTAAAATATGATAATTTACTGTTTCTTCGAACAGAAATACTCAAGATTTTATTGCACGATTTTATTATTTCTTTTTCTTTGAAAAAGCGAAGACAAATATGTCGCGTTATATAAAGTTCCACGGTGAAATCAGAGATTAAAGTTAAGGATTTTAGTCTGATAAAACAAAGCGTCTCTATGTTTTATAATAATCTGAAATCGTTGCACAGAATAAAAGATGACCAAGACTAATGGTAATTATTAAGGGAATAAATAGTCTTTTGATTGGCCGTTATAGGTGTTTGGACCAACTAAAATGTATACCTTTAATGATAACTCATATACAGTTAATGATAACTAATCCAATATACTTTTTGGATTCTAACTACGCATGAGGAGCTGTCAAATCCAATTCACATTCCATCCCAGAAAAGTGTTCAATTTAATTCAAGTTTCTATTCCAAATTGAAAAAAGCGACATATCTGATTCAGGTTCCGCCCAAAAACTTAACTCTCACTTCCGAAATCCGAAATATATATATATATATATATATATATTAGTGATGTAGGTCACATCCGCATCCGCATCCACATCCGCGGAACATCCGCACATTTTCTCGCATCCGCATCCGCACTTTGGACTGCGGATGTCGTGCGGATGTGGACCGTTGAGATAAAACGTCATTAATAAGCGGAAATTATCAAATTCAACTATATTAATAGAACTAGTTCATTGTGCGCAAAAGTGATGCAAACGACAAGACGAGAGGCTGTTCTTGTATGAAGTTACTCTCTTGCAACCTACTTAGATCCACGTTACAAAGCTAAGTTATTTTCACCTAGTACATTAGAACGAGTTAAATCATCACTTGGCAAAGCAGTTGAAGAGCTTCAATCTCTTGAATCTGTCGCTTCGCCACCCACCAAAAGAATAAAAGTTTCAGTGACAGAACCAACACCTTCAACAAGCAAATCTATCACAGAATCTGTCTCTCAGTTTCTTGAGTCAAGCAGCAATGACGAGACCTACGCGATGTCAAAAGATGTAAAAATGATCGAGAGCTATCACCAAGAAAACGCGCCTGGCTGCATGTGACAATCCTATTAGTTGGTGGAAAAATACGCAGAATATCTATCCATACTTGAGTAAACTTGTAAGGAAACATTTAGCCTGTCCTCCAACAAACGTACCAAGCGAGAGATTATTTAGCAGTGCTGGATTAATATATGATGAAAAGAGAAACAGACTGGCAGCAGAAAAATTAATGTTCCTTAAGCATAACCTTCCTATAATTAAGTTTGAACATTAAACGATGAACATCTTAGTTTACTTTATTTTAATTACTCATTTATAAATATGCCTAATAAAACTTTAAACTTAATATAAATAGTTATCAAGCTAATTAAAGATCTCTTTCTATAAGGGTGGAGGTTGGGGAAAGAGGTCGGTGGGGTGCATTTGAGTTGGGTTCACGTCCCGCATCCTGGTAACACAATTATGGTTTCTAATTGTGGCTGAAACTCAACAAAATATAACGAATTTATTTGCAGACGAATTCACTAATTGATTTCTATATTAGTTAGATGCTTGATATTATTTTATATGTTCAGAGAAAAGTACAGCAATTATTGTACAATTAATCAATTATACTACATTATAGCTACAGCTCTCTCTATATAATAACTTATTATATACGTTAAACACAACAAATCTCGAATATATCCTAAAAATAACGAAAATGTAGACATCCGCATCCGCATCCGCGGATGTTGAAATCAAACATCCTCATCCGCATCCGCATCCGCGGATGTGAAAAAAATGACATCCGCTACATCACTAATATTATATATATATATGTAAAGAACGACGCTTGTGTAGAAGAGCGTCCGTACAAGATGAGGAGAAAGAACGAACAAGTGAAAAATGAGGCACCTCCCAGGAATTGAACCCGGGATCATCCAATTTCCGGTGGGACATGCTAACCACTACACCAAGGTCCCCGATCAGTCAGAAGTCGTAATTCTCCTACATACGAGCAATTGGATGATCCCGGGTTCGATTCCTGAGAGGTGACTCAGTTTTCATTTGTTCGCTCTTTCTCCTCATCTTGTGCGGACGCTCTTCTACACAAGCGTCGTTCTTTACATTAATTATACTGCGTGTTGTTTGCAGTTAAAATGTATATATGTACGGCATGAGAAGGTGCCCCCTCAGGGCATTCGATTCCGCTCGTATGTAGGAGAATTACGACTTCTGACTGATCAGGGACCTTGGTGTAGTGGTCAGCATGTCCCACCGGCAATTGGATGATCCCGGGTTCGATTCCTGGGAGGTGCCTCATTTTTCACTTGTTCGTTCTTTCTCCTCATCTTGTGCGGACGCTCTTCCACACAAGCGTCGTTCTTTTCATTAATTATACTGGGTGTTGTTTGCAGTTAAAAAAAATAT
Organism: Bathynomus jamesi; assembly: GCA_023014485.1. Lineage (NCBI taxonomy): Eukaryota > Metazoa > Arthropoda > Malacostraca > Isopoda > Cirolanidae > Bathynomus > Bathynomus jamesi. The sequence goes on along the minus strand of JAJOZX010001027.1, from coordinate 222,353 downwards.
ATATATATATCAGACATGGAGCTGAGCCGGCTTTGGCTTCGGCTTCGGTTTCAACTTCGGCTTCGAGATTTGGTTATTTGTATAGTTTGAGGGGTTTTATTTTTTATTTAACTGTTTTAATATTCTTGATTATTAGTAAGGATAATAACCAAAAATAGTTAACCAACACTCATTAAGAATAGGTTAACTATGGAACTCATCTTCCGGTTCCGGTTCTGTAAGATTCAGCTTCGGCTTCGGCTTCGAAGGGCCGGTTTCAGACCCATGTCTGTTATATATATATAGAGTCTATATATATGAAAATTAAAATGAAAAGGTTTATTGGCAGACTCTAGTCCATATAACAAATATTATTAATACAATGACAGTTCATATAATAAGGATAGAAATATATACAGTTGATTAGAAATAATACTGTAACGTCGAAGTTAAGTGGAGCTACAGACAGACGTTTTCGTACCAAGAAGTCCATAGCTTAGAGGATAAATGGCAGGACTCACGGATAGCTTGGATGATCGGGTTGGTTGATTTTTTAATTCTTTGCATCAGACTGTGTTTAGCACGTCTTGTTACCTCCGGGAAGCTCGGGACATTGCGGGTAGCAAACATTTGCGAAGCTGAGCATCTCCGGGGTAATTTATGTAAGAGTCTAAAAGACCTGTTGTACAGCAAATTTAGGGTTCTGCCAGAACCTTTTTTATAATTCACCCAGTTGCTGTCCGTATATATTACTGCAGAAAGTACGAAAGAGAGTGTCTTTAGCTTCACTTGTACAGAATCGTACACTTTACTCTGGACATGATACCGGCTAGCCCTGTTCAAAAATCAACTTTTTCTTATTTTCATAGGTTTCTGTACTTTTTCCCATGCTTTTTGACCTGAAAAGGCCGAAAATCACAACCATTTTGACCTAGGTTGTTGGGAAGCATTGCCGCATGGAGCTTTAAGTTTTCTGCCTTGAAATCGGCCAAAAGCACCAGTTCCGGGGTCCCTTGAATCATGTTTTGCACTATAACTTTTTATCTAAACAAGATAGAGCAACAAAATAGGCACCAAATTAAAGTGTTTTTAATCCTCTTTCTAACTTATACAATTATGATAGTCTTGGAACAAGAAATGGCACATTGGTACATACAAAGATTTCAGAAATATCACAAAATTCGTTTTCTCACACTCAAGGCAGACAAGGCGCCTTATTCATGACACAAATTTGAGATTAACATTTTGTCACAAGTCTAATCGATCAAGAAGTGAAAGCATTACATGATGATTAATTTCATAATGACATTTACACAGTCAGTTGTTGAGAGTTTGTTTCTTGAAGCTGTCAAAGCGGCGTCTGTTGAACTCCACAGCTTGAAGGAGATAGTCCCTTTGCTTGGCATCTGTTGTTATGACATTTGCAAAGTCGCTCATCATCTTGACACCACGTTCAGCAATGTCATTCACCGCTTTCAGATTCTTAACATAGTCCAACGCTTTTCTGTAGTCCTCATTCTGTGGCCAAGACGTGACAGGTTCCAGAAGCCACTCGGATCCAATGTTCAGTGTGTCCAGCAGGAAATGTGATTCTGGGCCAATGAGATCAACCAGGGTGGTCTTAGCTGTGACTCTCTGGAATAGAGGCTTTCCTGTTCTGAAGCTGTCTGGCTTCTCAGTGGCATGTAACTGGGCAGCAATGTCGTGCTTCAATGTGTCACTCAATCTACTGCTGAACAGGGCAAATGGCACGACTTCCTGCGTCAGGTACCATTTGTGGTTTTCCATCTTATTAAGTACTGCATCAGCAAGCTCTGGGTCAGTTTTCTTGTACTTCAACATGTCCTGGATTAGACTTAGATCATTCACGGGAGCATCTGCAGCAGACATTGACATCATCCATACAGGAGTGTAGAACAGCGCAAGGAAGGTGTTGAGTCTTTCCAGCTTTGATACAGTGTCTTCGTCGTACTCAAGTTGATCTGCAAACATCAGCATTTTCATGGAGTACAGGTTTCTGGCCATCCATCTGGCCTGATGAATGGCGCCTGGTCGACTCCAGTGAATACCTCGAGGAGGCGTTCCTCCAAGAACAATGACTGTCAGTTCAGCCATTTCCCTGTAGTCGGCTCTTGGAAGCCTTTCTGCTGTTAGAATGTCTTGGAGTATTTCTTCACTGTTCTTCTTCTTTTCCTTCAGCCATTTGCTGTTGATAGCCAGCATCTTTGGGTTTTCCTTGGACAAGTCCGTCCAAACATCCTTCAGATGCTCAAACCAGGGATTATCTGGCCCCTTCACCTTCCCAAACAGCTTCTCCCAAACTGCTCCTACTAGGATTTCCAGGATGTGATGTCGACAGGCCAGATAAAACACCTTTTTGTTCAGCATTTTCTCTAGCAGTTTGGCAGCTCCTCTGTGAACTCCACTGTTACTGGATGTAGTGTCAAAAACAAGGGCAGTAACATTATCCGTAAGTTCCCATGTCTCCAGTAAATCCATTGAAGCCTCAGCCTGAGCTGTGCCAGAAGAATTGTCGATGACAGGTACTCCCAATAACTTTCCTTCAGTGTATGAAGGTGGACCAGACACTAGCACAGCTAAAGTCTCTGAGGTACTTCCAGGTTCACTGCCCAAGACATCTTTGAGCAACTTTCCATCCCAGTGTAAGGCAGCGTACTGTGGGGGTTTTCACAAAACTTGGACATGTGACTCTGGCTGATATTATACCTGGACAGCATTCTGTTGCGACGTGTTGTTGAGGTTGAGATGACGAAGTTATCCAGATCAGCCCCTCCAGCTTTCAAGGTGGCAGAAACCATGGCAGTAACTTGATTGTCTGATAAACCAAGACGATCAGCTGTATTGCAGATGACATCACATTCCATGACCTTCCTTGGAAACGTCAAAGTCACACTAGTCACAGTGTCTTGATGGTGAGAACATCCAGGACGAGGCTGATGGTAATCCATGTCCTCTGTGTTAGCGTCGTTGTCAGTTGAGTCACCCCAGGTAATGTCATCCACATGAACAACTGCCTCTTGTTCTGCTGCAGCTGTAAAATAGTACAACATGTTAAGACAGTAATTGTTAAGTACATACATGCTAAATATCGCAATGGAGTAAAACTTAAAACTTTTTGTAACGTTCAAAGTAATTAGTTTTACCTTGTTCTTGTCTATGCTGCAGTCTTTCATTCCTCGCTGCTTGCTGCAGGGATCTTGTCTCAAAAATCTTGTCATGACCAGACATATGACCTTTCCTCTCAGTCTTTTGGTCTTCGTAGAACCTGATATCCTCATCTTTCTTCTCTCTGGATAACAGTCTGTTGTTCTGTATTTCCTGGATTGCATCTGGAGCTCCTATATCGAACAGGCTGTCTAATTCCAGCACAAATGCTCCTCTTTTTCCTCCAGGGTTACTTGCTCTTCCTTTGCTTTTCACCAGAGCACGATGTTTCTCATGTAGTTTCATGAAGAGCTTCATTGCGTTGTACTTGGTCATTGTCTTGATCCTAGCCATCTGCCAGAATGGGATGATAGATTCAACTGTTTCATATGCAAGGTCTTGAACCATGGGCCTCCCTGCATTTTCCGGTAAATTCTGAAGATTAAGGAAATACTGGAACGCCTGTCTGTTGGTGGGAAGCTGGGAACCACTGATAAAAGCTGAAGGGTATCCAACCAGGAAAGTTTCAGTGAGAGATCTGGTAGATGGCCCAGTTGACACCTGCCTGTGGACAGTACGTGGAGGTTCTGAGATATCAACTGTGCGCCCACGGAGCTCCCTCAGCTCCTTGCTTAATGCCATTGTGAAGTTGTAACTTGTAGATGGTTTTCTAGATTCTGATTGAGTTTCTGTTGTTTCCTGAAAATGATAGATAATTATTATTATTATTATTATTATTATTATTAATTATTATTTATTTATTATTATTATTATTATTATTATTATTATTATTATTATTATTTATTAATTTTATGCTCTTTCATTTGATACCTAATTTGTTGCTCTATCTTGTTTAGATCAAAAGTTAAAGTGCAAAACATAATTCAAGGGACCCCGGAATTGGCGCTTTGGCCGATTTCAAGGCAGAAAATTTAAAGCTCCATGCGGCAATGCTTCCCAACATCCTAGGTCAAAATAGTTGTGATTTTCGGCTTTTTCAGGTCAAAAAGCATGGGAAAATGTACAGAAACCTATGAAAATAAGAAAAAGTTGATTTTTGAACAGGCCTAACATGACACCCCCATTAAGAAGGCCATATTTTCTTCAATGTTTCTCCGCGCTGTTAGGATCGTCAGTCCAGAATACATCGATGCCGAATTGGAAAAATCAACGGTATTGGAAGTGGTCTGTGCTACCCACCTGCGCTTATGGAATCTTGTCTTAACAAGGCAAAACGAACCTTCTATCGTGTGAATAATAACACTCGCACTTTGTCAAAGAATATTTTAGTACTTCCATTTTTCCCGGGCTTTTTAGGCATTGCTAATGTACTTAAACTTTTGATATTAATGTAGTATTTTCATATAACAATATTGTGAAAAATATCATAGTAAAAAAGCCTACCAATAATTCAGGCATTATCTATAAAATTGGTTGTAAACAATGTGATTCCTTTTACATTGGTCAGACGGGAAAGGATTTGCACAGCGTGTAAAACAGCATCAATATTCCGTTAGAACGGGAGAGTCGTCCAGTGCCCTTTTTGTCCATTTGTCAGAGTTATCCCACTGTATTGATTGGAATAATGCTTCAGTTTTTTTCACTCTAGCAACATTGTTAATAGAAATATTCTTGAGTCTGCTATTATCCAACTTACAAATAACTTTAACATGAGCCAAGGTCTTTTTCAACTTGATCCTTTGTTTTGAATTCGTTCAGAACGAATTTAGACAAGAAGGGCAGAGTGCTAAAACTTTGGTAGTTTTCCTTATAAATTTGTATGCTCCTCTTACATTTTTATTTTTAAATTTATTTTTATATTTTTTTTTACTTTTTGTGACCTATATATCATTCAGGCATTATCTATAAAATTGGTTGTAAACAATCCATTTGAAATTGTGTTGAATTCGTTCAGAATGGATTTAGACAAGAAGGGCAAAGTGCTAAAATTGGTAGTTTTCCTTACAAATTTGTATGCTCCTCCCACAATTTTTATTTCTATATTTATTATATATATATATATATATAATTTTTTTTTGTGACATATATATTCTCGAACTCTTTATTTACTTCAATGTTCCTGAGGATGTCATTAGACGAAAGCGCTTGAGCACCATTCTGTGTTTCCTCTCCTTCGTGGTTTTATTCATCACATATATATATATATATATATTTTTTATTTTTTTTTACAGGGTGTTTCATAACATGTGGGACGCACTTTCAGGATGGATTCAGAACCTGAAAACAATGAAAAATTTATATAAACATATGCCTGAAATCGCTTTGTTTCCGAGTTACAGCCCGTTTTGTGTTCCAGCAATTCTTTTCGCAAACTGTTTTACAAACACTGCTTGCCGACAATGTTTGTGAGTGTGTATGAGACTTATTTCATTTATGGCCTTGCCGATTGTAATGTTTTGTACACTCTATGACATGTTTCAATATCGTTGAGTGTAGAGCCATCAGTCAGTCAGAGGTGCATCGCGGTGTTTCACTGTTCGTATTCGTAACTTCTTACCGTGAATAAGTGCAGTCCAGTGAAAAAAAAACTTTAAAAAGTTTTTGCTACTCAGTGATAGTGTGCATTTGAAGTGAGAATGAAGGTTTATTCAAAGAGAGAAATGGAAGACATGCATCTCATGTATGGACTTGCCGAGTGCAATGCGGCTGCAGCAAGACGTCTGTATGCGGAAAGGTTTCCGAATCGCCGTCTGCCAGATAAGAAGACCTTTCAGAGAATAGACGGGCGTCTTGGTGATACAGAATCATTCAACAAGCGAGTTTCAGATGGCGGTAGACCAATCAGCGCCAGAAGTGTTGAGTTGGAGGAGTGGGTCTTGAATCGCGTGGGGGAACATCCTGGTGTCAGTACCCGAAGGATAGCAGCAGCAGAGGGTGTAAGATACACAACTGTGTGGAGAATTTTATGGGAACAACAGCTTTACCCATATCACATTCAGTGAATACAAGGCCTTACTGAAGCTGATTTCCCACCACGAGAGGCTTTTTGTACTTGGTTACTTCAACATTGTGGTCGCGATCCTCTTTTTCTATCCTCCGTGTTGTTTTCTGATGAGGCTGCCCTCACAAGAAATGGCGTGATCAATTTTCACAACACTCATCACTGAGACTATTTGGATGACCATTTCCCTGATAAATGTATAGTGGCCTACGGATCACCGATTGGATATGGCTAAGAAAGTAGGCTTACATAATACTGAATAAAATTGAAATTAAATATTAGGGTCGCCAATTTGGGCCTACTGCACAATAAACAATATTTAATAAGGAGAGAGAAATTACTTTGTTGTTTTGCGTTAATTAGGAAAAAAATCAATTATTTGTTCACAGCGATTAACAGTTCACTAAAAGTATTATAATGATTAACAATTATATAACGGCATTTATACTATGCTAAAGGTGAATGGTTCTTAGCAATAAGGAATAGTTATACAGACTAATTGTTAATTAAATACGTTAATTCAAATAGGCTAATGAGATATGCCGAGTGAACACAGAATAAATAATGAAGCCTATTGATAACAGAAATAATGGAAGTACGGTACGGCAAGTATATGAATTAGGTCTGAAAAATGTAATGCATTAAAAGAGCACATAAATAAACGGATGCAAAATAAAACGAGTTATATGAAAGAATACAATAACAGCGTGATACACAACTATGGTATTGATACAACATTTGAATAGGCCTACTGCGGTCTTAACGCGAGTTAGTTTGCCGGTTGCTTGCGTACACTTTTGGGTAACAAAACACTGTTGGCCGAGTAAGGGCCGCAGAAGCTTACCGAAATGGTGAAAAACTCTGGAGACTATAGGCCTAGGTGAAGGTTTGATCGTAATGCGTTTCACCGTCGATGAACTTGGAGACTGTAAGCCTAGGTGAAGGTTTGATCGCAATGCGTTTCGCCCGTCGATGAACTTGGAGACTGTAGAGGGCCTGTTGAAATACTTGTTGAACGAGCGCCGATCGAATTGTGGTGAAGAATGAGTGAAGAGCGAAATGGTTTTGTGGCTTGTAGCTTAATAGGAGGTTTACGGACATGGGCCTCGAAGGGTGCTTCTGTAGTCAGATTGGCTTTGCCGGCGAGAGAATGAGTGTTGACAGCCGGTAGAGATTTGTTGAAGAGGGGCCAGCGGAAAACGCCTACAGCAGTGATGTTGTTTCTTGCAGGATTGAATTGTAGAGTCGTTTCAAGTGTTACTTCGTTTCTTTTATGGTTGAAATGTGAATTGAAGGACTGAAGCCGACTGAGATCGAAGCGGCGCTACGTGAGGTGAGATTCACGAGGAGAAGTAAAGAGCGGAGTGAGATTTGTGGCTTGTAGCCTAGTAGAAGGTTTACGGACATGGGCTTCGAAGGATTGTTTCTGCAGGCAGACTGGCCTTACTTGATGATAGACTTCGTGTATGCTCGACCGGAGACTTAAAGGAACAGCGGGCCGCTCTCCGGCCTTCGCCCGAGAGCGGGTAACGTGACGAGTGGTGCTACTGACTAATGCGCAGGAGGGAGTGAAGGGTCAACTCGGAATGGGGAGATGGTCAGAGGAGACGCTGCTCTATTGGGATATGGGAGTCGACAGGAGGATGGGGTTGGGGTACATTAGGAATGCAGAACGAATGGGGGAGAAAAGGAGGAGACGAGAGGGGGCAGGGAAACTGTATTGAGTTCGTATGCGATGCCCAAAACTCGTCGCATGGCAGTTCTCGATGAATGCGCTCCTGCCGAAGGGAAAGAAAACGCGTCCTTCAAGGAAATAAGCAGGCGTAAATCTACGTAATGATGCAAAGAGACAGTTGAAGAAGGCAGGGGATCGCCAACCCTGTGCCTGAGGAGTGTCTGTGCTTTGCAGTACGCCCTTTCGTTGAGTGGATGTGTGTGTGAGTGCGTGCTTGTTTACTTGGAGAATGCTTTTCAGGCCTTCCCATAGGAGTGGGGGTTAGGGTGTGACCGTTGCCCTCCAAAAATCAAAAAATGGTCCTACAATGCTGTTCAAAGTTTTAGTGTTGTGTATTTATCTAGGAAACACCCCTGTAAAATTTCGTGGAGATCGGTGCATGTTTGAGCGAGCACCGTCGTACCAGCAAGTATTGCTATTTCAGCTTATGAACTTCATAAATAAGTGTGAAAATAGCACATTTTATCAGATTTTCATTTCCGGGTCTGGAACGCTGACCCACAAATTTTCCACGTATTATTTTATTGCATTTAATTTTAATGATGCTCTTTCTTTTCCCTTGACAGTGATTTGATGTGAATAGAGAATTTAATCATGGATACACGGCAAGATGATGAGTATGTCAGAATGTTATTGGGCACCGTACCCCGAGAAGAAGAAAAGGAAATAAAGGGCTGCAAACTGCCAACTAATAGGCAGGTCTTACTATGTCTGTTAGCAAACCTTCGGGATATGCATTGGGACCAGGCTTTATCTGCCACCATTGACAATGTGCTTTTGCATTACCAGAAGGCGAATGTCCCGACCATTACAGGCAGGAACAATATTGGCCGAGTGATTAAAACTTACTATGACAAAGACTACATGATGCTTATGAAAAAGAATGAGGATAGAAGACGGGCTGATGATCCTGGAATTATGAAGTTTAAATCAGAATTGAGCCTGACGATGAAATTTTATAAGAACACAGTGTTGAAAGACATGGCGGCTGCGAAAAAGGAGAAAACTCAGGCCGAACAAGATGCCATCGATACTGACATACTCTTTATGAAAAGCATACTAAGTGACAGAGTAGCTACCTACTCTGGGGTAAACAAAGTACTCACAGAAAAGGTTCAGAAGCGACAGAAAAGGCAGATGCGAGAAGAGAAGCGACAAGAGAGAGAGCAATGTGATCATGTTGAGAATGTACAGGCTGATATTGATTCACCTATTAGCTCTGATGAGGACGATGACATTGATGAGGCCAGCACTGCTGAACCAAAGAGAAAACATCGGAGAACAGTGAAAGAGGGAGTTTCAATTTTTGTGCCCCATGATATTCTGAAGTCGGCAGAACTTGTTTCATGCAGTGTTCGAAACAACATCTCGCCGACCCAGCTGAGTGCAATTGTGTACTCCCTTGTATCTGCATGTGGTAGAGATACATCAAAGCTGAGTCTAAATGCAAGGACGGCCCACCGATACCGAGCTTCCATCGTGTCAGAAATAAGTTTAAAAATCATGGATGAATGGCAACCATCAGACAAAGTACTGGTGCACTGGGATGGTAAACTTATGGACACGCTGGATTCCAAAGGCACTGATGACCGCCTGCCCATTCTTGTGTCTGGTGTCAATGGCACAAAGCTTCTTGGAGTCCCACCTCTTCCGCATTTGACTCAAAAAGCTGGCCTGGTTCAAGGAAAAAAGAGAAAACAGCAACCAAACAACTTCTGGTAGATTGGGAGTGGAACAGAATGTCGTTGTATGGTTTTCGACACAACTTCATCCAATACAGGTAAACCTATTTCAAACATCAGCGTGAATTTATCACGACATTAATACCAAAATACAGTGAATGATTAACAGAAATCTGCAAAAAGCACGTGCCTGAAATGGTGGCCTTAAACTACAATTAAATTTTTTTTTCAGGACAAAACAGCTGTTTGCGTCTCCCTCCAAAAGGAATTAGAGCGTGCCGTATTCTGGTGCGCCTGTCACAGGCATGTGGGCGAAGTCATCCTAGGTGTTTGCTGGGATTGCTTGAAAGTGGAGGGCTCTTCAAGTCCAAACATAATGGTTTTCCAGAGGTGAGTCATAAGCTTTACAAAATAACAAGGAATATTATTATCTAATGAACAAATTTAGTGGAATTTCTTTTATTAGACTTATAAGATATACTAACACCAAGCAAATGATCGATCATATCAATCTTAATACCCTAAAACAATGTTATAGATTAGTACGAATACAATAATCCCAATAATTGCATTTCTAGGTTCAAGAACCATTTCTCTCAACTGGCGTACAATGAAAAAAAGAAATACTACTACCCCGCAATGCCTGGAGTGTTTGAGGAGCGCCAGCAGGAGATGGCTGACTTCTTCCGTGAATCTCTAGCCCAACCATTTACACGTGCGACTACAAGGAGCTGGTAGAGCTTTGTCTGCTGCTTGTAACTAAAGAATCTGAGCCAGTGAACTTCACAATGGTCTACCTCGGCGCACTTCACAAAGCAAGGTGGATGGCTAAACTGCTCTATACCTCAAGATTGTTCTTTTGTCAGGCAGATCAAAGAGCAGTTTCCCAAAGCCGAGGTTGTGACTAAAAGTCAAATCAGCAAGTTAGAACGGTTTGCTGTGTTCACAGTCGCTGTTATGTCCCATGGTGGATTGTTTGCCCCGTTCCAGCAAGTGCGCCCTGAATGACTGAATTTGGTCGAAACTGCTGAATTTGCCCCATATGACGCCACAATAGTTGACAAAGCACGTGTGGCACTCGGTAGACACACTTGGTACCTAACTGAGGAGTTGGCCCCAGGCTTTGTTCTGTCCCAAGTACAAGAAAGGACAAAAGAGGAGATGAGGAAGGCCTTCTTTGCCATGAAGGCACTGAAGTTACTAAGAGAGTGGGGCTCAATCATGGGGGCTATGGAAAGCCATATCTTCCCCTGTCCCAGAAAGTGGCACTGCCCTGGGGACCTAATTGGGCCTGACTCAAGCCGGTTCTTCACCATTTTAGGCATGCCCTATCAGTTTCTCCACAGTCCAGCCAGTGAATGGGCGGATCATGACGACTACCTGAACATGAAACGGGTTGTGGACAAGCTTCAGGTCGTCAATGAGGCTGCAGACCGTGGTGTAAAACTTTGCCATGACTTTCTTAATGTTGCCAGGGATGAGGAGCGCTTTCAAGAAGTCATTCAAGTAGTTGAAAATGACAGACTCCGCGTTCCTAATCAGCGCAAACGATCACCTGTTTCCGAACAGAAATCATGGTTTCTTGCTCTAGAGAAATAATACCTTGTGAATATATGATAAAACCCTTAATGTACCATGAGAGAATAAGAATGATTAACTTTTTTGTGTTAGTGATAACAGCTTATGATGGTTGTGTAATCTCCTATATAGGCACGTATGCCGTATAAGCAAAATCGCTATTTTTCAAATTGCTGGTGCTCACTCGAATATGCATGAATCTTCAAACAATTGCACGTGGATATTTTTGATGTCAATATGCAACAACAAAATTTTGAACAGCATTGTAGGACAAAGTTGGGGCAACTGTCACACCCTAGTGGGGGTGAGTGAGAAAACCACGTTGTGCTTGAGGAAGAGTTTGCTGGTGCAATAGGGTGCGTCGTCAAGGTTCTTGCCAAATGATTTTCCGTACAACGGCCTAAAGGGACCGTTGAATATATTTGGGTAAGGTGTTGACGAAACAAAGCGCTGTTTAAAGTGAGTCGGAACTTACTGCAGGGCCGGGGGGGGTGAGGAGGTGAGGGTGCGTGTTGTCCTGAGAATGTCCGGTGGTGAATTCCGTGAGTCCCTCCACTATCCGTGTGAAGGCGGGGCAGGGCCCAATGCTAGTGGTGGCTTCTCCGGGGTCGCCGCGCCCCTGCCGTCTGGAGGGCAGTGGGACTCGACTCATGGCAATGCAATCTTCAATTCGAAAGTTGCAGTGGTTGTGCCGCTGCACATGACCGCGGGACAGTAAGACAGTAATTAATAACGGACCGCACGAAACGAAAGTCAATGTTATTGCAAGCAGGCATAGTTAATTTCACTTTGGATTTATGAGTACCGTATTTAAATGAAAATTTATTTAAAATCACTGCAAAAATAAATTGTCACTAGAAGCGTAACACAAGGATCACTGTGAAAAAATAACATTCGGTCACTCCGAGATTAACCAATTTGTAGGTACCGGTTTATAGCGTAAAGTTGGCACTATAATATTGATAACGGTTAATTGATTGTTAATGATTGATGGTTAATTATAAGTCATCAGCTCTATGCAGAACAAATAATGTTTAATAATGAGAGAGAACGGAATTTCTTTTTCTGACCTCTGCAAATGGATAGGCCGTGGAGGACCCACTGCGTGGCCAGCTCCCTCCCCGGTCCTGAATCCACTCGATCCATTACCTGTGGGGTCATCTGAAATCCATCGTTTACGTGACACCCATTGACAACGTTGAAATGCTTCGCCAACGTGTAGAACAAGGATGCCAGAAAATCTGAGCAATACCTGGAATGTTTGAACGCGTCAGGCAGTCTATGACGAGGCGTGTTCAGGCGTGTATTCAAGCGCAAGGCTGTCATTTTGAGCACTTCCTTTAAAGGTAAGGCGGATACTTGCTGGAACACATAACGGGCTGTAACTCGGAAACAAAGTGATTTAGGGCATATGTTTATATAAACTTTTTTCATTGTTTTCAGGTCCTGAATCCATCCTGAAAGCGCGTCCCACATGTTATGAAACAACTGTGTGAATATATATATATGATACAGACAGACAATGCATGGAACAAGGTACTCTTCTGGGAAAATTAAATAAACTATAGTACGAATAAGTAATGGTAAATGACAAACACTATAGTTTTTCTTTTTCATGATGTTAGCCCGACGTTGCCAGTAGTATAGCCGCGTTTGGCCAGAGGAATTTGGGGTGCTTTGAATCCTGCCCCTGGAGGGGCCCCATGGAGGCCTTCGCTTCCGTTGTGAGGGCCCCCTGGAGGCCTTCGCTCCGTTGTGAGGGGCCCCCTTCCTTAAGTCCCTCGCCCCATTTATGGAGTCTCACCGTCCTTAATGAAGGGCATTTGCCCGTCGAGGGGCCCATCGTGGGCCCCCCTCCTCCTTGGAAAAAAAAATTTCAGCATCGCCTTCTTTCACGAGAAAAAAAAAATCCTCCTGTTCTGTGGGATTCTTTCAAGGTCTTTCATGAGAAACAAAATCAAACAAAAACAAACATGCAAAATCAGGCAAAAACAAGCAAACAAACGCTGGAAGCGTTCGTGCATAAGAGACATTTCTGGAACACCAGCCTTCTGCTCATAGTGACATATATATATATAGATATATATGTATGTATATACTAGCAAATTTAGCCAACGTATATATTTTATATATAAGAACTGTAGTGTAAGGAGAAATAGCAAAGATTTCTTTAACGCCTTCCATGATCTCATCTTCTTGGCTTAATATATTAATAACAATACAACACAAAATAAAATTAGAATAAATACAATCAACTCATAAACAAATTTTGCCTTGTTCTAATTTAAGGGGCGGATATCATATTTCATTCCATTCGTATAGTAACGTGATAACAATCATCATGAACAACAAATATTATCATTCATATATATATATATATATATATATATATATATATATATATATATACAGGCCCGGATTTAGCTATAGGCGAACTAGGCGATCGCCTATGGCCTCGCGCCAAAGAGGGCCTCGCTCAAGCCGTTTTGCGCGTTCTGTTCAAGTGATATTAATGATTTAGAACTCTATGAAGAACTTAAAGCACTTTGCAGGTTTATACCTGAGAAAACAGATCGCGGAAATGCCCTTGTTTATATAGTACAAAAACAACTAAGTGAGATTTATCCTAATGTTTATGTTGCACTTCGAATAGTATTAACCATCCCAGTTACTGTTGCTTCGGCTGAAAGAAGTTTCTCGCGTCTCAAACTTATTAAAACATATTTGCGTTCCACCATGTCTCAAGCGAGATTGCAATCATTAGCTATGTTATCAATAGAAAACGATATAACAAATTCATTAGATTATTCTCAATTAATTGAAGAGTTTAGCTCGAAGAAAAGTAGAAAAGCATTGCTGTAATATTCAAGGAGCATCTGAACCAAATATTAAAGCATTAATATTTAGCCTGATAAGTCGATCGCTCACTATTATAAAAAATGAAATGTCAATATCTCTTATACATCACATATGAAAAACGTTTGTATACTATGGAAAGTCATTACCTATAATATCATATAAATCTTAGAAATCATTGCATTGTCTTATATTTTCGATACAAATCTTGATTCATATTATAATTTATACTTATTTGTATGGTTTATTTATATTTCTTACACAATTTCCATGCGTGATTATTTTGGTTTGGTTTAATTTTTAAGTGCTGGCATAGTTCTGTCTATGCGGGATTCTAATATTGCTGGTATAGTACCGATAATTAAGTCCATATTTTCATATATATAGGCCTAGGGCCTCGCAATTTCTAGATCTGCCTAGGGCCTCGCAACTTCTAGATCCGGCCATGTATATATATATATATTATATATATATATCAGCCCTTTCAAAAGACTAGGATGAAAGCGAATACTTGCAATTTATATTTTGTAAATTCAAATATCGATATCTTCCTTCATAGACGTATATTTTACCCATGTAGTTTTCTGTTATTTACAACGCCTCAATATATATATATTATATATATATATGTATAACATGCCATTATTATGTACATATATGGTGATTGTAAAGAAAAAAGTCTTTTTATTGCCGTTTGTACAGAAGCTGACAACAGAAAATACAGTCACAGTGGTCGACTGGAAATATAACTTGTACGTTTCTTTGTTTCGAGGTAATAGTTGATTATTGCATAGCTAATACGAGGTTAAATAAATTAATCTTTACCGACGATGCGAAATGTAGTTGTATTGAAGTTGTTGGTCCCATGACCAAGTATTTTACAGATGGGGCTGATAATTCGGAAAGAATCACAAATAACAGAGTTACCACCGAAAAAATTCGCTAGTCGTTTTCTTTAACTGTTTGGTGTCTGATCGAAATTTAAGGCATACTTGCTTATTTATTTCAATTTTTTGTATGAAAAATGAAGATGAATAAGTTTTTTGGTAGACCATTACCCAAATGCTTAATATTAATAATACAATGACAAATTACATACTAAGGATAGAAATATATACAATTAATGAGAAATACTACAGTACTTTCGCAGCTGTGCAAAGCTACAACTAGCCATTTTCATATCATAAATTCCATAGTTTAGAAGACGTAGGATAGGATTGCTAATAGTTTGGATAATCGGGGTGGTTGATTTTTTAATTCGTTGCATTAGACTGTATATAGACACACATATCATTTGAGTGGGACCTTTTAATACCAAACTCAATTAGTTCATAAGTTATTATTTAAGTGGCGTAGTTATAAGAACGTCTCTACTATTTTCTAAAAACATGAGGCGTTGTAAATAACAGAAAACTACATGGGTGAAATATACGTCTATGAAGGAAGATATCGATATTTGAATTTACGAAATATAAGTTGCATGTATTCGCTTTCATCCTAGTCTTTTGAAAAGGGCTGATATATATATTATATATATATATATATATATATATATATAAATTATAATATTTGTTGTTCATGATGATTGTTATCACGTTACTATACGAATGGAATGAAATATGATAGCCGCCCCTTAAATAGATAAATGAAATTAAAATTAATTTATTTAATAGTTTCTGGATCTATTTCGTAATGCAAAATATTAGAACAAGGCAAAATTTGTTTATGAGTTGATTGTATTTATTCTAATTTTATTTTGTGTGGTATTGTTGTTAATATATTAAGCCAAGAAGATGAGATCATGGAAGGAGTTAAAGAAATCTTTGCTATTTTGCCTTACGCTACAGTTCTTATATATAAAATATATACGTTGGTTACATTTACTAGTATATACATACATATATATATATATATAATATATATATATATATATATATATCACTATCAGCAGAAGGCTGGTGTTCCAGAAATGGATCTTATGCACGAACGCTTCCAGTGTTTGTTTGCTTGTTTTTGCCTGATTTTGCACGTTTGTTTTTGTTTGATTTTGTTTGTCTCATGAAAGACCTTCAAAGAATCCAACAGGGCAGGAGGATTTTTTTCCTCGTGAAAGTAGGCGACGCTGATTTTTTTTTTTCCAAGGAGGAGGGGGCCCCTCAAGGGGCCCCTCGAGGGGATGCCCTTCATTAAGGACGGTGAGACTCCATAAATAGGGCGAGGGACTTAAGGAAGGGGGCCCCTCATAACGGAGGCGAAGGCCTCCAGGGGCAGGATTCAAAGCACCCCAAATTCCTCTGGACAAACGCGGCTATACTACTGTGGGCAACGGGTCACTCGCAAAGAGGTCCCAATATATATATATATATATATATATAATTCAGTGGCATGCAGTCAGGGTAAGCGGGGATGCGCCGCCTACCCAGTTAAAGGCCAAATTATAAAAAGTCAGTATATTACTACAGCAACCGAAAACTAATATAAAGTTGTGATGTTTGTATAATGTGTATATATATAATATATTACAGGGTGGCGGAAAAGTCAGGAACCATAGCACATTTTATTAAATTATAATAAATGTTCGAATTGGTAGCCTTCCACTTGGAGACACTTTCTGACGCGTTGAATGCATGATGTTTGAATATTCCTTAACACATTGGTACTGATTTTGGCACACTCAGATGTGATTTTAGCCTTTAGAGAACGTATGGATCTGGGTCGATCAGCATAGACTACCGACTTGAGATGGCCCCACAAGAAAAAGTCAAGAGGCATGAGGTCTAGAGACCTAGGTGGCCATTCGACGGGCCCTCGTCGTCCGATCCACTTGCTTAGGAATGTTTCATCTAAAGAGCTCCGGATGATGGTTGCGAAATGTGATGGTGCACCATCCTGCTGAAACCACATCTCCTCCCATTCTGCCAATGGAATGTCGTCCAGTATGGGCATTAGAAATGTTTGCAGCATATGCAGATATGTTTCACCTGTTACATTGCCATCGAAAAAGTACGGACCAATTAACCGATCCCCCCAGAGCACAGCCCACACCATAATTCGTGGATCGAATTGCACATGTCCTTCCTCCATCCAGTGGGGGTTCTCATTGGCCCAATAGCGTGCATTATGCCTATTGACACAACCGCTGAGGTGAAATATCGTTTCGTCGCTGAACATGATCCTTCGTTGAAGCTGTCGATGTTGTAGAAACCACTGGCAGAACTCTACACGACGGTCTGTGTCATGACCGTGCAGTTCCTGAACGAGTTGGACTTTGTAGGGGTAGAAACGATTTGTTGTAAGAATTCGTTGAATGGATCTTCTGGAGACACCCGTTTCCTGGGATAACTTTCTTAAGGACTTACGTGGGCTGTTTTCGAGGCGACTGAGTACCGTTGGTGATGTTGCTGCATCGGTTGAACTTTTTGGCCGGCCACTACGCGGCCGATCATGAACACTTCCCGTTTCTTTGAAGCGAGTGAACAGTTTTCGAACTGATGCCTGAACAACTGGCGGCCTCTCAGGGTGTTTGTCATTAAAAGCAGTAGCAACTGATCAGTGTATGTTACCACGCCTTGCACACATTAAAACTATCTCCACCCGTTCATCTATTACCAGTTTCTGTGCCAAAGGTTCAACAACAAATCTGAAAAGAACAAAACATATATTAAAACGCAAATTATTAAAATGTGCCTATGGTTCCTGACTTTTGCGCCACCTGTGTATATTTGTAGCTACCGCTTACCCTGTGGATACACCCACCGCACGCCACTGATATATATATATATATATATATATATATATATATATTGATCAACTTAAAAGTGTGCACTGCAATTTTATATAAGAAGCTTTGCAGAGCATACTTTTAAGTTGATTACCCTATACATACAGTATAGGTTTAGTTATATATTAGTAAATACTTCTCTCTCTCTCTCTCTCTCTCTCTCTCTCTCTCTCTCTCTCTCTCTCTCTCTCTCTCTCTCTCTCTCTCTCCTGAATAGCACCAGTAAAAAAGCGATCGTAACTACAATGTATTCTGAACAATACTTCGCTGCTGGAACTAATCCTTTTCCTCCGGTTGCTGGATCAGGATCTTAATTGATATCCAGGTTAAGAGATGGCTTATTAGAAGCAAGGACACGTGCTAATTATCTTAATAGGTGCGTCGGGGCGACATTCCTGCAAGGATTCAGGCACCGTTCCTAATGGCGCAATTAAAGGGACAAATTCCTCTCATCAGCGAAGAGAAACCATTAATCTTTGTCTAATTTTTGTGCCTTCATTTTGGTGGTTTTATTTATGCATGTTTTTGTTCTTAGGATTTTATCGATGCGTCGAAATGAGTCTGTATTTAAGGGAGTAATTACGTTTATAACTAATTACTGTGTAGAAGATTGGAATCAAGTTTTAAACAATATGAACATAATATTACATCCTAAATTTATATGATCTCGTTTAATGTAATTCAATTTTAAAATTTATTTTTTTTATTTTATAACCTTTATACAGACTAGTCTAGCATTTTAACGCAGATTTTATATAAATTTGTACCGTTCAGATGTAGCTTCAGAAAGAGGTTCGCCTAAGAACTTAAAATTTCTAAAAGCATCAAGATTACTTATTGATCATATTCCGTTTTCTTTTGGATATTTTACTGTGTTTGGTGTCAGTAATAAAATTTCGAAAGCAAAATCCAGTTATTAATTCGTTATATTTGGCGTTCTTTACAAATTTTGTTTGTAGCCAAACTTCTTTTTCCTAATAAATAATGGTGGAGTTGTTTAGCCTCCTTGGTAATATCTGAAGTCACATGACAGAGGGGACACACAGCTTTACGTAGGATCCGAACATAGGTTCGTTATATAATATAGACGCAGACGACGGTCTCCCACACAACTACTACCCAGTTCCAATGTCTTAACTTCGCTGATCTGTTACGACACTGAGTGTTACGACACTTCCCACGACGTAGCCCAAATGTTTCTCCGAAACTGTTCGTAAAGTGTATTCGTAACTTCATTTAATAGTAGTGAACAGAAGTAATAGAAATTTTTATTCTAATCGGAATAAATCTACTAATTCAAGTGTCAATGAATTTATTTAAATCAAGCTGCATATAATATATATATATATATATATATATATATAATACTTTATATCAAATATAGGATAAATATTTCATTATAATTTACCTGTAAACTCATACATTTATATTACTGTAATTAATATACATAAAACGTAAGCTCCCTATCTTATTCCATAAATCCATCTTCATAAACAAATACTGTAGGGACCAGCCGGTCTGTTGCTGTTTGGTGTCCTTTGTATTCCTTTGTATGCAAAAGAAAGATGATAGTTTATGATAAAAGATGTAATCTTCAGCTTGTTTACTGAGCGGAAAATTCCATTTTAACCCTAATTTTAGCGACCAAAATAAAACCGAATTAAAAAAACACTGCGTAATTCTTAATTACCTTCCAAATCATAAATTTTAAACACACTTATTTAAACTGATTATGTAGTAGGAAAGATTATTTCTGCAAATTCATCCTTATCTCAACTTCATCGGATCAAAGTAGATATTTTCAATCTTTTATCTGCAGTTTCATTTCTTTTTATCCGTCACGGATTAGAATTTTATTGTATTTGTCAGACCTGAAGTATTTTAATTAAAAATACTTCAAAAAAACATGTAAATATTTTAGTTGTTATCATTATTCAATTACGCTCTAAATTCAATTGGGTTCTAAATTCAATTACGTTCTACTTGCATATATCTCACTCTTGGTCATCCTCCTTTTGGGATTTCGATGAAACTTTTCCTATTGCGCTAGACATATCAAAAGCTTTTGTTAGAGTCTGGCACAAATCTTTAATTTCTAAACAGCCCTCCTTCGGTTTTTATCCTTCTATCTGTGCCTTCATCTCTAATTTCCTTTCTGGCCGATCTATAGCTGCGGTTGTAGATGGCCACTGTTCTTTTCCTAAAGCTATCAACAGTGGTATTCCTCAGGGTTCTGTCCCGTCGCCCACTCTTTTCCTTTTATTTATTAATGATCTTTTAATTCGCACTTCCTGTCCTATTCACTAATATGACAATAATTCCACTCTTCACTTCTACACCCGTTTTCCAAAGCGTCCCTCTCAACAGTCACTCCATGATTCGCGTAAGGCGGCAATGGAGCACCTGACCTTTGATCTTTCTGCTATATTTGATTGGGGCAGAGAAAACCTTATGGCTTTCAATGCCTCAAAAACTCAGTTCTTTCATCTGGCTACTCGTCACAATCTTCCACACGACTATCCCCTTACCTTCAACAACACACAACTCAATTCTTCCTCTTCTCTTGGCATTCTTGGCGTTTCCTTTTCTCGTAATCTTTTTTGGAAAGATCACATATACTCTCTTTCTAAAACAGCTTCTAAGAGGTTAGGTATGTTGTACCGCCTCCGCAGTTTCTTCACCCTCGCTCAGTTGCTCTCTCTGTACAGGGGTCTTGTTCGCCCCTGTATGGAGAATGCTTCTCATGTATGGTGGGGCACAACCCACACAGTCCTACTTGACCGGGTGGAATCAAAGGCTTTCATCTCATCATTCCCCCCCCCCTCTTACTGACTGTCTTCAATCCCTCTCTCTTCGCCGCAATGTTGTTTCACTCTCTCTTTACTATCGCTATCATAACGGACATTGCTCTTATGAACTCTCTAAATGCATGCCTCCTCCTTTAAGGAGAGCACGCCGTACCAGTAATCAGTAAGAGGCGGGGAATTGATGAGACGACAAGCCTTTGATTGCATCCGGTCAAGTACGGCTGTGTGAGTTGAACCACACCACACATGAGAAGCATACTCCATACAGGGGCGAACAAGACTCCTGTACAGCGACAGCAACTGAATGGGGGTGAAGAAATCACTGAGGCGGTACAGCACACCTAACCTCTTAGAAGCTGTTTTAGAAAGAGAGTATATGTGAGCTTTCCAAGAGAGATCACGAGAAAAGGAAACGCCAAGAATGTCAAGAGAAGAGGAAGGATTGAGTTGTGTTGTTGAAGGTAAAGGGATAGTCGTGTGGAAGATTGTGACGAGTAGACAGATGGAGGAACTGAGTTTTTGAGCCATTGAAAGCCATAAGGTTTTCCCCATTCAAATATAGCAGAAAGATCAGAGGTCAGGTGTCCCATAGTCGTCCAACGCGAATCATGAAGCAACTGCTGTGAGGGACGCTTTGGGAAGCGGGTGGAGAAGTGAAGAGTCGAATTATACACTAGGGGACAACATTTTTGTTTCTTGAAAACTATTTGATGTTTCTTATAGAACGTTTGATGCTGATTCCAAATATGGTTTCAGAATCTTTCTATCACCCATAGTTTTCGAGAAAATATTATTTCCATTTACTCAGAGTTTTCCCAAAATATTAGTTAAAATTAAGTGTACTAATTTAATTTTACTTTCTTTTTTTTTCAGGTTAACTATATTTAATAGTATTTTTTGCATTAAAAAAATATAGCTATTTAAACAAACAGATTTTTAATAAAAAGACAATTTTTTTTCAAGTTTTGCTCAAATTTTAAAATTTTTCATAGTAGAAAAAATTGCTTTTTCATTCCAAAAAGTTTTCCGTGATTTCAATAATTTTCCGCCAGCATGAATCGAAACTGTATTAATCCCAGAAATACATTTTGCTACGTATGTGGAGAACTGACCATAATGGCACAGAGGAAGACGATGACCCCACTCGTGAAGAAGGCTTACGAACTTTATTTTGGATGTAAGGTAGGCGACCAAGACAAATCCTGGGCACCTCATATCTCATGCATTTCCTGTGCCGTCACTCTTAGGGGTTGGATTAAAGGTATCCGCAAATCTATGCCATTTGCCATACCAATGATTTGGAGAGAGCCCAAGGATCACCTAACGGATTGCTATTTTTGTATGACTAACGTTTCAGGATTCTCTGCCAAAAATAAACATAAAATTCAATACCCAAATCTTGCATCTGCCATGAGACCAGTACTACATGACGATGCTAACCCAATTCCAACTCCCCCAAAGTCATGGACACTGGATGAAGAGTCTGAAGTTGAACCAATGGAAATTGATGACACTGAAGATACAGACTTTCAGCAACCTGAATCAAATAAACAACGTATGATAACGCAGGTTATGCTGAATGATCTCGTGAGAGATTTGGACCTTCCGAAAAAGAAAGCGGAATTATTGGGCTCCAGGTTACGTGAATGGAATTTGCTGGCAAAAGATACAAGCATATCGGCGTTCCGCACTCGCCAAAAAGATCTGATGCAGTATTTCTCCTCGTCAGGTGGTTTATGCTACTGTAATAATGTAAATGGACTGCTGTTAGCTCTCGGTCATGAGCACAAATCTGAAGATTGGCGTTTATTTATTGACTCTTCGAAGCTAAGCCTCAAGGTTGTACTACTTCACAATGGAAATAAATACCCTTCCATTCCTGTAGGGCACGCTGTCCACATGAAGGAATCTTACGAAAATATGAAACTCATCCTTCAGCAGATTAATTATGACCAGTTTCGTTGGTATATATGTGGGGATTTAAAAGTCGTCGCGCTTCTTCTGGGAATGCAGCTCGGTTATACGAAGTTCTGCTGCTTCCTTTGTGAAGACGTAAGCGATGAGCATGGAGAAAGGTTCCACCAAGATATAGCTACTATGGAGAAACGCTACCAAGGGAGGTGGGATCCGGCAATGTTAGCTGATTACTGCTGGACATTGATGCGAGAAGCTCCTAATGAAAACCACAAGAGAAAATCAGTGACAAAGAAGTTTTAAGAAGAATATTTTAAATGCCAATCTGCCACTAATATAATTTTTATGAAGTATTTTTACTAACTTCTATACACTTTTTGAATAAATATTAAAATACAAATGTCTCAGTAACCTTGGGTGATAGAGAAATTCTACGGCTATATTCGGAATCAGCGGAAAAACTCCTATAAGACCGACCTGTTCACGTCCAAGAAACAAAAAAAAAGTTAAAATTTGTTCCCCAGTGTTATCTGGGCAGACACAGAACCTTTAAACGAAAGGATAGGAATATAATGATTCCTCTGTTGAAAACACTGATCCTACCCAAGTTGGAATACTGCTCGGTCCTAACATCCCCATATAAAAAAGAAGACATTAGACAGCTAGAAGGGATTCAGAGAAGCTTCACAGCCAAGATCAATGGGTGCAGAGAATTTAATTACTGGGAAAGGTTACGCGAATTAAACCTATATTCACTGGAAAGGAGAAGAGAGAGATACACCATTATTTACACTTGAAAAATAATGGAGAAACTAGCTCCAAATCTTACTCTGAACACTATAACCCCCCAAACAACAGTGGAAAGTAGAAAAGGAAGACTGTGTTTTGTTCCCAAACTAAAGGCCAGAGAGGGAACACCCTCAACCCTGAAAGAAAATAGTTTTGTTGTGAGAGGACCAAGCCTGTTTAATCAGCTGCCCAAAGAACTAAGGAATACGAGTGGTGTTGCGGTGGACAACTTCAAAAGAAAATTAGACGCCTGGCTCAGAACAATCCCCGATGAGCGGGGTGTACCTGGTTATGTGAGGTGGAGAGAACAAGAAACCAACTCTCTACTTCACCAGGCCAACTCGAGAGGAGGGGCGACAAGCTTGACCTTCGTGAAATGAGGAATCATCGCGCGGAACATTTGAAAGGTTGAAAGGTGTATATATATATATATATATATATATACACGAGTACACACACACACACACACATGTGTGTATATATATATATATATATATATATATATATATATATATATATATATATATATATATATATATATATATATATAAGCTTATATATAAAATGTGTTTGTCATTTACCATTACTTATTCGGACTACAGTGGATTCAATTTTCCCAGAAGAGTTCCTTGTTCCATACACGGTCTGTGTGTAACAGAGATATATACAGTATATGGGATGAATTTCACACTTAAACACTTGTGGGTTTGCATCATGTATATATAGATATACATACATACATACCTCATCAACCTCATTTTAGTTCCGTGCGTTGGTCTCTCTTCACACGAAGGTCACGCTGGTGGCTCCGGCTCTTGGCCTGGCTTGGTGGAGGAGCGAGTTGCTCTCTTGCGCTCTCCACCGCACATAGCCAGGTACACCCAGCTCATCTGGTGCCTTCCTGAGCCAGGCATCTAGTCTTCTATTGAAGACTTCAACTTTGACCCCTGTAACTTTTCTGAGTTCCTTTGGAAGCAGGTTAAAAAGTCTTGGCCCCCTGGCAATCAAGCTATTTAACTCTAGTGTTGAAAAGGTTCTTTGTCTTGCCTTTCCTATTTTCCAGCGTTGTTTGGATGATAATTCGGTTTAGTTTGTGGTTTGGTACCAGTTTTTCGATCATTTTCCATATGTAGATTATGGTGTACCTCTCTCTTCTTCTTTCCAGGAAGTACAGATTTAGTTTATGTAGTCTTTCCGAGTAGTTGAGCTCTTTACAGCCATCAATCTTAGCTGCGAAATGTGTCTGAATTTCTTCTACTGTAGTTTATTAATTTCTTCCTTTTTACATGAGGACGTCAAGACTGAGCAGTATTCAAGTTTTTGGTATGATCAGTGTTTTCAGCAGGGGAATCATCACTGTCTTGTCCCTTCTTCTGAACATTCTTAGTACCTGTCCCGCCACTGTCTTTGCTTTGTTTATCGCTATCTGAATTTGTGTTTCGAATTTCGCATCATCTGTCATTATAACCCCCAAATCGATCGCTTTCGTGCTTCTCTGAATTCCTGTCTATCTGGAGTATAATATGGAGTCTGTTTAAGTTCCTCATTTCTACCATATTTCAAAAGCTGAAATTTCTCGGTTTAAATGTCATGTTGTGTCTTCTGACCATTTGTATATTTTGTTCGTATCCCTCTGCAAGGCCTCCACCTTTTGGAAAGAGGTGGAGGCCTTCTGCAAAGGATGTTACTATAGTATTTATGGGAAAACTATATATGCTTACAATATGGTATCGTATGTGATACCTTTACTTCTTAATTAAATACAAATTATTAATTCATTGAATTAAATATCTACAAAATTGCCTCGGGATGGCGACATAGCCTACTGGGAATGAAAATAATTGCCATACATAGAACCCAATATGGAGGCATTGGGTCCACATAACAAGAAAAACGAATTATTTCGTATCAAAATTTTCTATTGCTGACTCATGAAAATTACTTCGAGAGAAGAGTCAACGAACTTTGTAAAGTCATCGAACTTTGTAAAACCAGCGAATTCCTCAGAGAAGATTTATATTTGCGGCACTGAGAGTTGCTTATGTTAAGCAATGATTTTAAGCAAGGAAGGTGTACTTAAACTTCCTATAAGTTCTGAGTGAATAACAAGTAATATAAACCTAATAACTCAAAAGGATAGGCCTATACCTTCAGGAATTTAAATATAGTGATTGCCTATATTAATTAAATCAAATCAACTCGTTGTGTAACTCCATCGTATAGCGGCCCTATATCGAAAAAGATCGTCGCGCCCTACAACCAGAAGCGAGACCCAACGAAATGATAAGGCAAGGTAATTTCTTTCTTTACCATTAGGCAGCGCTAAAATACCGAAGGCAAATAAATTTAACATTAACCAATAGAAACACTACTTAACGAGGTTCTTTGAAGACCTCCACATACATAACTCTTTAACGAAAAACCGTTGGGCTTTTGTCGTTAACTCTCCACTGAAATCTGCTGGAAATTTCCATCGGATGAGAGGTATCAGGCAATCAACCCATAGCTCTATATAGTTTTTTCAAACTATTGCTGTGGAGGCCTTCTGCAAAGGATGTTACTATACTATTGCTGTGGAGACCTTCTGCAAAGGATGTTACTATACTTTTGCTGTTTACTTCACTGTCTATGTCTGTTAGTATGATAATGAATAGGAGTGGGGCCAGTACTGTACCTTGTGGTACTGAGCTGCGTACTTCCAACTCTGATGATGATATACCTTGAATTTTGACGACCTGTAGACGTTCTCTGTTTAAGTTGTAGATCCATTTTCCCACTTTGCCTGTTATTCCCATACGTTTCATTTTATGTGCCATTATACCATGATCACATTTGTCGAAAGCTTTTGCAATCTGTGTATATAACATCGTAGTTTTCATTTCCTTCCAGTGCATCTAGGATATTGTTATAGTGCTCTATCACTTGTGATAGGCACGAGCTTCCCGATCGGAATCTGTGCCGAGTTCTCATTGAATCTTTTCTGTGTTTCCAAAGTCATATTTTCTCCCTGACTAGTCTTTCAAATATTTTGGTGAGATGTGATGTCACTGACCCCGGTCTTAGTTCTTTACTTGAGACCTATCCCCCTCTTATATATAGGAACAATGTTTGCTCTTTTCAAGATGCTCTGTTTTTCCCCTGTGTCTAGGGATCTTCTCCATATCTAGTATAAGGGTGTAGCTATTTCATTTTTACAGTTTTTAACACATTCGCCGCCAGCACTTTTTAAGGTAACCAGCCACCGCCAGCATTTTTGCAAGTTTTTACCCACCTACAAGGTCTCACCAAAAATTTAAAACTAAAGATATCTCTAAACAAAATATACCAAATATATACGTTCAAGACGAGATTTCCTGTCTTTGACGGTCAACTGATCTGTGTCAAAAAACGAGATTTCTCGTCTTTGGCAGTGAATGTATTAATCAATAATGCGTTTCATTTGTCCGGACCTGCAGCTGAATGTGGTTTCATTTATCCTATATCTCTCGCTACATTTTCAGGTATCGCTTTGTCACTTCTTGGGTACTGAAGACTGATTCATACTGGGCTCTCAATGTTTCAGATATTTCTTTTAGATCGTCAGATAGTTCATTATTTCATTTCCTTGAGGGCTCGATAGTGGCGGTTGTTTTTGTTTTCCTTTTCGCATAGCTATAGAAGTATTTTGGATTTTCCTTTATTGCTTCTACCGCCTTTTCCTCTTCTCTCTCTCTGTATGACCCTTAATCAGAGTTTGTATTTCCCTGTCGACACTCTCCAGTTTTTCTTGTATTACTTTCCTGGTATTGTTGTCTCCGCATTAACTAACTTCACCGCTGCTCTCTTTCTTTTGCAGAATATTGTTCTCTTTTGCCTCTCTAACCAGTTCCTCTTTCCTTTTGGCTGTGCTTTCGGAGCATATCTTTCTAAAATTTTCAGCATCTTTTCTTTCAAGGTTGTTAGTATTTCTTCAGTTGTTTTATTCTCTAAAACAGTTCTCCACTCTATTTGGGCCATGTGTAATCTGATTGCTTCCCAATTTATAGTCTTGGAGTTTAAGTTAAAAGTCCTAAATTTGCTTCTTTCTTCAGTGTGGGTATTGTCTTTTAATGTTGTCGCCATATTTATTGATATCTCGATTATGTTGTGGTCTGAGATAATAGTTGGGGTATTTTTATGCAAAATCAAGTGCGTGTTATTCATGCATACCAGATCTAGGCAGTTATTTTTGCTGGTATTTTCTGTTATCTCCTCTGTCAGCATAAACTAGTTTGTGAGAGCCATATATACGAGCGCCACTCAATATATTTTTCCCCACCTTTTTTTTTCTTTGTGAACAAGTAGTTACATTCCATTTTTACAAGTTTTTATTTTTCCACATAGTCTCCATCCTTTTCTACGGCTTTCCTCCACCTCGAAGCAGGGGCCTTTATTCCTTGCTGGTAAAAGTCCGCTGGGTTCCGCTGGAGCCACCTCTTAATCTCCTCAACAACCTCATCGTCACTCTGAAACTTTCTTCCACGAATAGCATCCTTCATTGGCCCAAACAAATGGAAGTCTGAAGGTGCCAGATCCGGGCTGTGGAGGGTGGAGTAACACAGTCAAGCGCATTTTTGTGATGGCCTCTCTTGTTTGCAAACTGTTGTGTGGTCTTGCGTTATCGTGCAAAAGAAGGACGTCTTCCAGTTTTCTCTCCGGTCGAACTCGCTTTATACGTCTCTGGAGTCTCTGTAGGGTAGCAATATATACCTCTGAGTTGATTCTTTGTCCTTTCTTCATGATGTCCACCAGAATCACCCCTTTCATGTCCCAGAAGATGGTGGCCATAACCTTTCCTGCAGAGGGAGCCATTTTGAACTTTTTCTTGCGTGGGGAGTCTGCGTGATGCCACTCCATAGATTGGCGTTTTGTTTCAGGTTCAAAGTGGTGTATCGAAGTCTCATTCTCAGTCACAATTCGTGAAAGGAAGGCATCCCCTTCTGTCTCGTATAGAACCAACGACTCGGAAACAATTTCTTTTCTTTGGGGAACAAGGAACAAACCGTGAACACACTTTTGAGTATCGCAGTTGCTGAATTATCATATTCACACTTCATTCACTAATTCCTCGCTCCTTGTATGTGACGCGCCAACTTGATCGAATGATGCTGTTAACACGTTGCACAGTGTGAGATGTCACAGCCGATGCCGGGCGACTGCTGCGTGCTCATCATCGAGGCTGGCTCTTCCTCTCTCCGATGATCTCACACGTTTAGACCAGCGTCCAACTGTGCTTCGATCAACAACAGCATCTCCGTAAACGTTTTGTAGACATTTGTGAATATTTCCAATTGTTTCCTTCTCTGCGGTTAAGAACTCGATAACAGCTCTCTGTTTGCGACGCACATCACTGTCAGACGCCATTTTCGAAACTGCGTTAACCATCGGTTTTATACAAGGGCGTTTAAAAGCAGTTTTATACAAGGAGGGGAGGTTCAAACTGGAAAAATCCGGTTATGTGAAGCGCAGAAAGTTCAAACTTACGGCCCAAAAGACATTTCAGCCCCTTGGCCTATTAAGCACACCGGACAAAAAATTAGTCACCCCCTCTCAGAATGTACCTAATAACGTGTGACGGCGCCTCTGGCCTTGATAACCGCACGAATCCGGCGAGGCAGAGACTCTACGAGGTTGTGCATGTACTGAACATCGATTTGCTGCCACTCGTTCATCAGCCGGTCCCGAAGTTCCGCCAGAGTCCGTGGGTGTCTATTTCTGCGCTTCACTTTCTGTTTCCAGCCTGAACAACACCTTCGACGCATTCAGGATTAAAGGCTTCATTGGACCTGCGATGTACTCGTCGCCTCCCATCATTGGAGAACAAACAAAAACGGGACTCATCGGACCAAATTACACGTTTCCAATCTGCCGCAGTCCAGTTTTTGTGCCTCTGAGCCCATTTATAACGTGCCAATTTGTGACATGCTGTTAACAGCGGCCTCTTCCGTGGTACCCTGCTCCAGATGTCCATCGCATGCAGTTCTCGTCGCAATGTCCGGCGGCCCCTATTGTCGAGAATTGTTTTCCGGCTACAGTTACGCCGTCGATTTTCAGTTGATTGCGAACTACACCACTCTTTGTAAACTCGCTGGACAGTACGCGTTGACACACCAACAAATTGGGCTACTTCAGACATTTTGTGTCCGTGGGCTCTGCCAAACACGATGGCTCCTTTTTGCCACTGAGTAACGTCTGCCTCACGACCCATTTTGCAGACTATATCCAACACACACTTTGTTCTTCACCACCTCACGAAACAAATCTGATCCTGTGTGCTACGTCACCGCTACTTGTCACTTACCAATGCTACATCAGCGCCCTCTGTGTGACCTTGAACTTCCTACTATCGGTGCTATTAGGGGTGACTAATTTTTTGTCCGGTGTGCTTATTTACCTAAGAAAAAATGGTGGGGCAAAATATATTGAGTGCCCCTAGTATATACGAGGGTGGGCTGAAAAGTAATGCCTCCACTTGAATAATTCTGGGTTGTGTAGAAGTAGCCAGATAAAACGGGTTTTGTGTTCTAATTTGATATCCCCACCCCATTCCAGATTATGTAGAGGTAACCAGATAAAACTCTGTTTTGTGTTATAGCCTAATATAGCCTACACTCATCCACACGTTGGTTCAGTATCGATTACAATGGAAAGGAATAAAGACGTTGCTCCCATAGACATTCATCGGTGAATGCAAGCTGTGTATGGAAAACAGTGTGTTGATGTGAGTACCGTTCGACGTTGGGCGAGGCAGTGTAAAGAAAGAGAAGCAGGGCAAGAAGATTTGGAAGACAAACCGCGAAGTGGAAGACCTGTAATGGCAACCGACGAATCTCATCGGAACTGCGTTGACGAACTGATTCGTGGAAATCGTCGCATTAAACAAAATGAAATTGCTGCAATGCTCAATATCTCCAAAGAGCGAGTGGGACACAGTATCAGTATTCTCTGTTACCGAAACGTCTGCTCCAGATGGGTTCCTCACATGCTCACTGCCGAGATGAAAACTGAGAGACTATGTATTTGCCAAGAAAATCTGCAGCGCTTCGAAAATGAAGATGAATTTCTGCACAGCATTGTGACAGGAGACGAGAAGGAGGTCCACCATTATAACCCTGAAAATAAACGGCAATCCATGGAATATCGGCACAAAAATTCACCGCAACCAAAAAAATTCAAAGAGGACGGGAGTGTGACATAGAAGTGGTTAGGCGCCATGTTGTATACTATTAGGCTTCATTATTGCAGCAGCTTTTGTATAGTGTTGAAGCTTTCTGGGTACCCTAGCCATTTCACCAGGTACATTTTTCTCTTTCCTGAACCTTTGCTGCGTAAAATTTTTTCAATTTTAAACATTTTTTCCTAAATTAAATGCCTTTCTGCAACTCCTCGCGTAAAACCTCCTGCGATTTCTTCCCCATTCAAATCTTCAACGTAATACATCATTATCTCGCCTTAGGTCTCATAGCACTAACTTTAAAAATCTCACGTGTCCATCCTTGCTCAAATCCCTTCGCGAATTTATTTCCCGAACGTGATAGCCTTACATATCATTGATTTTGAAAGTGTAGAGTGTGGCGGCGGTGTTCCATCTCTTCTCACATCAGCCTCTGGCGCGTACCTCTTTCTAAAACTTCGTTAGTGTTTGCCAATCGTGCGATGGTGTGAACGGTTGTATGACGAGGCCAATGATCCCAGAATGTTTATATATCTGTATGTGTTTTTATGTGTAAAATAGCGATGCATGCGTTCCTTTATGGTACGTTGAACTCTTTCAGCTAAAGAGGCCTTATGTATAGAATTGCTAGTGTAGTAACTGATATTAAACTCTGTCAGCATGTTCTGAAAAGCGCGGCCTATAAATTCTTTCCCCATATCCGTACAAAAATAGCCAGGAACCCTGTTTTCTTTCAACATCAGCGTTTTGGTAGCTTTAGCAACTGTTTCAGGCGATTTATTTTTCAGAGGAATTAGCCACAGATATCTAGAGAATACATCTATTATGAATAGGATGTAGCGGTAGCCATCATTATACACTGAATATCTTTGCATGTCTGTTAAATCCGCTTGCCAAATAGAGTCAATCGAAGCCGCTGTTGTCTTGGCTGTTTTAAACCTTTTTCTCACCGGCTTATGAAGTGTATAAGCATCCTGCTCCCGCAAAAACCTCTCAACATCTTTTTTCCCTACTCCATCATTGTAAACACTCTGTACAGTTATTACCGCCATAGGAGGCGGGTTAGAAATGTCATAATAGCGTTTTCTTAATATGTTAGCCATTTGCGTATTTTAGAGACACGTGATAAGGTTGGCCGTTTGTTCTCTTCTTTCTCTTTCAGAGATGCTACTGTTGGGGGTGATGGCGTACTCAGTTGTGACACATGCGAGACTTGATCCAAGTCTTTTAACCTATTCAGATTTCCTATCAATGTTTTGGGACATTTATTTGTTGTAGTCTTGCTTTAATATGCTTCCATCCTGTTGGTGAGGGCCTGTCCCACTTTCTCACCAGATCATGGACAATGTCGACGATATTGGATCCCTGTACCCTTGTTCCTTCAACAATGACCTCGCCTGTATCGGTCCACTGTATGATGGGGTCCTCACTCAATAGATTATAAAGACTTAAGCCTTTATTCCTCAATGTATGTGGGAGACTGCTTTTTAATACATGCTCGATGTGTTGCGTTCCGTTATTCTTTGGTTGGTCATCTCTAACGTCGGCCCATCCTATGTCGCATGCTCATCGTTGCTCGCGCTGTGCCTAATAACCACGGGAGCTCTGTCGGATTCTTATAATCTTCGTACTCATGAAGAAATTTCTGCAGAGCCTCTTGGTACAAGATCCTTTTCTCATCAGGTGACTTTTCACTGTTTAATAGGGCTAACAATTCGCTTTCCATTCTTTTAAGCCTGCTTTTACGGGGTTCTAGAACCGTGTCTGGATTCTTTGAACTTTGCAGTGAAGCATACACCTCGTGCGGAATCACTACCACTTTCTTCATTATATTAATCTAGTCAGTAAAGGTCCCAAAACTGAAAATAAGATGGGGAGGAATGATCCCCCTCTTTGTACAATAATTCGCTTTTTCTTCCCCACAGTTTGACTTTTACGAGCGAGCGCACGTATTATGTTCTTGTAACGACGTAGGCGAGCCTTCTGAGGGGGTTTCATTGGCACATTACATTTTATAACATTAAGACAGATTTCACAGATGCATTTTAAAAAGTCGGAGTCGATATTTTTAACAAACATCTGCTGCATGCCCGGGCAATCGTTGATAGATTTTTATTAATTCACGGTATTTCTTCAGCCTATTTGTCATTCTGGAATATACACCGAGGCTCGTTTGGGAATATATTCGTTCTTAGAAGCACCCTAAACGTGTTTCGCGGTGAAGGTCACAAACAAATATCCGTAACGCTGACTTGTAGCTTCTTTATAAACCTCCAAAAACTCCTTACGCTGATTCGGGAACATTTGATTGGCTAATACCCCAATTTGTGACACATCTCTACGTTGCGCGAATAAGACTAGATATTGTGTATTTAACGACACATCGCGCATGTATCTATTTTTGAAAAATAGATTCTGATTGATGAAGAATACGCTTATGTTAAGATGGTGGGAGAACACTGTAAATGTCTCGGCAAACGTTTTATCCATTTCCAACATGAGATCGTCAATTACAATGACTGTATGCTCATTTCCCTTTAACGAATTAACGTCATATACACCTTTGTGGAACAAAATATCATCTTAGTACTCGTTGAACACTGATTGATAGGTCGCATAGCACCATATTACTTTATGCACAAATTTTGAGAACATCTCCCCCTTATCTTTAATGGTTTTAAGCATAACAGTTTTACCAAATCCTGTGGGGCCATATATACTGTAATACATGTGGATGGGCTTGTGAACCTGAATTTTTCTACAGATTCCATCTCTAACACGTCACAACCCTAAGTAGAGCATTTAGAAAATGAAACAAAATTTAAGTGTTGCTCCTTATATTCTTGATTTTCTTCCTCCACAGAACCGTGAATAATGACGATGCACAGCACTCTTTCATCGATATTACGCAAGACCCCGATAACAGTGTAGCTACGGACTCCATCTCCGCTGACGAGCCCTCACCAGCGACACCTGTAGCATGCAACAGTTCAAAGCGGAAACATGATGAAGAACCCTCCACGTCATGTATAAACGTGCCAGGATTGCACCGTTGCTAGACCCCGTAATAGATCCCCAGCCTCTACGTCTTACGACACAACCCCACACTAGTCCTCCTCAAATATACCCCCTTATTCCTGTTCAATTCCGGGTACATCCTCCACACCAGCAGCACTCTCGTGCTGTGGAGGAAGGTATAACATTCGAACTGGTGCGCACCGCTACCCCACCCCTGCCCTGACTAGAAATCGGTACGTGGTCAGGGTTGACCCTGGAGCCCTGTATAGCAACGGTGTTGGACTGCGACGCGTAGTTGAGCGTGTTGTGGAGTTTGCCCTTCAGAACCGCGACGAACGTGAAGTCCGGACGAGGTTGTCCTTCAGGTTCGGTCAGATGACGGGATGTAGATGATTTTTGGGTAGTAATACCGTTCAGACGCTTGGCAGCTGTAGATAGAATATATCTTGGGCCGTATAATGCAGCCTCTCAAAGTAGTACAGCCTTCAATATGGACAACTTCACGTAGATATTGACAGAGTATTCCGGGTTGCGGGTCATAGTGCCCACCTTATACTCTTAATTTCAATTCTCAGTCTATTTACAGAAAGCATATAAACGTCGATCGTGGTTGCGGCTTTATAGCAGTAGTCTTAGTCATATGTTTGTACTGAATAACGGTCAAAAATATTGGTGCCTACGGTTGTGCAGCGTGCCCGTAAACTGGCTTCAGATTGTAAGCTTGAGTTTGAGTGTAATATGGGTCCTGAAGAGCTGAGAAGGGTAGAGCAGGAAATGAATGTTCGTATAGTTGTATTTGGAATGGATGATCGTATATGTGTATATTTTTAAAAGCTGTGTGAGATCGTACAAGACCTCTACTTATTTTAGGATTGTCAGGAACATCGTATCTCCCCATCCGTAATATAAGGACTACGCTAGTTATGATAAAAGTCGAAAATATGGAAGGCATCATGATTTGTGTAAGGGATGTCTCGAGTTTGCGGATGATATAGTGAAACATTGTAAGGAGCTACATGGTATGTGAGCAGTGTAAAAGCCCAAATGTGAAAGTCGTGTAGTTGAAACGAGAAGAGGAATGTAATGTGTGTAGACGTACATTTTTCAATAATAAATGCTTTGAGCTCCATAAGTCAATTGGCACTTGCAGGAAAATGGAATCTGTGAATGTGGCATGTTTCATATGATGAATAATTGGGTAAGTTTGTGCATAAATACGATGAAATTCACTGTTCTACATGTCATGAAAAAATAAGGCGGATGGAGTGAAGCATGTATGTTATATGAAAGATGCTAAGCCTAAAAATAACCCTGTATAACCGTGTACTACGATATAGAAACTTACACAACCTGAAACCAAAGAGGTTATCCACATCTACTCGTAAGCCAGACTGTGATGAGTGCATGGAGAGTCGAGTGTGATGAGTGTCACAAATGTGGTAAACGGACAAACGTTTTTAAAACGATTGCACACGACAGCCTGTGAAACTCTTTGTATCCTTATTTCAAATTAGCGGACAAGTTCAAAAAAATGACTGTGTATATTCTTGCCCATAACGGGCAAAATTTGACACACAGTTCCTTTATAAGGAATTGCTTGAACACGAGTCATCGAGATATTTACAGGCCCCTTGAAAAGGGGAACAAACTTATACAAATGCAGATAGAATAATGTTCAGTTTAAAGATACTTTATTATTCACACCTTGTAAATAGCCAAGCTACCCAAGGTGATGGGTGTAGCCGCTGAAGTTTCAAAAGGGTATTTCCCTTACACTTTCCTCACTAGCGAAACTTTAAATTACGTAGGACTGCCTCACCCCAAACATTACTTTAACTACACCAACATGAGTGATAGTGAAGATTTTGACCGCTACTACAACAGTTTTAATGAAACTAGTCCATACAATATAGCTGATGAATGTGAGCGTTATTGCGTGAATGATGTGCGCGTGCTTAGAGTATGTTTCCAGGCCTTTAGAAGGATGTACATAGCCCGTTTCAAATGCGATCCGTGCAAGTCAACCACGATCGCCTCATTATGTTTTACGGTGTTCAAGAATAACTTCATGCCTAAAGACACCTTAGCCGTCATTCACAGAAATCCCGCAGTTATGGGCACAAGGCTATTTACTGGCTCATACACATACAGCAACAGACCGGGTATACATAAAACATGCCCGCAACACGGGGAAGTACCCATTAAGGTCATGGTCGTGTTTTTTGGGTTGATGGTCTAAGTGAGGATCCAACCACTGTGAGAAGACTGTGTACTCTCTTAACGGCTGCTGGTGGCATGGATGCCCACGCCCTGAGTGTGCCTCACAGGGGACTCCATGAAGATCCCCGCCGACAGCCTCGCATGGACCCGTAACCGCGATCAACTTATAGGCTCCCAGTTCACTCACAAGATCGTGTGGGAGCATGAGTATGATGCACGATGGAAACAGATGGCCAGTACCTGAAGAAATAAGGGCCATCAAACGTTCAATGGTGTTGGACCCCTCAAATGCGGGACAGCTTGTTTGGATGGCGTACAAACCCATTGAAACTATACTTTCAACATACGGAGGGCGTGAAACTCCATTACTACGAATTGTTTTTATATCCCTACGTGATGAAGAACAATCCGTACCCCGTAGGTGCTCTGAAAACCTAATGGGCCCCGCCATGCAAATCATCGAGAGTTCTCAGCTAACTTGAGTCAGCGCTACTTTGGACTCTTTCGTAGAGGTGACTTCCCCCTCGCGACTTATGGATGCCGATTTACCCGTCGCTATAGATCAGAAGCTCATGTTTCCCCAGTGCGTGAAATGCGCAGAGGAGAACAATGGGGATTGTAATTACACACCCAACCAGCGTAAGATCAGAGGTGTATACACGCCCTGAGCTGGACCTAGCCGTTCGCCATGGATACAGAATATTGAATATATGAGGTGTGGAGGTTTCAGAAGTTACCCAACATTTTCACGCCATATATAAACGCCTTTTTGAAGGATAAGGTAGAGGCATCAGGGTATCCGCGAGTTGATACCGAACATGAAAAATCGGCTATATTTAGCGTTACCGTGCCCGTGAAGGTATACAGCTTGACCGTTCCCAAATTGTTAAGAATCCTGGCAGGCGCTTTAGTGCAAAGTTGTGTCTAAACAGACTTTGGGGAAAATTTGTATAGAATACTGGCAAAGGGAACGTTCATTTGGCACAAAGTTATAGTGAAGTCTGGGATTATGCCAACGCTACCGATAAAGAGGTTATGGAGATCGTGATTGTAGGTAATTCTTACATAACAAGTACAACATCACAGAACTGGCCACAGGTACCTCACGGTTACAAACATACCTGTAGCCAGTTTCACAACGGCCTACTCCCGCATCAAGCTTTGGGGAATACTGCACTCTCTTGGGCGGAGGGTGCTGTACGCTGACACAGATAGCGTAATATTCACAGAAAGGGAGGGTGAATACATGCCGCTTATTGGGGAATTCCTCGGAGAGTTGGCTCACGACATCAAGGATGAGTATGGTGATGGTGCATACGCTGACTCCTTTGTATCAACAGGGCCAAAAACGTATTTGGTACGGGTGAAGGTGGGAGAATATGAAATATATCGTGAAGGCTAAGGGTATCACGCTTAACAATGCGAACCGACGAGTCGTTAACTGTGGGGACCCACAATTTTAGGGCGCAGAAACCTAGGTGTGTGAAGGAACTTAGGGGTACGAAGGTATGCCGTAACACCTATAGGAAACGTTACCAGGTGACTGGTACCGATGATACCGTACCCTTTGGATACTTTAATCCTGGATTGTTTATATATATATATATATATATTTTTTTTTTTAACTATATGTTTATTTATTACGTATATTTGTTTTAATTAGAGTTTCATTTTCTCCTTTGTGTGCGTGTGTATGTACAATCCTAAGCTTCGCCCAGTGTAAGCTCAATCAAAGGGTCACGTGACTCCTGCTACTACCTAGACATATCTCTACCCTTGCGTGCTCAGTTGACCTTTGCAAGCCCTTGAGCTCAAACGTGTGTTTTCTCACGTAGACGAAAAATATTGATGGCTACTTTTGATATTGCGTGTTCGACGTTTACGAAGTGGTATTCGGTAAAGTCGGAAGATGTGGTGAATAATGAAAGACGACCTACCCCCTCTCCTTTGAGACCTTTAAGGCTACATTGAATCGCGCGAAGGAACAAGATGTCCAAATACTCTATGGATATAATGGACTACAGATGTAATGGACTACGTTGTAGGGCTAAACTGTATAAAAGCGTACATATACCGTAAGATGAAAGAAACAACGAGAGCAGAAGAGAAGCATCGGATATGGATAATGAGTCTTGTTGATGAATGGTGTGACAGGCGGTATTTTATCATGCTGTATCATACCGAGTACGCTTACCATGCGGCTGAGAATGTAAACCTTGTCATCATGGACAAGCTAAAGTACTTTTACCACTACATTCATATATATCATGACGAGGTTCGGAGTGAGGTTGTTTCTCTCAAATAGTGCACCGGATTGTTAATGTGTGGAGAACGTCTAGTGCGCATAAAACATTAAAACTGAAATTACCCCATGTTTCGGAAAATTGCCCGTTATAATAGTTACAAGTATTCGCATGATTCATGCTAGAACAAATCCTTACACGATTCAACAGCTTATGGTGTGACTCACTCCCCCCGTCGAGCCGATCCGCCCACACGTGGCTCATAATCATCTCAGAGCTTCAACAGACTGGACGTGCACTCCTCGAATACGATGGAACTTCCTTTGAGAAGCATTCTCAATGCCGCGTACGATGTGTCCGTGACGAAGTCATTGCGCGTGTTCAGGCGTGAAACCGGTGCCATTAACTATGTACTTGAAACGACTTGTAGACAAGGAAACTCTGGTAAACGTAATGTTATTTATTTAAGTGTTGAGGAGATGAATAGAGTCTTCGTGATAGTTGAGAAGTGGGGTGAGGACCGTTATAAAATACCTGCAGGTGTAGGTACAAGAAGGGAACAGATTAGTGATGCCCCCTCATATGCCGTTGTTTGTACGTTGTATATAAATGACGAGCAGCCATGTATTATATACGACTGATGTGGAAGAATGCATCTGATAATAACGTTCTTATCCCCACGCGAAACCGATTCCTCCTCAACAGAATGTTTGAAATCGTCGGATTCCGCAAGCTGATGCCTATATTAGATGCGCGTGTTAAGGATATGATTTATTTTGACACGGTTCTTGAATACGCATACACCGCTCTGCTCGATGGGTTTATCGAATGAACAAGGCGAGAATGGTCTAGAGCTGGATGCTTATTTAAAAGGTTTAGACTCTTCGAAATATCATGAACTTTGGTACAAAGGACTTGAGCGATACAATGCAAGGTTCGCCTACACTGTTCACCCTAAAGAATTGTACCTCTATATAATGAGCAGCTGTCGTTACGACTTGGAAGATTTTATCAATTGCCACTATGCGTTGTGAAGGAGAGTTCACGATTGAAAAGCTCGGGTCGGTAAGAAAAAACCCTCGATTGGAAAGGAGTGTTTATAAACTTGTATTTAATAATGATGTGGCTAACGATAACCTCTTTGTGCGTGCTTTTGAATGTATTCTATCCGCGTTAAAAGATAACTAGCCAACTGAATCTAAAGAGGCCACAAAAACAGTATTGAACGATATGAAGGCCATTTACATCGAGTATAGGTATCCCTATAACTTGAGCGGTGAAATAATGTTAAATCGTATTTACTGCATAGTGCAAAGCAATAATGATGTGACTGTAGACTCGATTTCGTGAGAGTTTAGTGTTTTATTTTAGCGCAGTAGAATATAAAG
This sequence comes from Bathynomus jamesi, assembly GCA_023014485.1. Taxonomy (NCBI): domain Eukaryota; kingdom Metazoa; phylum Arthropoda; class Malacostraca; order Isopoda; family Cirolanidae; genus Bathynomus; species Bathynomus jamesi. The sequence goes on along the minus strand of JAJOZX010001027.1, from coordinate 183,044 downwards.
CGAATGTAATTTGATGTATATTTATTTTTCAATATATTTAATTATTTAATATAATTGTATATATATATATATATATATTTTTTTTTTTTCCCTATACTAATATGCTGATGATTATACTCCATCGTTTTGTACATTATTTTTTATTTTCAATATATATGATTATTTGATATATATATATATATATAAGCAAACAACCACAGGGAAAAGAAAAGTAAACACGAAATCCGAGCGCTTTCGTGATATATTCGTGATATATTCACATCTCCCTGAAGATGTGAATATATCACGAAAGCGCTCGGATTTCGTGTTTACTTTTCCTTTTTCCTGTGGTTGTTTGCTTATTAAAAAGATCACGTGTTTTCTCTGATTTTACTGCATATATATATATATATTTCTCCTGTACTATTATATGATGGTTATACTCCATAGTTTTGTATATTATTATTTTATTTTTTGATTATAGATATATATTCCTTCGTTCGTATTTCTTATATTATTATTAATTTTATTGTATATATTCCTCGTTTGTATAGGATTATGTATTTTTTTCTATATATTTCGTGAAATTAAATCTAACAATTGGTCTAAATTAACAGAATGTTGTAATGGTTTTTTATTTAATTCTTTTAGTTGTGTATATAAATGATATTATTATTTAATTACGTGTATACGAAATGGCTGGTTATGCATTCTAAACCGACTGACGGATTTCTAAGCCAACTGTCAAGAATATACACTTTAATTAAATAAATAGCGAAATCTGGCAACTCAACAATAATAATGTACACCTGAACAAGTCATTTACGCCTTCTAAGTCAGATTAAGCCTCCTAAGCCAACACTGGCGGATTAAGCCAACTGGCTGATTATAGTACGTGTAGCGTCATGAGCGATCTGGAGGCACATTTCAGGTTTTGTACAATCAACCTTGCTGATTTCAGAAAAGAAATCAAAAATTTTCGGCAACAAGCAGAACACCTTTTTCGCATGTAAAAATTACAAAATTCTTGTTAATTACAGTTAGCAACACTGACTGACATGGTACTTCTGGCAGCTTTCTAATTATTCTCAGTGAGTCATCCCCTGGAATTTTTTAGTTCTACGCTAGCTCGCTTGAGAGAAACAAGTGTTTTTTCTTTGGATGGGGTGTTCAAAAACCCCAAGGTACTAACGAAAGGTGCGTTTTGTGATATATACATTATACACATTTCTTTGTTTTGTTGTTTTACATTGTTTATAAGTTTGTTATATGTCTTAGGGTATATATATACCTATGGATATTTATATCCATAATACATATGGGTGTGCAGTATATTTAATATATATATATTGGTAAACTTATTTTTTACCAATAAACCAAGCCTTATATATATATATACGCACACACTCATAATAATATATTTTTTTTATTTATACGTTTGTGTTTTTGTTTCAGTGTTCTTGTGTGATACTTGTTGAGTTTCGTTGGTACAATGAGCACGCAAAGAACACGGGGATCTGCCAGCCACATTGTCTTTGGTTCTCCAATATCAGAGCTTTCTCTGTCTGAACTTCCAACCCGTATACAAGTTGCAAGGCATTTCCTCTTCTTGAAAGACAACAATTACACCAGCAACAGGGAGATTCTTCCGGAGGTATACCAAACACTCATTGACCTTTGGAATCGTGCTAACATTCCATCACAGCCAATCAAGAATGTGAAGACCAAGCTGCTCCGATTGATGGAAAAAGGCTCACAAGCATCGAAGCAAGGCAAGCAGGCCACAAAAATCAAGAAGTTCGAGGAAAGCCTGAATCAATTGTTTGACATAGCTGTCTGCCAATGCGATGATCTGTCTGCATGCCACTGTGAAAAAGAAATGAAAGTTCCACGACGAGAGCATGCCTTTCTGATCGACCAGAGAACCACGCAGATCATGCAGATCAGTCGGGTGGATACGAATGTGACTCAGATGATGGAGAGAAGGAAGTCAAAAGAGTATCGGATGCAAGAAAGACAAAAAGAAGAGTATAGAAGAAAAACGGAACGGCATAAGGTAAAATCCTCTGCAGATGTGGTCGAATCAGCTCAAGCAGAAGCAGACTCCAGTGGTGAAAGTGTTGGTGATGAGTGGATGGGTGATAGTGCCCAGGAGGACAGGAACATCACACCGATTCCCACTGTTGCTTTGGAAGCTAACCGGTATGGTGTATCGAACAGGGCTGCTGCAGCTATCAGCACTGCAACATTGGTTGACTATGGCATCATTAGTTCTGATGATCAGATAAACGTAATTGACCACCACAAAGTATGGAGAGCACGGCAGAAGGTACGGAGGGATCTGAAGGAAGCAGTAACTTACCACGATGTGGAAGTCACTGCTTTATTTTTTGATGGGCGGAAAGACATGACACTTGTCAAAGAGAAAAAGGGGAACAAATGGTACAGCACAAAGAAAGTTGAGGACCACTATGTGCTGGTCGGAGAGCCTGGAACCTTCTATCTAAGCCATCTGACACTGGAACGAGAAACTGGCACTGTCATTGCGGATGGACTTCAAAATGCGATTGAAAAAATGGGTATTGCAGACAAGATAATTGCAGTGGGAGCCGACAGCACAGCCACAAACACAGGGCACGCACAGAAGTGGAGCAATACACCTGCTAGAGTGCCGCCTGGGTCGCCCTTTGCACTGGTTCATCTGTAGTCTGCATTTAAATGAACTCCCACTGCGCCACTTGTGCAAGGAACTCATCGGCCAACAGAATCTGCAACTCAATGGAAAGGACCAATTAGCAAAGCTTTGGCCACATGTGAAGGTTTGCCACTTTCCTCTAGAGGAATTCAATGTATTGCTGATGGCCACACTCTCCCGGATGTTGACCTTACTGAATTGAGTCGTGACCAAGCCTACCTCTACACAATGATGAAAGCGATAAGGACTGGTGTCATTAATGAAGATCTACGAGAGAAGCCTGGACCAATCTCCCATGCAAGATGGGTTACAACTGCCAGCAGAATTTGTCGGCTATATGTAGCGATGGCGCAGCCAAGTGATGAACTGTATTCACTCACACAATTTGTCGTGTGCCACACTAACGACACTAAACCCATGTGGTTTAGCATGAAATGCCATCCAAGGTGCACAGATGACCCAAAACATTTCCTGGAGCAAATGAAGCTGCTACGATTACTGCCACCAGCTAGCAAGACTGTCACATGGCCTGTGATCCAAAGAAATGCATATTGGGCTCACCCTGAAAATGTTCTACTGGCAATGCTTGCAGATGCAGATCAAGCAAACCGAAAATTGGCCATCGATGTAATCAAGACCATTCGACGAGCTCCCAAACCTGCTCAACAGCAAGTCAGAGAATTTCGGCCACCAACGATCAAACAAAGTGCTCAGAATTTGAAAGATTTACTTCTGTGCACAATGGAACCACCACTCACGGAGCAGTTCTCTGTCGCAAGATCACTGAAGAGCCCTTTGTTGTCCGGATACCATGTCATTCCCAAGGTGTAGAACGCTGTGTTAGGATGGTAACTGAAGCGTCTGGGGCAGTGTATGGAAAGGATTCAAGAGATGGTTACATTAGAGCAGTACTTAAATCCCGTGACTTTATGCCGTCATTCAAAACTAAACAAGATTTTAGTGTATCATTTACTAAATAAAACTATCTAGTCTACCTACCTACCTACCTACAGTGTATATGTTTATTCCAAAAATAAATATTTCTATTTTTCCTGAAAAGCAGTACATTGTAAGGGGTCAAATGATAGCTCAAACCCTAAGAAAGCAAGTGTCCAAAAGTTATGGGTATCTAGCAATTTTCACGATTTTCACATGCGGAAAAGGAGGTGTTGCACTTGTCATAAAAAATTTTGTTTTCATTTTTGAATTTAGGGAGGTCAATTGTACAAAACCTGAAATGTGCCTCTTGATCCGTTACACTTTGCCCAATGACGCAACACGCTACTGATTAGGACCTTATAAGACAGTGGATGCTCGGATGAACTCTCATTATGCGTCTGGCTGGAGCCAGGCGAACACCCCTCTCTCATTCTTAGGTTAAGGCTTAGGTTAGGTTCCCTTTGCCTGGTGAGGCCGTCCCACCTACTCCCCCAAAGACCCTCCTCCTTTCTCCCCCTCTCTTAGGTTAGGTATACTAGGGCGGAGTGAAAAACTCATTTTTCGAATTTTCAAATTGGCTAGTGTGGAAAATGTGTGGAGTAGTGAGGAAATAAGCTGGTATAAATTTAAAATCATAACATTAATATCTTCAGGTGCCACAATGACCTTCAATATTGAAAAAAAATTGAAAAAAGCAGATTTTAACCAATAATTACAGAAGAGTCCACGATGCACAATAGACAAGAATTTATTCACACTTGTATAAAAATAGCTCAGTCAACCTTTAAAAAAAGTTTCTATTCTCTAAAAACAGTTTTCTATAGTCAGCTCACTCAGCTGTCACGTGAGTACCTCGGTTCAGTGTAGCTGTCGCTCTCGTAGCAGGTGGGTGTTCTGTTGTTGGCGTTACTCAGCTAGTCTAAACTATATTTCTTATATATTTTGCATTTCTGTATTGTGTTGCCCTAAGTTTGCCATGTACTATTAACTGAAATTAACGTATAATTGATATTAGCTCTTTCTTTTTCAGATTTGTATATTTTCAAAATGTCTCGAGTTTGTGCAAAATCAACCAGGGCCTCAACTGAGTGCCCCATGTTTGGCATGGGGGAAGATTTGTGGCACAGGAATCTTCCTACATACGAAGGAGTTTTTAAATATTACTTGTTTGTAAGAAACGATTTGAAACAGAATACTAATAAAGATCCTTCAATATCTCAAATATTAGAACAAGTTGTTGATAAATTGAAAACAATTTGGGAAAGTGCTTCCGTCCCAATTCTGTCAGACAGGCGAATTGAAACAATGTTCAGAAGCTACCACGAAAAGTATCGTGTCATTATGAAGCCATACCAAAGCAGAAAAAATTCTGAAGCTTACAAAGCAAAGATTGATATGTTCAAAAAAGAAGCACACACGAAACTTTTTGACATTGCAGCGTGCAAGTGCAAAGTACTAACACAATGTTCTTGTCCCAAAGAAAAAACGGTTCCAAAGGAAGAAGTGACGTTTCTCTTAGATCAAAGGAGTGAAAGAAAACTGTTTATTGATAGAGTAGATATTACACTCTCAAAGAAAAAAGCATCTACGTTGCTAAGAAAGCAAAAAGAAGCTGTGAGGCTCACCAAAGAATCTTCACAGGAGAAATTGCAGGATACAAATGTTGAATTATCATCATCGACATCAAATAGTGAAAGTGAATCTGGCGAAATATCAGACGATACATTTCCAGAGCCAGTTAGCTCGAAGAGAAAGCTCGAACAACCTGAAGAACAATTATTCAAGAAAAGGAAAACTACAAATCTACCTTCAGTGGCTACTGCTTGTGACAGGACTGCAGTTTCAGATCGAGCTGCAGCATTCATTGTTAGTGCAGTATTGCAAGATATTGGAGAAGTTTCTATTGACAATACATCTGAAGTAGTGGATAGGAGTAAAATCAGAAGAGAAAGACAAAAGAAGAGATCAGAAATTATGAAAGATCAAAATCAGGTCCCAATCAGAGGAATCTATTTTGATGGTCGAAAAGATTCTACACTCTTCCAAGAAAAAAAAGAGTCCAAAGTATATCAGAAGAAGGTAACAGAAGAACATATCACTTTAGTGAGAGAACCTGGTTCAGATTATTTGGGCCATTATTCTGTGAATTCTGGATCAGCTGAAGAAATATGTAAAGGAATGTTTGAGTATATTGGAAATAATGACATGAACCTGGAAAACCTTGTTGCCATTGGATGCGATGGTGCAGCAGTCAACACTGGAGAAAAGGGAGGCGTTATAAGGCTTATAGAATTGAAGCTGAAGAAGCCAGTTCAACATTTAGTGTGCCAGCTCCATGCCAATGAATTGCCATTACGCCATTTAGTTGCAAAGCTGGATGGAAAAACATCTGGCCCCCGCGGATTCACCGGTCCTATTGGCAGGGAATTAGAGAACTGTGAGAGTCTTCCTATTGTCGAGTTTGAAAGGATTGATGCTGAGGAACCAACTGTAGACTGTGAAGATCTTAGCACCGACCAAAAATATCTAATTGATATTCATCAGGCCATAACAAAGGGATATTGCTCTCCAGATCTTGCTCATCGTAGTCCAGGCAAAATGGCACATTCACGATGGCTGACTACAGCAAATCGTTTGCTTCGTCTATACGTTTCAACTGTAAGTCCATCTGAGAACCTCATGAACATTGCTTCTTTTATAATGAAGGTCTACATCCCAATGTGGTTTTCTATTAAGCAAAGTACGTTTTTGTTAATGGCTCAAAACATGTTTCCAAAACTATTGAACTAACAAGAACACTGAATGACGAAGTAAAGGATATTGTAAACCCTGTCATACAAAGAAATGCATTTTTTGCAAATCCAGAAAATATTCTAGCATCAATGATTCATGATGACCGCAGCGCCATAAGAGAATTAGCGTGGAGGCGAATAAAGAAAGCAAGGCAAACAAACAAGGAAAAAGTTGTGAGGCGTTTCACAGTACCTGTTATTCAATTTGAAGCTACTGATTATACTGATTTAATTAATTGGCAAAAATGCATTGTCACTGAACCACCTGTGACAAGACACCTGACAGAAAATGAGATTGAAGAATTCATAAAGAACAAGAGTACCCCTCCATTCGAGAAATTCCCTTGTCATACACAAGTACTGTAGTAGAAAGAATGGTAAAATTAGTGACTGAAGCATCATCAAAAGTATTTGGATTGAACGCGCGAGATGGCTTCATAAGATCAACACTTCAGTCACGTAAAAAAATGCCATCATTCGAAAGTAAAGCTGAATATAAAGTTTAAATAAAACGTTAATAGAAAAAAACATGCGCAAGGATGGGTGGTTGGGAGGGCATGGGTGGAGCTCGACACGCAGCCACCTCCTCGTGGTGAGTTCTGGATTATTTAGATCATTAATCAAAAGAACATTGATCTAAATAAACTAAGAGCTGCGTAATTCAGTAACTATTCTGGTAATTTGAACACTTAATATATAATAATAACAAGTAAGTTTCAGTTATTGTACTAATGCAGAATATAAGAAAATCATTATATTTCACTTTTTTCGACGGCTTTGTGGCACCTGAAGATATAATTTCGCAGGACTAATATTTATGCACAGTCATTATCTATAGTACCCACATATTTTCCGCACTAGCCATATTTGAATTTCGAAAAAAAGTTTAAAAACCTCATTTTCGATCCGCCCTAAGGTATACCCCTTTATGGGTGAGACCGTCCCACCTTCTCCCCCAAAGAGGTTAGGTGGACTCCCACAGCTTGTTGGGGGAGTTCCCCTTCATTGCAGCTTGGGGAATAATCCCTCTCCCTTTGTTGCATAACCTCCTCCCCCTTTGCAGCATTGACTTTTTGCAAGATCCCCTCCCCCTTTTTTTTGCATAACCTCTTTGCAACATTGATGAACATTTGCAATTACATTGCACTCGTCCATTTTGCGGTCACACTACTGTCTGTATAAATTTTAATGGGCTTGAGTCAAGTTCTGCCATGCTTAATATAGATGAGCGTCTGAAATAAAAATAACGATAATTAAACTGTGGTTTTCAACAATACCACACATTTGCACAATATTTTCACAGCACACATTTGTCTTACTCTAATATTGTGATAATAAAAGGAGGAAGTAAATTTAAAACTGGGCTAATCTATAACAATACATGATTGTATTACGTTTTACTTATAATGTGATAATTCAATTGTGTATCTAGATAGTAAACACTTATAATAAACAGTATAGGTTGATTAGTTAACAGTAGTTCAGTTCGAAACTAAAACAAATTATCATCTGGATAAAGTTTCAGGTATTTTCTAGGTGTTTGTTTATATTGGCGTTTCCATGGCAACTGCACATCAAAAACTGAGGACAACACTTAAAAATGTGTTCACTGAACACTAAGGACTAATAAAAAACATAATACAACTTTCTGTACAAGGGGGGGGGGGAATTAAAACTTTTAAATCGGGGTCTGGCCGCTCGCCTAATGGGGAAAGATGAACAACTGGGTTTTGCTGTGGGCCACCTGCCGTCACCGGTCTCGATCCGGGGGGCCGATGGATTCGTCGTCAGCAACGCTAACCCCGACACCACCGAGGCGCATATCTTGTGCACACACACACACACACACACACAATAATATTATATATATATATATATATATATATATATATATATATATATATATATATACGAGGTTTGTTTGAAAAATATCCTGACTGCGGCGATTATGAATAGAATATGGTATATACTTAATGTCCCTCAAAGTACCCTCCTTCTGAAGCCACACACTTTGCCCAACGATCCTGCCACTGTTGAAAAAAAAATTTCGAAAGCACTTTTGGGATGGCCAAAAGCTGTTCCGTCGAATTTCTTTTAATGGTGTCAACATTATCGAATAGGTGTCCTTTCAGGGTTTCTTTGAGCTTCGGAAACAAAAAAAGTCGCATGGAGTCAAATTCGGCGAATATGGAGGCTGCTTTACTTGGGGTGCGGCGATTTTGGCCAAATATTGCTGGACAAGTTGCGACGAGTGAGATGGCGCGTTATTGTGATGAAGCATCCAGTCTCCGGACTCCCACTTTTGCGACCGTTTCCTCCCAACTGCTTCACGTAGACGTCTCAAAACTTCAATGTAAAATTTCTTGTTCATTGTTTGTCCCTGTGGAGCATATTTATGGTGCACAACACATTCACAGTAAATTTATTTCGCCGCAAAACAAAACACGTTTAACTTTATCGGTTCACCACAGTGAACTGACGCTACACAATGAAGTGCAACCCTATCAGTCAACTTGTCTCGACATGCAGAGACATGTTTAGCACAGTCACCCTGTTCGGATACTTTTTGAACAGACCTCGTGTATATGTATATATATATATATGCACTCAACTGCAATGACCACTGCAATGTTCACTTATATAATTCTTATATTATAATTCGTATAATTCTTATATTCATTCGTGTAATTCGTATATTTATATAATCCTTATATTCTTATGTATATTTATATTCATATATTCATATTTACATATAGAGTCCAAAGTTCCATAACGCTGACACGAGTTTGGATAAAATGTTTGATTCGCTTTCTATTTTATTTCTGCTGAACAACTGGTGAATTATTTCTTTGTAAATTACTTCATCATTCTTTTAGATTTAGCTTAGTAATGTAATCTTGTTAAATTCTGCAATGTTCATTTTCTAATGCATATTTCAATTTCCATTTTTAGTTAACTCAGCAGATCATGATAACATCAGATCTGACAATATGTAGTTTAAAATAAAAATATGGCCTCATCTTCAAATATCTTGCTTATCTGCCTAGACGTTGCTGCAGCTGAAATATTTACCTTATCTTCAAATATTTTGCAAAATAATGCAGCCTATTGAGAATAAAAAACAAAACAAGTCAACATTAAATAATAAAGATGTCAGCAAAATTTGTATATATAAACTCATATAATTTTTCTAATTTTTATTCTGATTGTCTGATCTAACTTAGAGACTGAGCTTTACCTGTAACATTTTAGCAGTAAACTACAGTAAGAGAATATCTTTGTCTTCTCCTTCGAGCCTTGTTCTCTTCAGAGAACTTAGTCTTAAATAGAGAAAAATAATTTCCCGATACGTTACAAGAAGAATCGGGGAACCTTCAGAGAATTTAGTAAACTCCACAGAATCCTCCGATCCACTACAAGAAAAATCGGAGAGTAGTATGAGAGAAACTTCTGCGATTCCCTATACGGTACCAGCTACTCCAGAGTAACAAATCCGTTGCTGCCATCTAACCAGAACCCACGTCAACTTCGAACCGCCCAAGGCCATAGACGGAGGGGGTTAACAACTGGCGACCTCTGCAACCAGGATTCTTCCAGTCTTCTAGACCCTGGAACCAGAACCGACATTCAGTTGACCGGCGTGTCGCGACTTCCAGTTCTTCACATCCATCATTCGACCGGTGTGTCACGACTCCAGGTTCTCCACGCTCACTCTGCTTCGAGGAACAAGTGGCCAGCAAGACACGTCTTCAGAACATGTCTTCAAGGATTTTGCCATAGGAATCTTGTTAAGTACAGATCCTTTTTTCAAATTAATTATTAAACATTTGAGAAGTCACTATTATTGAGAGTTAATAATTAGTATCAAGCCAGACTCAACACAAAACATAGTGAACATTCCATACACCAGTGATACATTTCTTTTTATTGAAACCGAGTTATTTCCTCTATTATAGTTAGCATAGAATAATTGTATTTAATGTGCCACTCATAATATTACCGTACATTCACGTATATTCGAGTGAAATTTTGTTTACATTTTTTTATTATTTTGGTTACAATTTTTTCAAATTTTTCCTAATTAGGCAAATTGTTGGGCATTTTTTTGTGTATTTCTTAGATAGAGTAGTTAGGAAAGCCACTGAAGTGATCATTCCATAGATTAAGATCGGTCAAGCAGACCAAATTAGAATACATTAACAGTAACTTCACATATTAGCGATTCAGACGGTGCCCTTTCTGACACTGAAAATGCCCCTACATACATTTTTACACCTACCCTGCGACTTTCAGACATATTTCCAAACACGCAAAATTCAGATCAAGCACAAGCCAACATGTCTCACACCGCCTCCCCAGCATACATTAACTTAGGTAGACTTGTAAACCTTCCCCATACTGTCGTAATTTTTAAGGGAACCACAGATAATAACTTCATTGAACCACGCGTAAGACCTTGGATTGAGTCTTCAGAACAGCATTTCTTACGCGGAAACATCACAGATGATGATATAAAGATTAGGGAAGCTAAAAGGTTTATTGACCCTAAAGAGGGGAATGCCCACGATGCAGTTACATACGTCCCATCCATTAGCGAAGTTACAACTTGGGACAATTTTAAAAAACACTTATTAGAAATTTTCAAAGAAATAACACTCGCACAACCTTTGGCCACATTAGAAGCTGTCTTCCAAGTTAAATTGAAGAAAGAAGAACATGAAGATTTAAATAATTTTATTACACGAACACACAAACCCGTAGAAGAAGCCCTTCGAGTCGGAGAAAATGCATGCGACATTACATTCACTTCAAAGCAAAGAAACCTAATAGTAGCAGCATCCATTTACCAAAACCTACCCGTAACACCTAAAAAGAAATTTCAAGAGTGTCTAAATATTGACAAACCAGTAAGTGAAGCTATAAATAAAACAAGGGAACATTACCCAGACTTAGCGAGCCAGAACTGCGGGAAGGGTAGAGAGACCCCCATACACTACATCCTGCAGCAGCAACAACAACACCAATACCCCTATAAATCTAAGACGATGCAGGGAACACCACCTCAGAAACAAGCCCCACAAACCCAGAATGCACGCCCTCCTCAGTGTTTTAATTGCGATAGTTTTGGGCACATGATGAATCAATGAAATTATCCCCTTTATTGCCTCCACTGTCATGAACTTGGTCATCACCGTGGCGACCGACAAAAATGTGCTGACAAAGCCCCTGTAGGGTACAGGCCCCAATTCCAAAGGTCAAATCACCAACGTTACCAAAAGCCCTCCAATTCTCAGAAACCAGTTAGTTCCCAGCCTCAACAGAACCATCCACCAAGCAGATCACGACCACAAGGTCAACCACACTATTACCCAATGTCCAGGCCCCAATATAATTAGCAAGTATGGATGGTTCGGTACGTAGAAGTACCCGTTGAAGAATCAGTTTCCCCAGAGTACACTTTCCAAGAAGACTTTAGTGTATGGTGATCCCGTAGCATATGACTCAGGTCCTTCCATAGAAGTCAGTTGAAGTTCTTTTTTAGATCCCACTTTTGAGGTAGCAGTTCAACCTCTTCCCTCCTAAATAACAGTAATAAACCCAAATACACGCGAACCTACTAGAGTTAATAATAAATTCCAGCACAGATAACCGAGATTTAACCGCTCTCCTAGATACAGGAGCACATGCGACATTAATTAAGAAACAATGTGCAGATGAGTTACTAGAGAGTACAGATTATAAATATGAAATTATGGCACCTTCCTGACAACTCAGAGGAGTTACAGGCACACCCATACCCAGTGGTGTCGTGCTAAATAAAAGTGGGGGAACGCATTTTGAGTGTTAATCAGATGCGGGGGAGACAATGGCGAGCGCGGCGAGCCCATACAGCTGGGGGTCCGGGGGCACTGTAAGCTCCCCGGGAAATCTTTTGAAATCTGACCAATTTCAGGAATATTTTGAGGTCATATGCATCGGATATTAGGATATATTCCAAGGTTGAAGATGCAGTATTTCCAGTGTCATTAGATATACGACATCCAGTACGATCAATAAAAATAGCTAACAACTGGAATGATTAACTAAAAAAAAGTTAACAACTGGTACGCCGTGGTGACTGTTTCACCAGATCTTTATAGGCTAGTATTGCCTCAGTCGAAGCTAAAAGAAATGAAACAGTTAATGATTCTTTCTCATATTTCTTCTATGGGTGGGAATTAAAATTTCATGACGTTAGAGATTTGTAAATTCGGATTTATTTGAAATAGTGAGGGAACGCCGTTCCGTCTACCAAAAAAAGTAAGGGAACGCCGTTCCCACGCGTTCCCAGCACTACACCACTGCGGCCATACCTACATATGGAGAAATCGAATTATATTTAGAAATTGGTAACGCGGTATATCCCGCAAAATGTTGTATTGTGGACGCAGTCGCCACCTTTCAGACAGATATCTTACTAGGTATGGATTTCTTCAACCGGAATCAATGGGAAATTTACCCAGCCAGAAAATTAGTTAAGTGTAGAAAAAGGACACACCCTCTCCATGAAAATAAAAGAGGTGCCGCACGTTCAGCCTAATGGTAACAGAATCAGTTTAGTTCGGATTTCCGAAAGAAATAGGAAACCCACTCCAGTTTATAGCAGTTCAAGTCAGTCGGTTGCATCCAGAGGGACAACCTCCTCAGAAATCAGCCCCCAGAGTAATCAGTTCCAGTTGTTGAATCCAGTAGGATCAGCACAGTCAGTTTCCAGTCAATCAGTTTCCAGTCAGCCAGTTTCAGTTCAGCTAGTTTCAGTTAACTCAGCAGTTGAGATTCGAAATCTAACTGAAACGATTTTTCAGTCAATAAGGCAAATTTTAATCACCGAGCCAGAGTCAGATTCACAATTTTCCATATGCCCTACAGAGCATATAACATTATAACAGTAGCACCTTATGAGAAGATTTGTTTCCTAACAAGAGTAGTAAACGGTCAAGGAAAACTATTTGAGTCAGATCGTACTCTTATTATAGAAAAAAGTAATTTCAAGAAAGATGTTCTTATTGCCCAAGTTCTTAGTCAGTCAGAATTTAGCTATTCCTGTTGTTTGTTTAAACAAATGAAAAAGCCCTATTGAATTAACTTCAAATCAGAGAATAGGAACTGTTTCCACAGTAGAAATAAATTCAGATTTCCCCACCAATACTATAAATCGTGTTTCCAGTTCCTTAGAGTTAAACCCCTCAGCATTAAAAGAAGAATATAAGAAATGTCTGGAGCACTCCCTTCAGGAGTCACCAGCCTTACAGGATCCCAAACTACTGGAATCATTTCTCGATTTCCTGATAAGAAATAGAGATGTGATTGCCCTAAAAGAAGATCCTCTAGGCCGAACTAATTTGGTCCCTTTCGAAATCAAGCTAGAACCCACTTCCAAACCCATCTTTATTCCTCCCGATAGGGTTCTACATTCCCAATTAGTAACTATTGAGAAACACATTTTAGAACAAATCATCGAGTCACTACACAAAACCAATCGCTTCCTCTACGCCCTTTCGGACAAATTTACATACCTTGAATCCCTGTTTGCTAAATACAAAGAACACGAATGATATCTAGAATTTGTAGAAATAATTAACCTACAAGTAACCCTAATCGATAAATATTTGCAACCAATAATTATGATTCATTCCAAAGTTTTGCGTGCGACCCAGCTAGCCCATAGGAAAATCACTCTTTCCACACTAATACCATGGGATACACTTCAGTTCTTGATTCATACCTCTCAGACACAATTAAAATTATTACCCATAATGATATTCCCACTCAACCATACTAATTACCCCTAATTTCTAGAATACACCTGGACTGTACATGGACCACGCCCCTACACTTACCTCATGATTGTACCATTTTTCGATGTACTCACTTATGACGTATACAGATTTCACCTTTTCCGAACACCCTACCAAAACAATTCTAATCTCTATCGATTGTATCTACCCACAGTACCACCTTACCTTTTCCTCACCAAAGACCTTTCAGCGTATTCTATGATGTCAGATAGCGACGTCCGGCAGTGCAGATTCCTGCAAACGAACAAACAACTCGTTTGCCCTCCACTCAAACCAGTAATTCTTCCAACCACTAGGTCCTGCTTTATCGACTTAATCCGTGACCGTCATGCCCGGTATGTTCTTTCACGAAATTCTATTCCTCTAAAGCCGTTCAACTCCGAATTGGACCAGACATCTGGGATTCTTTCGAGTGTCCGTCAAATTATTCCCTCATCAAAATACCTACTGTTATCCATCTACCAATTGGTTTTACCTTGCGTTCAAAAACCTTCCAAATATACAACCCTTATAAGGGTACCATTAATGACTCGTACCCCTTTCCGTCGCAAATTAAATTTAAACCCGTTATAGAAATCTTAAATCTCTCCATGAAGCCTGTAACCATCCTTTCCGAACTCCATGCTCCTAAATGGAATGATCAGTTGAGTCGTTTTAAAATTTCAGATGATAATCAGAATAACCTTTTACCTGTAACAATTTTTTCAACATCTGCCATTAGTATCGTTACTGTGTGTACTATTATCCGCGGTATATTTGTAGTAAAAGGATCATTCTTGGAACGAAAGAAAACAAGAGACACCGAAAGAACGACGTGAAACTATTTATGCACGACCAAGAGTGCGTACCCAGACCACGTGAACTAGACTTAACCACCCCGACTTATGTTTTGTATATAAATCTGTATTATAAAAACCATTAGTTATCATCTAGTTAGAATTAGTTAGAATGTTATATTATTGTATTAATATCATTCTAGAGAGGAGAGCCCTGTAAAAATGAACGATGAATAAATAATTCTTATATTCATTTATTTAATTATTATATAATTCTTAAATTATAATTCGTATAATTCTTATATTCATTCGTGTAATTCGTATATTTATATAATCCTTATATTCTTATGTATATTTATATTAATATATTCATTTGACATATATAGAGTCCAAACTCGCATAACGCAGACACGAGTTTGGATAGAAATTTTTATTCGCTTTCTATTTTATTTCTGCTGAATAATTGGTGAATTGTTTTTTTTAAATTACTTAATAATTTTTTTTAGATTTAGCTTAATAATGTAATCTTGTTAAATTCCGCAATGTTCTTTCTGTATACATTCTCTCTTCGTTGTAGAAGATGAAGTTATGTCTTGCTTAACGTTAATTTTAAATCTTAAGCATTAATTTTGTTCATATGCATGTGTTAACTGTAATTCATAATAAAATGCATATTTCAATTTCCATTTTTAGTTAACTCAGCAGATCATGATAACATCAGATCTGTCAATATGCAGTTTAAAAAAAAATATATTGCTTCATCTTCAAATATCTTGATATCTGTCAAGACATTGCTACAGCAAAAATATTTACCTTACCTTTAAAAATTTTGTAAAATCATTCAGCGTATTTCGAGTAAAAAACAAAACTAATTCGTCGAATATCAGTTAGATAGAGTGAAAGATATACTTTCGAACAAGATGGAACCTCGCTCACAGAGCACGCCAAACATTTTTTGAGAACGAAACACCGGATTTTATCGAACCCAATTTGTGGTGGCTAGTAGCCCCGATCTTTCACCACTAGATTATGGTGTTTGGGAAGAACTGAAGTCCAACGTTTACATCCCTAGTACCAATATAAGAGACATAGATGAACTACGCGAAAGAATTTGCTCGGCGGGAGAAGATGTCTCAACGATATGTAAACAGGTGTATTGATCCTTGGGGTCAGGTTTGGAGGCCTGCGTGAGTAGGAAAGGGGACACATCGAGCAACTTCTCAATAAGACGAACAACATGCTAAGGTAAACATTTATGAAGTTTGGGACCTCTAGTCCCCTTACTTTTTTTAATATGACAGTTTACCTCTAAGGGTAACTTTTTACCCACCCTGTATATATATATCTTGAAATAACCGGCAGGAAAAAGTGATACATTCACTCCGAATAATTTCAACAAATTTATTTCACCTCTTCTTCAGGGTTTCTCTGAAGAGGAGTTGAAATAAACTCGAAAGTAGTCATATATATATAATATATATATATATATATACAGGGACGTAGACAGGGGGGGGGCTACGGGGGCTTCAGCCGCCCCCGAAATAAAATCACAGGTTTGATGTTCTGTGCATTACGTATGAGTAAGTACGCCATACCAAATATCTTCAGCACATGTTTAATTATTGTAGTACTTTTAGGAATGTGTTTTTATCATCTACACACATATGAGATGAATTTCACAATTAAACACGTGAAATGAATAAATGATAAAACCCACAAGCAAAAATAAAAATGATTCTAAGGCCTTTGTGTATCAGAAGTACATTCCCTGACGAGGTGTACTTTTGAATACACGAAAGACCTTGGAATCATTTTTCTTTTTCGTTGTGGGTGTTTAATATATATATATATATATACATACACACACACACACACACATATTATATATATATATACATACACGCTATGAACTTCATGACTGTGAAATAATTATTAATTAATTAAGCAGTAAAATGGTGCGTACATGCTACTGTATATGAGAGCATCTACTCAAAACACTTGCAAATCTATTGTATAATAATTTGCAGGGATGGCGAAAATGTGCTTAAGTGCTGTGAAAGTACTTTCATATATGGTACGTGATATATTGGTGCCTAAGCTACAGTAAGCTCACTATAATTTGTAGTGATTTTACGGTATAAGAGTGAGTGATACACTGGTGCTGAAAGCAGTAACCGAGGTAATGAAAATACGGTGTTGGTACAGTTATGGAATAGGCCTAACTGCGGTTGTAAATGTGTGAGTCAGACTGAACGGTATTGAGGATACTTTGAAGAGAGCCTATCGGTTAGCTGAGAGTGTATGAGTTTGTAGGCTACGCAAACCGTTTGACACGATGAAGAGAGAGCTCAGTAGGTTCATGAGCTTGTGGCCTATGTGAGGTTTACAGACCTGGGTTTCGACGAAGGAACTCTGAAGAGGGAAGGGCCTACGAGCCTGTTTTAATAACGAAATACTCGTTGAAAGGAAATGAAGATTCGCAGGTCGAAATGGATGAATGCTGAGTAAGGCAAAGGCCGGACGGATGACGCAGGTTGAATCTTGCAGAAGTGTTGTTGCTCAAGGGGGGCGGGGGATGAAATAGTAGTAGACTTCAACGGAAGTGATCCAGCTTCGTGCATGAATGAATGATTTGAAGGACGGCGGGCCGCTCTCGACGAAGGTTGGAGAGCGAGTGGAGTTATATGATGAAGGTTGGAGGTGAAGAGTAAATGTTGAGTGAGGCCTGAGCAATGAGCAAATGAAGTCGACTTGAAGAGGACTTGCGCTTTTATAGATTCTGCTGACGCGTAGACTTGGCGGGCATTTTTGGGAAAACAAAGTAAAATCTGCGTTCCTTGTGGACTTCTTGCCCACGTGTTGGAGTTTTACAGCCTTGCTTACTTCTACCATCCATGTGGTAGAGGCGAGAAAAGGGAATTTTCCGTTATGCTCCTACATACTGTATTATTAATTAATCGATGCATTGATAGCTTAAATACAAGGATGTGAAGTGAACATTTTTCACACACACACACACAACACACACACACATATATATATATATATATATATATATATATATATATATATATATATATAATTTGTTTACTTTCCTATGGACATCTTATATTTATTACATTTTTATAATTGTAGAACTTTTAAATATTAACTTACATGTGAAGTGCGCCATAAATTGGAAGAAACTTTAACACGTTTTGATTTTCCGTTTGCGTCTCCATCTATGAACACATTAAATAGAAGGTGATAGAGCTATACCTCACTTATATTAAAACCAGGAGTGTCTAGAAATGCAAACTAACACGAGCAATGAGGTTATTATGAGTTAGACCACTCATTAGATTATGGTAACACGAAGCAACGTTGCTTCCAGTGGCGATGAACCACGTGCGGAAGCCTCTAAAATTAGTACGTTGAACCCTTGTACATATATACTTGGCAATGATGCTGCGAGCCGCCGCTTCGTATTTTGAATGTGTGTATGGGCAGAACAGTGCTCGAAACGTTGCGCATTAAAGAAGACTTTTCATGG
The DNA here is from genome assembly GCA_023014485.1 of Bathynomus jamesi. Classification (NCBI taxonomy): domain Eukaryota; kingdom Metazoa; phylum Arthropoda; class Malacostraca; order Isopoda; family Cirolanidae; genus Bathynomus; species Bathynomus jamesi. The sequence goes on along the minus strand of JAJOZX010001027.1, from coordinate 164,493 downwards.
CATTTACATTTCTCCTTGTCATTGGATTTCTCCTAAATATTAAATTGAAGCTCTGTAGAAGCAACCCGCATGATTATATATATTCAAGGTATGGACAAGATGGCCTCAGGGCTTATCGCCATGTTTGGAAGACTTCACGAAAGTTTCTCAAGTCAAAACTGGACTGTTATTTCTTGAAATGTGTCGGACCTGCAGGATTTCCCGAAATTTGTTTATTCAAACTCTACCGTGAATCTATATGACTCTGAATTTTATCAATCGTCCCTGGAATATTTATTAAATAATGAAATTAATATAAAATCAAAATATCAGATTCGCATAACAAGTCTCTTGGGCATTATATAACTACTCTTAAAAATACCTTGTCGTTGTTGACTATTTATTAATAATTTCTCTTCTACAACGTGAACTAGAAAAATTTCACTCTACCATCTTGGAAACACATGAACGTAAGTTAAAGGCTTGGGAATGAATCACCAAATTTTTCAATCAGAGAAGGTAATTTCGAATCTTTCTAGTTACACACTCTCCCCTCGGGAAAAGTTTTACTGTCACTTGGTTTGCAATTTAAGCTTCCGTTGTTTCAAATATATAAGCCTCGTTTTTTCTTACTTGAAAAAATTTTTCAAGGCTTGAAAAATGTTCCCCATGTGGGGGATTTCAATAATTTCAAATGTCAGTTCTCAAATTTAACTCAAGAATTTTTTCTTAAACTTAGAAATCTTAAATTTCAATCTTCATATTTAGGAAGAGTGATTGCAGTGTATTAAGAATTTGGCAAAGAACCAGGGAGTTGTGTGACTAGACCAGACAGGGTAACGGAGTGGTTATTTTGAATAAATCGGACTACATAAACAAAACTAATGAAATCCTAAGTGATCTTACTAAATTCAAACAAATCTAGAACCTGTAAATAAAGTCATTGTAAGGTTAGAAGACCAGGTTAATAGATTTCTGTCACGACTAAAGTCCTTAAAGATAATAAAAAATGATACTACTCTCAGTTGTTCGCATCTGGTGCTAATCTTGCTCAATTATACTGTCTGCCTAAAATCCATAAAGCTGGAACACCTCTCCGTCCTATTTTAGCTTCGTATAACTTACCCACCTTTCAATTGGCAAAATTTGTTGTTCGTCTCCTGTCCCCCTTTGCGAAAATGCTACACTATAAATAACTCGTTTGAATTCCAAAAAGACCTCCTTGGTAAAAACTTCGATTCAAAAAAGTTTTTGTCAGTTTTGATGTAAAGTCACTTTTCACAAATGTACCTGTATCTGAAACTATTGCCATTATTTAGATGGGGTTTTTAGCTCAGTTGATAATTTTCATGGTTTTTCATTGTCTCATTTAAGGAACTTTTAGAATGGTCTTCAAACAATGCTATTTCACTTTCAAACAATAAGGTTTACCAACAAATTGATGGGTAGGGATGGGATCACCAGTCGGACCGTTAGCAGCTGACTTTTTATGACTCATTTAGAAAGTGTAATTTTTAGACAATCTCCCACTCATCTCAAGCCAATTTCTATCGACGCTTCGTTGATGACGATAGCAGTCTTTGATAATGCGGTACAAGCGCAACAATTCTTTAACTTCCTAAATTCTTTGCACCCAATATAACGTATACAATGGAAACTGAGCAAAATGGCTCCCTCCCCTTTTAGATCTTTTAATTTCGAAAAACGGTGTTCTATTACTACATCAGTTTACAGGAAACCCATTTCACTGGTTTGGGCATGAATTTTTTTAGTTTTACTGATTTCAACTATAAGATGTCTTGTATTAAAACTCTCCTGTTCAGAGGATATAATTTGACCTCTAATTTTACTTACTTAATGATGAATTTAATAATCTAAGATCATACTTTACTAATAATAGTTTTCCTGTTCAATATGTAGACAAACTAATTAGATCCTTCTTAAATAATATTTATAGCCCTCAACTTCCATGTATTACAGTGCCGAAGGATAAAAATTTCTTGGTACTGAAATGGGTCTTTGAATAAGGAATTTAAGCTTAAATTTACAAAAATTGTTAAGGAAATTTTTTTTATCATACTGATTTCCGCATCATATTTATTAATAAAACGTCTTTAGGTAGCTTTTTCTCAGCGAAGGATCGAACCCTGACTCGTTGCGTAGCGGTGTTGTATATTATTTACCTGCCATAGGTGTCTCCTTGGGAATTACATTGGCAGCACTGTTCGCGCTCTCAGGGCTAGATTTTTATTCGCATATGGAAAAGTGGCCGAACAGGTAAAATTTTAAAAACTAAAGAAGCCTCGAGTATTCGCGAACACAGCATTAAATGTAAAATGATGTCACTTTAGACAATTTTAAAATTCTTGGTTGTAATACTTGTCCCAACTCACTAAGAATTTTAGAATCGCTTTTCATTAAAGCATTGTCCCCTAGTCTGAATGTTGACTCATCTGCCGTCCCCCTCAATTTGCTATGATCCCTCCTCCCTCCCCAATTCCTTATAATCCCTCCTTCCCCAATCGCCCTCGCCATCTCTTGTGTTTCCCGTTCTTGTCTGCTCAAATTAGTCAGCCTCGGAAACTGCAGTGTAAGGTAGCTAGTTCCATTATTCCAGTGTACTATTGTTAATTTTCCAGTGTATTAATTTCACATTTACTAATGTATTAAAAATAGCTTCTTAATTTTTATATGTAAATCTGTAAACTTAGAATTAACCCTCTTTTCTCAGTCTTTTAAAATTTGTCTTACGAATAGGTTATAGAAATTTTCTGTTTTGTTTCATTCAATATGATTTTAATTCACATTGTATTAAACAGCCTGAAGATGAGCGTATTGCTCGAAACGTTGCGCATTAAAGAAGACTTTTCATGGCATTTACATTCTCCTTGTCATTGGATTTCTCCTAAATATTAAATTGAAGCTCTGTAGAAGCAACCGCATGATTTATATATTCAAGGTATGGACAAGATGGCCTCAGGGCTTATCGCCATTTGGAAGACTTCACGAAAGTTTCTCAAGTCAAAATGGACTGTTATTTTCTTGAAATGTGTCGGACCTGCAGGATTTTCCCGAATTTGTTACTTCAAACTCTACCGTGATAATCTATATGACTCTGAATTTTATCAATCGTCCCTGGAATATTTATTAAATAATGAAATTATTAAAATCAAAATATCAGATTCGCATAACAAGTCTCTTGGGCATTATATAACTACTCTTAAAAATACCTTGTCGTTGGACTATTTATTAATAATTTCTCTTCTACAACGTGAACTAGAAAAATTTCACTCTACCATCTTGGAAACACATGAACGTAAGTTAAAGGCTTTGGGATGAATTCACCAAATTTTTCAATTCAGAGAAGGTAATTTCGAATCTTTCTAGTTACACACTCTCCCCTCGGGAAAAGTTTTTACTGTCACTTGGTTTGCAATTTAAGCTTCCGTTGTTTCAAATAATAAGCCTTCGTTTTTTTCTTTACTTGAAAAATTTTTCAATGGCTTGAAAAATGTTCCCCAGTGGGGGATTTCAATAATTTCAAATGTCAGTTCTCAAATTAACTCAGAATTTTTTCTTAAACTTAGAAATCTAAATTTCAATCTTTCATATTTAGGAAGAGTGATTGCAGTGTATAAGAATTTGGCAAAGAACCAGGAGATTGTTGTGACTAGGACAGACAAGGGTAACGGAGTGGTTATTTTGAATAAATCGGACTACATAAACAAAACTAATGAAATCTAAGTGATCTTACTAAATTCAAACAATTCTAGAACCTGTAAATAAAGTCATGTAAGGTTAGAAGACCAGGTAATAGATTCTGTCACGACTAAGTCCTTAAGATAATAAAAAATGATACTTACTTCTCAGTTCGTTGCATCGCTAATCTTGCTCATTATACTGTCTGCCTAAAATCCATAAAGCTGGAACACCTCTCCGTCCTATTTAGCTTCGATAACTTACCCACCTTTCAATTGGCAAAATTTGTTGTTCGTCTCCTGTCCCCCTTTGCGAAAATGCTTACATATAATAACTCGTTTGAATTCCAAAAAGACCTCCTGGTAAAAACTTCGATTCAAAAAAGTTTTTGTCAGTTTTGATGTAAAGTCACTTTCACAAAGTACCTGTATCTGAAACTATGCCATTATTAGATGGGGTTTTTAGCTCAGTTGATAATTTTCATGGTTTTTCATTGTCTATTTAAGGAACTTTAGAATTGGTCTTCAAACAATGCTATTTCACTTTCAACAATAAGGTTTACCAACAAATTGATGGGGTAGGGATGGATCACCAGTCGGACCGTTAGCAGCTGACTTTTTATGACTCATTTAGAAAGTGTAATTTTTAGACAATCCCACTCATCTCAAGCCAATTTTCTATCGACGCTCGTTGATGATTCGATAGCAGTCTTTGATAATGCGGTTACAAGCGCAAACAATTCTTAACTTCCTAAATTCTTTGAACCCCAATATAAACGTATACAATGGAAACTGAGCAAAATGGCTCCCTCCCCTTCTTAGATCTTTTAATTCGAAAAAAACGGTGATTCTATACTACATCAGTTTACAGGAAACCCACTTTCACTGGTTTGGGCATGAATTTTTTAGTTTTACTGATTTCAACTATAAGATGTCTTGTATTAAAACTCTCCTGTTCAGAGGATATAATTTGACCTCTAATTTACCTTACTTAATGATGAATTTAATAATCTAAGATCATACTTTACTAATAATAGTTTTCCTGTTCAATATGTAGACAAAACTAATTAGATCCTTCTTAAAAATATTTATAGCCCTCAACTTCCATGTATTACAGTGCCGAAGGATATAAAATATTTCTTGGTACCTGAAATGGGTCTTGAATAAGGAATTTAAGCTTAAATTACAAAATTGTTAAGGAAATTTTTTTATCATACTGATTTCCGCATCATATTATTAATAAAACGTCTTTAGGTAGCTTTTCTCAGCGAAGGATCGAACCCTGACTCGTTGCGTAGCGGGTTGGTATATTATTTACCTGCCCTAGGTGTCTCCTTGGGAATTACATGGCAGCACTGTTCGCTCTCTCGGCTAGATTTATTCGCATATGGGAATAAGTGGCCGAACAGGTAAAATTTTAAAAACTAAAGAAGCCTCGAGTATTCGCGAAAACAGCATTAAATGTAAAATTGATGTCACTTTAGACAATTTTAAAATTCTTGGTTGTAATACTTGTCCCAACTCACTAAGAATTTTAGAATCGCTTTTCATTAAAGCATTGTCCCCTAGTCTGAATGTTGACTCATCTGCCGTCCCCCTCAATTTGCTATGATCCCCTCCTCCCTCCCCAATTCCTTTATAATCCCTCCTCCCCAATCGCCCTCGCCATCTCTTGTGTTCCCGTTCTTGTCTCTGCTCAAATTAGTCAGCCTCGGAAACTGCAGTGTAAGGTAGCTAGTTCCATTATTCCAGTGTACTATTGTTAATTTTTCCAGTGTATAATTTCACATTTACTATATGTATTTAAAAATAGCTTCTTAATTTTATATGTAAATCTGTATAACTTAGAATTTAACCCTCTTTTCTCAGTCTTTTAAAATTTGCTTTACGAATAGGTTATAGAAATTTTCTGTTTGTTTTTCATTCAATATGATTTTAATTTCACATTGTTATTAAACAGCCTGAAGATGAGCGTATTGCTCGAAACGTTGCGCATTAAAGAAGACTTTTCATGGCATTTACATTTCTCCTTGTCATTGGATTTCTCCTAAATATTAAATGAAGCTCTGTAGAAGCAACCCGCATGATTATATATTCAAGGTATGGACAAGATGGCCTCAGGGCTTATCGCCATGTTTGGAAGACTTCACGAAAGTTTCTCAAGTCAAAACTGGACTGTTATTTTCTTGAAATGTGTCGGACCTGCAGGATTTTCCCGAAATTTGTTTACTTCAAACTCTACCGTGATAATCTATATGACTCTGAATTTTATCAATCGTCCCTGGAATATTTATTAAATAATGAAATTAATTATAAAATCAAAATATCAGATTCGCATAACAAGTCTCTTGGGCATTATATAACTACTCTTAAAAATACCTTGTCGTTGTTGGACTATTATTAATAATTTCTCTTCTACAACGTGAACTAGAAAAATTTCACTCTACCATTGGAACACATGAACGTAAGTTAAAGGCTTTGGGAATGAATTCACCAAATTTTTCAATTCAGAGAAGGTAATTTCGAATCTTTCTAGTTACACACTCTCCCCTCGGGAAAAGTTTTTACTGTCACTTGGTTTGCAATTTAAGCTTCCGTTGTTCAAATATATAAGCCTTCGTTTTTTCTTACTTTGAAAATTTTTCAATGCTTGAAAAATGTTCCCCATGTGGGGGATTTCAATAATTTCAAATGTCAGTTCTCAAATTAACTCAAGAATTTTTCTTAAACTTAGAAATCTTAAATTTCAATCTTTCATATTTAGGAAGAGTGATTTGCAGTGTATTAAGAATTTGGCAAAGAACCAGGAGATTGTTGTGACTAGACCAGACAAGGGTAACGGAGTGGTTATTTTGAATAAATCGGACTACATAAACAAAACTAATGAAATCCTAAGTGATCTTACTAAATCAAACAAATTCTAGAACCTGTAAATAAAGTCATTGTAAGGTAGAAGACCAGGTTAATAGATTTCTGTCACGACTAAAGTTAAAGATAATAAAAAATGATACTTACTCTCAGTTGTTCGCATCTGGTGCTAATCTTGCTAATCTAGCTCGTATAACTTACCCACCTTTCAATTGGCAAAATTGTTGTTCGTCTCCTGTCCCCCTTTGCGAAAATGCTTACACTATAAATAACTCGTTTGAATTCCAAAAAGACTCCTTGGTAAAAACTTCGATTCAAAAAAGTTTTTTGTCAGTTTTGATGTAAAGTCACTTTTCACAAATGTACCTGTATCTGAAACTATTGCCATTATTTTAGATAGGGTTTTTAGCTCAGTTGATAATTTTCATGGTTTTTCATTGTCTCATTTTAAGGAACTTTAGAATTGGTCTTCAAACAATGCTATTTCACTTTCAACAATAAGGTTTACCAACAAATTGATGGGGTAGGGATGGATCACCAGTCGGACCGTTAGCAGCTGACATTTTTATGACTCATTTAGAAAGTGTAATTTTTAGACAATCTCCCACTCATCTCAAGCCAATTTTCTATCGACGCTTCGTTGATGATTCGATAGCAGTCTTTGATAATGCGTACAAGCGCAACAATTCTTTAACTTCCTAAATTCTTTGCACCCCAATATAACGTATACAATGGAAACTGAGCAAAATGGCTCCCTCCCCTTCTTAGATCTTTTAATTTCGAAAAACGGTGATTCTATTACTACATCAGTTTACAGGAAACCCACTTTCACTGGTTTGGGCATGAATTTTTTAGTTTTACTGATTTCAACTATAAGATGTCTTGTATTAAAACTCTCCTGTTCAGAGGATATAATTTGACCTCTAATTTTACCTTACTTAATGATGAATTTAATAATCTAAGATCATACTTTACTAATAATAGTTTTCCTGTTCAATATGTAGACAAACTAATTAGATCCTTCTTAAATAATGTTTATAGCCCTCAACTTCCATGTATTACAGTGCCGAAGGATATAAAATATTCTTGGTACCTGAAATGGGTCCTTTGAATAAGGAATTTAAGCTTAAATTTACAAAATTGTTAGGAAATTTTTTTATCATACTGATTTCCGCATCATATTATTAATAAAACGTCTTTAGGTAGCTTTTTCTCAGCGAAGGATCGAACCCCTGACTCGTTGCGTAGCGGTGTTGTATATTATTTACCTGCCCTAGGTGTCTCCTTGGGAATTACATTGGCAGCACTGTTCGCTCTCTCAGGGCTAGATTTTATTCGCATATGGGAATAAGTGGCCGAACAGGTAAAATTTTAAAAACTAAAGAAGCCTCGAGTATTCGCGAACACAGCATTAAATGTAAATTGATGTCACTTTAGACAATTTTAAATTCTTGGTTGTAATACTTGTCTCAACTCACTAAGAATTTTAGAATCGCTTTTCATTAAAGCATTGTCCCCTAGTCTGAATGTGACTCATCTGCCGTCCCCCTCAATTTGCTATGATCCCTCCTCCCTCCCCAATTCCTTATAATCCCTCCTTCCCCAATCGCCCTCGCCATCTCTTGTGTTTCCCGTTCTTGTCTCTGCTCAAATTAGTCAGCCTCGGAAACTGCAGTGTAAGGTAGCTAGTTCCATTATTCCAGTGTACTATTGTTAATTTTTCCAGTGTATTAATTTCACATTTACTATATGTATTTAAAAATAGCTTCTTAATTTTTATATGTAAATCTGTATAACTTAGAATTTAACCCTCTTTTCTCAGTCTTTTAAAATTGTCTTTACGAATAGGTTATAGAAATTTCTGTTTTGTTTTTCATTCAATATTGATTTTAATTTCACATTGTTATTAAAACAGCCTGAAGATGAGCGTATTGCTCGAAACGTTGCGCATTAAAGAAGACTTTTCATGGCATTTACATTTCTCCTTGTCATTGGATTTCTCCTAAATATTAAATTGAAGCTCTGTAGAAGCAACCCGCATGATATATATATATATAATAATATATATATATATACTGCATATATATGAAGATCATGCGTCAGGACTGATAATATCTGGGGTGTCTGCAATAAAAACTAACGAAAATTGCATTTAATTGAATACGAATATGGGTGTTCTTTAGACTAGACTAACGCGGAGCATTGTTGCTTTCAGTGGTGATGAACAAAGTACGAAAGCCTCGTCAGTACTTTGACCTTCTAATTGCTTGGCAATGCTGCTGCGAGTTGTTCCTGCCCTGAAATGGCCGTATGGGCGAAATGGTGTTATATGTAAAAATAAGTTTAACTCTTCATACTTCCACTTAAACTATGAATTCATCGATGATTACATATATATATATAGAGTATATGCTCTGTAAGAAACACCTCTGCGTTTGCAAACCCTCTACTCGAGATGTAAAGATTTTTGTCTACGTAGTTGGCATTGCAGCCAACAAGCTAAAAAAGATAAACAACGGAGAATTTAAGATGCGTTTTAGAATCGACTGTATTGAGGATGTATTGGTAGCTGTAAACCGGGAATTATATTGGGGAAAGGTTGGGACGAGAGCAGATTTCAGTAAAGATATCATTTTTGAGATTGTATTCCAATGTATGGGACCTTAACATACAGTATAATAACAACTTGGGGACAACTGGAGTAGGAGATTTTGGGCAATAAAAGTTTGTTAAAAAGCCATTGGTGAGCTTCTGAACTAAGAAATAAGGGGAAGAATTACAATTAAAAAGCTTCTTAGGTATTGAATTTCCTCATAGGAAAAAGTCCAATCAGACGAAATTTTGTAAGTGAGGAAGAGTCTAGATCTGATGCTTGAAAGTTTCAATTTAAAGGGTATAAAGCTAAAATAATCAGTTTACACACACACACACACACACACACACACACACACACACACATATATATATATATATATATATATATATATATATATATATATATATACAGGGTGTTTGAAAACTTTCTGTACAAATTGTAATGGGGGATAGGCAACACCAAGACAAACCCTTTTCGTCTATAAGTGTATGTCCGCTGACGTCACCATTCGGCGCGAGATGGCGCCGCTGCAATTGGCTAAGAGGTGAAGTGGGCTAGACTCGCGCTTGCCGCGGGCATTCTTAAATTAGACGTAGTAAGCGTAACATGTTTATTTAAAGAAGGCATGTTTATTTAAAGAAGGTGCTGAAAGTTGCGACCGGTAGCATCAATGCATGCCCGACAGCGTCGAAGCATTGACCGACGTACACGTCGAAAGATTCCCGGCATTTCGGGAACAGTTCCAGCGGCGACAGCGATTCTTGCTACGAGGTCTTCTTCTGAGTAAATGGGAGTCTCGTACACGAGGTTCTTCATGTGTCCCCACAGGAAGAAATCGAGGCATGTTAAATCGGGCGATCTCGGTGGCCAGGCTACGGGCCCACCCCGGCCTATCCATCGGTCCCCAAAAGTGGCGTTCAGATAATCCCGCACATCGTTGCTGGAGTGTGCTAGGGCCCCGTCGTGTTGAAACCACATTCGTCTACGAATAGCCACGGGAACATCTTCCAGCAGTTCCGGCAACGTTTCTTCAATAAATATCCGATAAACCCGCCCGTCGAGTCGGGCAGGCAGCAGGTACGGCCCAATCAACTTGCCATGGACGATACCCACCCAAACATTGACGGCGAACCGTTCTTGATGAGCATGCACCCGTGTAGCATGTGGATTTGCGTGCGCCCACACGTAAGAATTGTGCATGTTAAACACACCCTCACGTGTGAAACAGGCCTCATCTGAGAACAGCACATAAGCCGGAAAATTAGGCTGCACCGCTGTCTGCTGCAGAAACCAGCGTGCGAATTCCACACGAAGAGGGTAATCCCGAGGTTGTAATGCCTGGACTCTCTGACGATGAAACGGATGTAACTGCTGCTCGTGCAACACTCTCCAGACCAGGTCGTGGTTCACACCGAGGATACGTGCAAACCTCGCGTGCTTGCGCTTGGATTGTCCTCAAATCGCCGTAGGATTTCTTCTTCCATGTCAGGAGTGCGCACGTTTCTCTCCCGACCAGTGTCATGCATGTTTGCATGGAATGTTCCAGTTTCTCGCAGTCGCCGATGCAAATGAGCAAAACGTTTAGTGGTTTGGCACACGTCTGTTTGGGAAGCGCTGTCGGTACAACCTCACAGCAGCTCTTCCGTTTCCATTGGCAGCCCCATACACCATATGCATGTCAGCCATCTCAGCAGTCGTGAAGCGCTCCATGTTACGCGTACTACGTCCGATTTAAGAATGCCCGCGGCAAGCGCGAGTCTAGCCCACTTCACCTTTTAGCCAATTGCAGCGGCGCCCTCTCGCGCCGAATGGTGACGTCAGCGGACATACACTTATAGACGAAAAGGGTTTGTCTTGGTGTTGCCTATCCCCCATTACAATTTGTACAGAAAGTTTTCAAACACCCTGTATATATATGCGTGTGTGTGTGTGTGTGTGTGTGTGTGTGTGTAGTGTGTGTGTGTGTGTGTATATATTCCAAAATTCTTAAGTCTGTTTCATTATGCTTTGTGGTTAAAACTATCAAATTTTGCGTCCCACATGTTATGAAACACCCGGTCCATAAATTTACATTTTCACGACTAGCTAATCTCTAAATATTATAAACTATTGTAATGTAATTTTAATTGTTTGTGTAATGTCTATTTTTGGTTCAAATTCACTAGCATATAAAAAGTTGTATTGTGGTAGCTGTTCACATTGACTTGCAGTAATCATAATGGAACTTTATTACTGTATAAGACTAGTAAACTACGTGGAGTTCAACGATGTATATACGATCATATTAATTGTTTATCTTTATGAACACAGACATCACAATATAATTACTTGTATGTCAATGAATGCACATTCAATTGTCCTTTAGATATATATGTCTGTGTTATATGTCGTTCGACTCGGTTGTCCCCCCTCCACCCCACCTTCCCCCAGTTGAGGTATCTTGACTATCAGTGCGGCGTGCCACATGTACGGAGTCGCCTGTGAGGCGAGGAACATTACATATGCGGTCAACTGTACATGTCTAATTTGTTTTATTTATATCTTTCTATGAAGCAGAACTACATAACAAGAGCAATAGCGAGGATTTTTTTTTGAATCGCATAACTTTGGAGCGCTCAGTAGTATGGGCGCAAAATGGACGAGTGCAATGCAATTGCAAATGTTGCAATAGTTCCACCCCCTTTGTTGCAAGGCACCCATAGTGCCACCCCTCCCTTTGTTGCAAGGCACCCATAGTATCAACCCCCTCCCCCTTGTTGCGAGGCACCCCTAAATGGGGGACGGGGTTGCTGCAAGAGCAACAAGGGGTTATGCAACTTGGAGACGGAGTTATCTCCAAGTTGCAATGAACCCCCGGTGGGGGAAACCTCTTTGGGGGATAAGTTGGGCCGGCCTCACCCCACAAAGGGGTATACCTAACCTAAGAGAGAGGAGAGAGAGGAGAGGTGTTCGCTTGACAGGAGCCAAGCGCATATTGAGACTTCATCTGAGCGGCCGTTGCCTTATAGGGCAACTAATCAGCCAGTCGGCTTAATCAGCCAGTGCATCCAGGCATCATCAGCCAGTTGGCACAGTGTATACTTCGTTTTGCACGTACACAACCGTCTATACGCCCATTACGTTTATATGCGTCGGGCGACCGCGTTAAACTGTAAGTCTAAGGTGGAGTGGAGGCGGGCTCGAGACCCGGCGGCGGCGAGTCCTTCCGCAGTTGCTAGCCACGGTGTCCTAATGATCCGTGTTAAACCGTAGGTCTAAGGTGGAGTGCAAACATCCTTCCACGGTTCGTAGGGGCAACCAGGGGATCCCGTTTTTGCAACACTCGATCATGTTGTTTATCTGTTTGTTTATTTCTCTCTCTCTCATATATATATATATATATATATATATGTTTCCCCGTCTAAAAGTAGGTCTAAGGTGGAGTGTAAAGCTTGACCTTCGCCAGAATGAATAATTCGGACGGAAAGCAAAGGCGAGCCTATATATGTACATTTCCGGAAAAAAGTTTATCTAAAGATTCGTTTAAGCATCTTTCCACGTTTCTCTCTCTCATATATATATAATATATATATCCCCCTTTAAAAGTAGGTCTAAGGTGGAATGTAAAGATTGACATTCATCAGAATGAACAATTCGGACGGAAAGCAAAGGCGTGCCTATATAAAGGAGGGAATGGAGAAAGGTGAAAGCGATATAAGCAAACATCTAATTAAACAATGTAATTAGCTGAACAATAGGACATAAATATTTATGGAAAATAACATATATATATACATATATATATATATATATATATATATATATATATACACATATATATAAGCACACCAGACAAAAAATTAGTCACCCTAATAGCACCGATAGTAGGAAGTTCAAGGTCACACAGAGGGCGCTGATGTAGCATTGGTAAGTGACAAGTAGCGGTGACGTAGCACACAGGATCAGATCTGTTTCGTGAGGTGGTGAAGAACAAAGTGTGTGTTGGATATAGTCTGCAAAATGGGTCGTGAGGCAGACGTTACTCAGTGGCAAAAAGGAGCCATCGTGTTTGGCAGAGCCCACGGACACAAAATGTCTGAAGTAGCCCAATTTGTTGGTGTGTCAACGCGTACTGTCCAGCGAGTTTACAAAGAGTGGTGTAGTTCGCAATCAACTGAAAATCGACGGTGTAACTGTGGCCGGAAAACAATTCTCGACAATAGGGGCCGCCGCCATGTTTCTCGTCTAGTAACTGCAAATCGTTTTCAAACCAGAGAACAATTGCTCCAAGAAACCAATGAGGTTCTCCAGCGACCAATTTCCGAACGGACATTGCGACGAGAACTGCATGCGATGGACATCTGGAGCAGGGTACCACGGAAGAGGCCGCTGTTAGCAGCAAGTCACAAATTGGCACGTTATAAATGGGCTCAGAGGCACAAAAACTGGACTGCGGCAGATTGGAAACGTGTAATTTGGTCCGATGAGTCCCGTTTTTGTTTGTTCTCCAATGATGGGAGGCGACGAGTACATCGCAGGTCCAATGAAGCCTTTAATCCTGAATGCGTCGAAGGTGTTGTTCAGGCTGGAAACAGAAAGTGAAGCGCAGGAATAGACACCCACGGACTCTGGCGGAACTTCGGGACCGGCTGATGAACGAGTGGCAGCAAATCGATGTTCAGTACATGCACAACCTCGTAGAGTCTCTGCCTCGCCGGATTCGTGCGGTTATCAAGGCCAGAGGCGCCGTCACACGTTATTAGGTACATTCTGAGAGGGGTGACTAATTTTTGTCCGGTGTGCTTATATATATATATATATATATATATATAACATTTAGACTTTTTTTCAAATAAAAGATCTCCTGTATCATAAATCGATGAACGTTTGCTTAAAAACAATGAAAAAGACCCTAATTCCTCTCAGTTTTTAAAAAAGGTCACCCCCAAATCAAAAGTTTGAATCACCATAACCATATATTTACGTTACTACTCATAAGTATATAAATATATTATTATTAGAGGGCGGACTTTTAGGTTTTAACCTAAAAAATATTTTCGAATTTTTCAGTACGCTAATATATCGTGAGATCGCCCGAAAAATCACTTCCGTTGCTCAAATTCGATGACTAATATCAATCCACCCATACAAGAAAATTCTAGAACACACGACATTGTTCTTCATGCACTCGCAAATTGTATAAAAGCACGAAATGAAATCAACCGAATCACTTGTGTCCAGTATTGCGCAATAGTTACTCAACTGTTCAGTTCAACTCAACTTCAGGTAAGCTTTTATTATTTGTAATATGTTCGCTTAATTAAAAAACGTAGCGAAATGTGGAATTCGCTTCTGCACTCTTGAACATTCCAGAACATTTTTTAAATTTATTAACCATAATAATTTGTTGAATTTTTCTTCCATTTTAACACGTAAACAAAAGCGTATCCAGAATGTTTTGTAGAGGGGAGTCAAACTCAAAAAATATATAGAGCCCAAAATATTTGGTGATAAATATTTTCGTGAGACGTTCTATGGATGTTCTAAAAATATTTTCCAAAATTTTATCACCTAAAAAATAAATATTTGGTCATATTTTTCACCTAAAAATCCGCCCTCTAATTATTATATTATTTCTATATATTATATTAATATTATATATATAATATATATATAAACAAACAAACAAATCAACTTAATACCTTTTTATATCTGTTTCAGAAGCAATATAATGTCACACAAGAAAAGTGATACTACCATACAGAAGAACAAGGATATCTGGACCAATAATCTGGTGAGATTCCAGCAGTCACATAGAAGAAGAGGAAGTGTGCCTTTAGAAGAATCTTCACTAGAAGAAAAATGCAGAATGCCACTCCAAATCCAAATCATTGGACGGTACCAGTTTCTTGGAACAGAAATCAAAGGAAGAAAGGAGCGAATAGTGGAAATTTCCAAAGAAGTTACAAAATTATGGAAGAATAAATTGAATTTTCCGCATGTGTCAGATCAAGTAATACGAGCAAAGCTTGACAAGGTGATGAAGACTTATGATGAATGTGTCAGGAGGGGAAAATATGATGCCCTGAATGAACTTTTTGATATCACTAAAGTAAATGGCCAATGGTTATCCTCGGAAGACAAACGACTGTACCACCTTCAAGTGGAAAGCAAAGGAGAAGTGGGGTACTCTACAGATCAAGTTGCAAGTGAAGAAACGATTCACCCTTCAAAGAGACGAAAATTGCCTGCTGAATCAGCATCAACATCTTACAATCATGTATCTGGTGGTAGTGGTACTGAATCTGAAGAGAGCGAGCATGAAGATGAAGATGAGAGTATTACTCCACCAACCAGAAGACATAACAAAAGTAAAGTTGCAACCAACTTGGTGACATCCACAGGAGTATCAACAAGTAAAGCCGCTAAAATATGCAAACAGTTGTCACTTGATGGTATTGACATTCCAACACCAAGTCAAGCAGCAATTTACAAGTCAGCATACAAAGAGGCTGCTAAATTGAAGGAGGAAATGATTGAAAATTTACAGATGGAAGAGTGGTCTTTACATTTTGATGGAAAGCGCATTGAGGAAAATGAGTATCAAGTAGTGGTACTTAAAATGAAAGAACCGAAGTAAAATTGGATGCATTGCGTCTGAAAGATGGCAAGGCTGAAACTATTGCTGAAGGAATTGCAAAAGTTATTGATGAATACACCTTATGGAATGCAATAAAGATGATCGTTGCTGATACAACAAGTGTTAACACTGGGAAAAAGAGTGGAGTTGTTGTCAAATTGCAACGAATGTTCTCAGAGAAGGGTATCTGCAAACCACAATTTATCAGTTGTCAGCATCACATTCTGGACAGGATTCTCCGTTTGGTAATGGACGAAGATCTTGGTGCTAACACCAGTTCTCCAAACATCGAATATCCATTTGTATCCCAACTGGTGAAGAATTATGAGGAACTAAAGGCACAGTTTGTTAATGGAACAGAAGAGGTCCTCGAGAAATCAGGATGGAGAGATGATATTAAGTTTTTGTACCATCTAACACGGGTGTTTAGATTCTTTGAAGAAAAAGGGAATTTTCCTTTGATTAACTTTCAGAAAATTCCAAACATCAGCAATGCGAGGTGGCATTCAAGAGCCATTCTAGCTATCCTTGCATTTATTCTTATACCTACAACAAGGAAGACTTTGGAGAAGGTATGCAGATTCATTTCATACAACTGGGCAGAATATTGGTTTACTAATCAGATGTACAATGAAAATGACTTCAAGAACTTGTCAGAAATATTGAAACCTTACAAAAAAGCATTGAACTCATTGGAAAATCACTGGAAGCAGGAGCCATCCCCACTCAAGATACCAAGAAGTAATCAGTGTGCAGAACGTGCAATCAAAGTTATGCAGGAACTGTATGCTGCCTGCAGAAACAAAAACAAACTGCAACTTCGGTTTATTCTAAGCAATAAGCAGTAATATATGTACAAGTATTATAACGATTATGTTGTGAGTTCTTTTATTATATTACATGGAATATGCAATAAAGTTACGTATGCAATAATCGATTTTTTTATTTCGGGGTGACCTTTTCTAAAAAGATATTAAAGTGAAAGTTCATTTCTTTGTTTTTAGGCAAAAGTTCATCGAATTAAAGTACAGGAATATTAGGTTGTAAAAAAGTTATAACCCTAAATTTTATATATATATATATTAAACATCGTTCTGAAAATTCCGGAGTTTGGCGGAAGCGATAGATAATTTCAAATTTAAAATCCGATAAATAAGCTTCTTTCCGCAGGAGTTTATTTCGAGATCATAAAGAGTAAAACTTCATCAGCAATTGATTCATCGTTTAATACCACGCTTCTCAAACTAGGGGTCGCGTAAATATTATTGGGGGTCGCAGAAACATTTGAAAATATTATTTTTTTCATAAATATACAGTGTTAGTACCTATTGCTTTTATGACATTGAGTGAAGGGTCGCGAAAAAATTTGTCTGATCCAAAGGGGTCGCAAGTGAAAAAAGTTTGAGAAGCCCTGGTTTAGTGTATATCTCAAACATACGCGAATTGTACCAATTATGTGTCTGCTAATCATAGTTTTTCTTGTCTTTCTACAACAAAAAAAATTTAATTACGGGCTATAAAGCCCTTCCATTCTGAACTTTTCTCATATATATATATATATACATGTTGTTTATTTCTTTATTGGCGGTTCTCTGATTTCCGAGATTCGAGATAAAAACGCATTTTAAATTATACTACACAGCGTCGGGTCAATCTTATTTCAGTTCGCTTTGTTTTTTGTTTGTGTTTGTTTGTGTTTTAAAATTTATCTATTCTATCGCTCAAATATATATATATATATATACACACATGTTGTTTATTTCTTTATTGGCGGTTCTCTGATTTCCAAGATTCGAGATGAAAACGCATTTTAAATTATACTACACAGCGTCGGGTCAATCTTATTTCAGTTCGCTTTGTTTTTTGTTTGTTTGTTTTTTTAAATTTATCTATTCTATCGCTCAAATTTTACAGGGCATAGATAATTAAATATCTTTCACTTTTATGTTTCAAGGAACCATAAACAATAGTTAGCGTTTTTCTCAAGCATATGCGAATTGTTCCGAATATATCTTCCAATATCACGAAAATCCTTCCTTTCCCGACAAACGAAGTTGTACAGGCGAACTGCTACTGCCATCAAACGTTTCACATTCCAATCTCAACTCGCTCTCTCACTCTCTCTCTCTCTCGGTCGAATACAAGATAAAAAAACAAAGCGTTTCTCGTCTCTCCACGAATGGGGACATCTGACATGCCCCAGATTTCACGGGGCAACCAACCACAGCCCTGTGGGCGGATCCCAGGACCTCTGTTTGGCCGCTATGCAGGACTACGCGTCAAGCCCTGCCAAAAATTCACCGCTAGCGAATAGGAAGCTAACGATTGTGTTTTGTGGGTTGGTCACAAGCCCCTTTTATAAAATGGAGCATTTCATCTCAGAGCCTTAGTTCGTATGTTTTTTCGCTTAGTGCTTTTCAAATATATACTATGAGTCATTTATCGTTGTACAATTCTCCGGAATTGATTGAAGATAAAGACTTTTATGCTCACGCAGCGTTTCTAATTTGCAGAGCTATAGATCGGGGGGAGCTTTTATCTACCCAGAGTGTTACGGAAAATTGTGACGAAATGCAGCATCCGTTCAATCAAGACGGTGTTGAAATGTAAGTTACTTATAAGTGTCTAACCTAGCTTTATTCTGAGTTTCCCTACAAAGAAAGATTAACCCCAGGACTCTTTCTCGTTTATAACAATATAGCCTAGCGCAATAAACGCGTTTTCAAAAATATTTTTAATTCTGTTTCCTTCGGTTTTTATTTGTATTTCCTTCTTTTTATATATATATATATCTATATATATATATATATAATTTTTTTTATACATTTCTTGTACAGGTAGGATTTTAGAAATATTAAAAACTTACAATAGAAATATTAAAAACTGTTAAGATTTGGCTGCAGTTTCGAGACCCGTTGCAGGCAGATGGAGCATAGCACACCCAGCTAATCTTACTTTTGAAAACTGTCAGGATATCTGCTTGTGGCTACAATTTGTTATTAGTCTAACGTAAAAATTAATCCCCTCATGTTTTTAATTATTGTATGTTTCCATCGTGATTATTTCGGCATATATATATTATTATATATATATATATATATGGTGGAGCTTTAATAATATTCTTCTCGATAATTCAGCACCGCAGTGGGATTTTTAAATTACCAAAACTTTTAAGAATTATCTGCATTTAAATTCGTGGCATTTCTCTTGTTGTAGCTCTTTATTTTTATTTAACCTTATAGGACCGATGCGATCTCGGTCGTGTTATAGCTACTTTTGATGAAAGAGGAATAAAAGGAATAAATGATATGGATTCTTCTCTACACAGTCAACCCAGTGACCTGAATACAGAAGTCGAGGTATTGGCTCACATCCGGTCAAGTGAGTGTTAAACTATCGAGGAAATAATGTAAGTATTTTTGAGGTTAAGAACAAACACATTGTATTTTCACTTATTAAATGGCAGAAAACATGTACAAAGCGGAACCAGTGTCCGTTAAATAAGTCTTAATGGCTACATTTTAGTTACAAATGTATACACAACTTTACACAATATAGAACTACACCTTTACACATCAGCGGTTGCTAACATTGGGAACCTTTTTTTTATCTGTCTGCATACACTTTTATCGTTCATCTCTGTGTCGCACAAATACGAATAATTTTCAAAAATTTATAAATCCCTTCCTACGTGACATGTGCAAGAGAAATGAAATGAAATACATGCCGCACATTTCAGTATAATATCCTTGAAAACGATATGGGTTCCAAACAATCTCAAGAACATGTAATTGCGCAATAAACTGTAAAATTACCGAATCATTCCAGAGCTGAAAACTGAGTGAATCAAAATAGTACATTCTTTCCCTATTTTTAAAATAGATTGCAAACCAATGAATCCTCTCACCCCCCATAATGTCGGTGTTACGATAATCCCGTACCAGTTTCTCGGACTTGGCAGCTTCAATATTTAATTCTTCGTAAACACACCGATAAATCGATAAATTTTGAGCGTGTGAAACGGTCACTTTTCAATACTCTCTGGAGTGTATTCGCATCCATTTTAAAAGTCTCTGACCACGTTCCAGAAACGATCAACTTCTATTAGTGCCTGTGATTCGAGGTACACGAGTACACTTATAGGCGCGTCTATCGGCTTGGTAAATTCCAACCTGACAAGTCAGGCGTAATATCAAATGAATAAATGTTAAATTCTTCGACAAATTCTTTCTGCGTTACACCAAACCCAAGTTCGTCACAGGCGCCTGTATTATGAGCCAGAGAGGGAACAGAGAGGGAGCCAGAGAGGGAACACAGCTTCTGTGAGTAGTCCGTAATCATGGTCCCTCCCAAAGCAATGCCATTTACGTATAGAGTAATATTTTTAAGGCCGAAATTCTCGAATTTAAAGGCACTCTTTTTATATTTTCCATTCGTCGAGGCGTGGTCCTGCATTCCAGTTAATATCCTTTTAGGTAGGACTCCAAGGGTCACGTTTTCTAGTTGCTTCGAGGCCAACCCGGCGGGGACCGTGTATAGTTTGATCTGTACCCTGTTTACTGGGTATTTTACTGTGGCGTGGAAGTCTTTCTCAATTTCTATTTGTTTCGGGGAACTTAATTTCACTCGTCGTATAAGCAAATACGTCTCCATGATGTGAATCACAACGGGTTTCGCGCCCTCTTCTTGATCAGATCCCAGATTTATGCAGATCTCAGGAATCGTGCGGGTAAGCTTCAACTTCATATCCACTCCGTTCATAAGCAGTTTCTCCTAGAATGTGAAATCTGTATGAAGACGTCCAAAACATTCATTATCTTTGTTTTAGAATTTTTAAATTTAGCCTTTATTCCATTTTCATCTTTAGTATGGTAATATCCCTCGGCGGTTAAAAAGGTGTCCTTCGCTTCTTTTGAAAAGTTGAGGACATTTTCCAGATAGGCTCGTAGGTGGTAGTACCCCGTTCCTGCAGAGATGTTAACCTGGTTTAAATACACTTCACACTGCCTGAATATGGAGTGTAAAAAGTTGGTTTAAGGGTAGGCGAAGTAACTGTCATCGCAGTCCGTTCCATCAGAATGGGCTATACGCAGTTTAGTGTAAATGTGCATGCAGCTCGGGTCAAAAAAGTAAGGGCCTGAGCTGGGTATCACGAATTCTATAGGGTGCACTGGGCGAACTAATTGTGTTTAATGAGTTAATTGTAATAAAGTCGCTATGCTCAATAGAAACCTGAGTGGGGGGCATATCAAAGAGGGACAGTTCCGATTTACAGCATTGTGAACTACAAGGATGGATGAAACGCGCCATGAATAGTCAGAAACAGTGCCACCTCCCTCGACAAGTATTACTCAGCCTATGATTCGTGAGAGTAGTGTCCTCAGCTTATATCAGTTAAAAAAATGATCAGCCATAGGTTTCATACGCTTAGAGCACTTCTTTTTTTATTTCCTTTTACGTTTAGCGCCACGAGATGGTAACCCCTTCTTCCTGGCAGATCTCTTCTTTCCGCCACCACCCATTTTTCTCTGCATCTTTGATGATTTCGTCCCGTGTACGTTTTAAATGTTTTTTTAGAGCTTCTCTAGGTTTAGTTCCACCCATTATATCTTCTGCCGCGTTAAAACCTGTTTGTAACGCCTTCCGCCCTAGGTACCTGGCACCCCTCTTCAACAATGGGACAGCGGTGCGTAGTATGGATGAAAAAATGGATCCAAGTCCACTCCCACGCTGGTATCTCACTCCTCGGTAGACTGTGAATGGTCGAGTCATTATGAACGGCGAAAGTGTAGTTTCACTGTTAAGCTCCCATAACCGAAAGGGAATTTTTTTCCTTCAATCGTTCTTATATATATCGAGATGTTGGTTAATAGATTAGTCGCAACATTCACATAATGGGGCTTGTCATATGTAATGCTCAAACTTTTCCCTCTATGGTTGGGAATGTGTGCAATGCAGCAGGCGCGCCTGGATGTCCCCAACAAATTGGTGCTCTATGATATTGCTGTAAATATAGCACATGTTTGGGGGCGGAGAGCTTTCACCCAATTTCTCCATCTTCAATTGATAAATTAAGCTGGACAAGTCATAACTTCAATGTGCATGCAGGCGTGTCTATGTTTATGACTTCAAAAAGTAAATCGTATGTCAGGTACGACTTTTCAAGACTCTTGCTTAACCCCGTCACAATGTCCATGGCTGTATCATAATGACCGATTCCTAGCGATAAATTTGTGCTATAGTACCGTTTCTCATCTGTTTGGTGAGAAACGCATAGTATTGTCTAAGGTTATGCCTAATTTTTCGCACTCATTTGATCAGATTTGCTCATTTTCAAGAGTTAAAAATTTGGTGGCTAACTGGAGTTCACATAACCCCACCTCACACGAATCACGCTCCAATTCAATGGGTCCGTGGAGTTCTGTCACAAAGTTGGCGAGGGTGTTGTTAGGATGTACAGACAGAAAAGAAGAGCAGGGGAGTGTGACGTAGAAGTGGCTAGGCGCCATGTTGCATACTAATTAAGCTTCATTATTGCAGCAGCTTTTATATAGGTGTTGAAACTTTCTGGGTAACCAGCCATTTCACCAGGTACATTTTTCTCTTTCCTGAACCTTTGCTGCCTAAAATTTTTTCAATTTTAAACACACTTTTTCCTAAATTAAATGTCACTTTCTGCAACTCCTCGCGGTAAAAGCCTCCAGCGATCTCTTCTCCATTTAAATCTTCAACGTAATACGTCATTATCTCATCTTTAGGTCTCAGCACGAACTTTAAAAATCTCACGTGTCCATCCTTGCTTATATCCCTTCGCGAATTTATTTCCCGAACGTGATAGCCTTACATAATCATTGATTTTGAAATGTGTAGAGTGTGGTGATGGTGGTGTTCCATCTCTTAACACCTCTGGCAGCGCACCTCTTTCTAAAACTTCGTTAGGCGTTGTGCCAATCGTACGATGGTGTGAACGGTTGTATGATGATGTCAATGAACCGAGAACGTTTATGTTTTTATGTGTAAAATAACGAAGCATGCGCTCCTTTATGGTACGTTGAACTCTTTCAGCTAAAGAGGCCTTATGTATAGAGCTGCTAGTGTACTAACTGATATTAAACTCTGTCAGCATGTTCTGAAAAGCGCGACCTATAAATTCTTTCCCCATATCCATACAAAAATAGCCAGGAACCCTGTTTTCTTTCAACATCAGCGTTTTGGTGGCTTTAGCAACTGTTTCAGGCGATTTATTTTTCAGGGGAATTAGCCACAGATATCTAGAGAATACATCTATTATGAATAGAATGTAGCGGTAACCATCGTTATACACTGAATATCTTTGCATGTCTGTTAAGTCCGCCTGCCAAATAGAGTCAATCGAAGCAGCTGTTGTCTTGGCCGTTTTAAACCTTTTTCTCACCGGTTTATGAAGTGTATAAGCATCCTGTTCCCGCAAAAATCTCTCAACATCTTTTTTCCTTACACCGTAAACACCTCTGTACAGTCTATTAACGCCACCATAGGAGGCGGGTTAGAAATGTCATAATAGCGTTTACTTAATATGTTAGCCATTTGCGTATTTTAGAGACACGTGGATAAGGCTGGCCGTTTGTTCTCTTCTTTCTCCTCTTCAGAGACTGCTGCTGGGGCGATGGCGTACTCAGTTGTGACACATGCGAGACTTGATCCAAGTCTTTTAACCTATTCAGATTACCTATCAATGTTTTGGGGACATTTATTTGTTGTAGTCTTGCTTTAATATGCTTCCATCCTGTTGGCGAGGGTCTGTCCCACTTTCTCACCAGATCATGAACAATATCAACGATATTGGATCCTTGTACCCTTGTTCCTTCAACAATGACCTCGCCTGTATCGGCCACTGTATGATGGGGTCCTCACTCAATAGATTATAAAGACTTAAGCCTTTATTCCTCAATGTATGTGGGAGGCTGTTTTTTAGCACATGTTCGATGTGTTGTGTTCCGTTGTTCTTTGGTTGGTCATCTCTAACGTCGGGGCCAGGTCCTGTGTCGCCATGCTCAGCACTACTCGCGCTGTGCCTAATAACCACGGGGAGCTCTGTAGGATACTTATAATCCTCGTACTCATGAAGAAATTTCTGCAAAGCCTCTTGGTACAAGATCCTTTTCTCATCAGGTGACTTTTCACTGTTTAATAGGGCTAGCAACTCGCTTTCCATTCTTTTAAGCCTACTTTTACGGGGTTCTAGAGCCGTGTCTGGAGTCTTTGAACTTTGCAATGAAACATACACCTCGTGCGGAATCACAACCACCTTCTTCATTGTATTAATCTAGTAAGTAAAGGACCCAAAACTGAAAATAAGATGGGTAGGAATGATCATCCTCTTTGTACAATAATTCACTTTTTCTTACCCACAGTTTGACTTTTATGAGCGAGCGCTCGTATTATGTCCTTGTAACGACGTAAGCGATCCTTCTGAGAGGGTTTCATGGCACATTACTTTTAATAACATTAAGACAGATTTCACAGATACATTTTAAAAAGTCAGAGTCGATATTTTTAACAAACATCTGTTGCAGTGCCAGAGGCAATCGTTGGTAGATTTTTATTAATTCATGATATTTCTTCAGCCTATTTGTCATTCTAGAATATAGACCGTTTCAGGTTCGCTTGGGAATATATTCGTTCTTAGAAGCACCCTGAACGTGTTTCGCGGGTGAAGGTCACAAAGCAAATATCCATAACGCTGGTTTGTGGCCTCTTTTTAAACCTCCAAAAACCCCTTACGCTGATTCAGGAACATTTGATTGGCTAATACCCCAATTTGTGATACATCTCTACGTTGCGCGAATAAGACTAGATATTGTATAATGTGTATTTAGCGACACATCGCGCATGTATCTATTTTTGAAAAATAGATTCTGATTGATGAAGAACACGCCTATGTTAAGATGGTGGGAGAGCACTGTAAATGTCTCGGGAAACGTTTTATCCATCTCCAACATGAGATCGTCAATTACAATGACTGTATGTTCATTTCCCTTTAACGAATTAACGTCATATACGCTTTTGTGGAACAAGATTTCATCTTGGTACTCGTTGAACACTGATTGATACGTCGAATAGCACCATATAACTTTATGCACAAATTTTGAGAACATCTCTCCCTTTTCTTTAATGATTTTAAGCATAAACACAGTTTTACCACATCCTGTAGGTCCAGATATAATACATGTGGATGGGCTCGTGAACCTGAATTTTTTTACAGAATCCATTTCTAACACGTCACACCCCTAAGTGGGTCATTTACAAAATATAACAAATTTTGAGTGCTGCTCCTTATATTTTGTTTTCTTCTTCCACAGAACCGTGAATGACGACGAGGTACAGCACCCCATCATCGATATCACAGGCGATCCCGTTGACCGTGCAGCTACAGAATCCATCACCGCTGACGAATCCTCACCAGCGATACCTGTAGCACGCGCCAGTTCAAAGCGGAGGCATGATGAAGAGCCCACCACGTCAGGTATAAAGCGCGCCAGAGTTAAGCCTGTTGCTAGACCACCAGTAATAGAACCCAACCTTCTAAGTCGTACGACACAACCCCCACAATAGTACCTTCCTCAAATATATCCCCCTATTCATTTCCGGGTACATCCTCCACAGCAGCTTCTGGTTCTGTTGAGGATGGCATAACATTCGAGTTGGTGCGCACCGCAACCCCCACCCCGACCTTGACTAGAGATCAATATATAGTCAGGGTTGATCCTAGATCCATGTATAGCAATGTTGTTGAACACGGACTACGGCGCATAGTTGAATGTATTGTAGAGTTTGCCCTTCAGAACCGGGACGAACGTGAAGTTAGGACTAGGCTGTCCTTCGGATTCGGGTAAGATGATGGAGATGTACTGTAGATGATTTTTTGGTAATAATACCGTTCAGATGCTTGGCAGCTGAAGATATAGAGTATATATGATATTAAGCAGTATAATGCAGGCCTCTCAAAGTAGTTTAGCCTTCAATATGGACAACTTCACGGCAAATATTGACCGTGTATTCCGTGTTGCGGGTCATAGTGCCACACCTTATACTCTTAACTTCAATTCTCAGGCTATTTATAGACGGCATATAAACGCCGATCGTGGCTGCAACTTTATAGCTGTAGTCTTGGCCCGTATGTTTACTGTACTAAATACACGGGTCAAAAGCATTTGGTTGCCAACGGTAGTGGAGCGTGCCCATAAACTACTTGTAGAATGTAAACTTGAATTTGAGTATAATATGGGTTCTGAAGAGCTGAGAAGGGTAGAACAGGAAATGAATGTTCGTATAGTTGTATTTGGAATGGATGGTCGTCGTAGGAGTGGGTATGTTTTTAAAAGCAGTGTGAGAGATCGTACAAGACCCCTACTTATTTTAGGGCTGTCAGGAACAACATAGCTACCCATCCGTAATATAAGGACCTTTACGCGAGTTATGATAAAAGTCGGAAATATGGACGACATCATGATTTGGTGTAAGGGTTGTATCGAGTTTGCGGATGATATAGTGAAACATTGTAAAGATTGCCACATACTGTAGTATGTGAGCAGTGTAAAAGCTCCAACTGTGAAAGCCGTGTAGTTGAAGCTGAGAAGAGGGATCGTGATGTGTGTAGACGCACACTTTTCAATAATAACTGTTTTCAGCTCCATAAATCAATTGGCACGTGCAGGAAAATGAGAATCTGTGAATGTGGTTTGTTTCATATGATGGATAATTGGGGGAATTTGAAACATAAATATGATGAAATTCACTGTTCTACATGCCATGAAAAATATAAGGCGGTTGGAGTAAAGCATGTATGTTATATAAAAGACGCCAAGCCTAAAAAAGCCCTTGTATAACTGTGTACTACGATATAGAAACATATACGAATGCTGAAACCAAAGAGGTTATTCCACATTTAGTTGTAAGCCAGACTATCTGTGATGAGTGTATGGAGAGCGAGTGTGATGAGTGTCACAAGTGTGGTAAACGGACAAACGTTTTTAAAACGAATGCCCACGACAGACCTGTGAAACTCTTTGTGTCCTATATTGTCATCTGCGATATTTACAGGTGATCCCTTGAAAAGAGGCAACAAACTTATACAGATGCAAATAAGAGGTAATGTACAGTTTAAAGACACTTTATTATTCATACCTTGTAAATTAGCAAAGCTACCCAAGGTGATGGGCGTAGCCAGTTTCAAAAGGATATTACCCTTACACATTCCTCACTAGCGAAACTTTAAATTACGTAGGACTACCTCCACCCAAATATTACTTTAACTATGAATGTATGAAGATTTTGACCGAAACTACAACAGTTTTAATGAACGTAATCCTTATAATATAGTTGATGAATGTGAGCGTTATTGCGTGAATGATGTGCGCGTGCTTAGAGTATATTTCCAGGCCTTTAGAAAGATGTATATAGCCCGTTTCAAATGCGATCCGTTGCAAGTCGCAACCACCATTGCTTCATTATGTTTTACGGTGTTCAAGAATAACTTCAAGCTTAAATACACCTTAGCCGTTATCCACAGAAACAATCCCCACAGTTATGGGCACAAGGCTATTTACTGTCTCATACACCTACAGCAGCAGACAGGTGTATACATAAAACATGCCCGCAACACGGGTGAAGTACCTATTAAGGTTAATGGTCGTGTTTTTTGGGTTGATAGTCTAAGTGAAAAAAGTGCCACTGGTGAGAAGACTGTGCAGTGTGCACTCCTTTAATGGTTGCTGGTGGCACGGATGCCACCGTCCTGAGTGTGGAATCGTAGGAGATATCCACGGTAGATCTCCTGCCGCCTGTCTTGCGTGGACCCGCACCCTCGATCAACTTATAGGCTCCCAGTTCACTCAAAAAGTCTTGTAGGAGCATGAGTATGATGCACGGATGGAGACAGATGGAGAGTACCGTGAAGAAATAAACACGATCAAACGTTCAACGGTGCTGGATCCTCTCAAATGCGGTGATAGCTTGTTCGGAGGGCGTACAAATCCCTTCAAGCTATACTTTCCGCCTACGAAGGGTGTGAAACTCCATTACTACGACTTCTGTTCTTTATACCCCTACGTGATGAAGAACAATCCGCACCCCGTAGGTGCCCTGAAAAAATGGTGAGTCCCACCATACCAACCATCGAGGAGTTTTCAGTAACGTGAATGAGCGCTACTTTGGACTCTTTCGTAGACGTGCTCCCCCTCGCGATTTATGGATGCCGATCTTACCCGTCGTTATAGGTCACAAGCTCATGTTTACCCTGTGCGTGAAGTGCGCAGAAGAGAACAACGGTGATTGTGACCGTACAACCCACCAGCGTAAGATCAGAGGTGTATAGAATAATGAAGATACATGAGGTGTGGAGGTTTCAGAAGCTACCCAACCTTTTCACGCCATATATAAACACTTTTTTGCAGGATAAGGTTGAAGCGTCAGGATATCCGCGAGGTGTTGACACCGAAGATGAAAACACGGCTTATATTCAGCGTTTCCGTGCCCATGAAGGTATACAGCTTGACCAATCCCAAATTGTTAAGAATCCTGGCAAGCGCTTTAGTGCAAAGTTGTGCCTAAACAGTCTTTGGGGAAAATTTGCGCAGAATACCGGCAAAGGGACGTCCATTTGGCATAAAGTTATACAGAAGTCTGGGATTATACCAACGCCCCCGATAAAGAGATTATGGAGATCGTGAATGTAGGTAATACTTACATAATAAAGTACAACAATACCGAATTGGCTACAGATACCTCACGGGTTACAAACATACCTGTAGCCAGTTTCACGACGGCCTACGCCCGCATAAAACTTTCGGGCCAATTGCACTCTCTTGGACGGAGGGTGTTGTACGCTGACACATATAGCGTGATATTCACAGCGAGGGAAGGTGAATACATGCCCGCTATTGGGGAGTTCCTCGAGGAGCTAACTGACGAGATCAAGGATGAGTATGGTGATGGTGCATACGCAGACTCGTTTGTGCCAACAAGGCCAAAAACCTATGGGGTACGGTGAGGGTAGGGGATAATATGAAGTATATCGTGAAGGCTAAGGGTATCACGCTTAACCATGCGAACCGTCGAGTCGTTAACTTTGAATCGTTGAAGGAACTAGTGTGCTTGGAAGATGAGAGTGACCAGCTACCCGAACTGACTGTGGGGACGCACAATTTTCGGGCGCACAAACTTGGGTGTGTGAAGGAACTTAGGGGCACGAAGGCATGCCGTAACACCTATAGGAAACGTTACCAGATGCCTGGTACTATTGATACCGTACCCTTTGGCTACCTTAATCCTTGATTGTATTTATATATATGTGTATTGATATGTTAATTTATCACGTATATTTTCTCCAATTAAGGTTTCATTTTCTCCTTTGCGTGCGTTCGTGTGTGTGTGTGTGTGTGTGTGTGTACAGTAAAAAGCTAAGCCCCGCCCACTGTAAGATCGGCAACGTGAATCCTGCCGCTACCTGATCATATCTCTATCCCTGCGTCCTCAGTTGACCTCTGCATACCTTTGAGCTCAGACGTGTATTCTCCCGCGTAGAAGAAAAATAGTAATGGCTACCTTCAATATTGCGTGTTCATCATTTATGAAGTGGTATTCAGCAAAGTGCCAAGATGTGGTGGATCCTGAAAAACTCCCTATTTCCCCCTCCTCTGACACTTTTGAGGCTGCATTGAGCCGTGCGAAGGACCAAGATGGTCTAATACTATACGGGTATTCTGGCGAGGGCATTGTAGGATTTTGTAGTACAGACGATGTATTGAAGTATGTTATAGACCTAACCTTTCTGAAGGCTCACATATACCGCGAAGTAGAAGAAGCAACACGTTCAGAAGATAAGCAACGGTTATGGGTAGTGAGTCTTGTTGATGAGTGGTGTGACAAGCGATATTATGTCGTTACATCATACCGACTACTCGTACACTACGGTTGAGAATGTAAATCTTGTCATCATGGAGAATCTTAAGTGTTTTTACCACTATATTAATATATATCATGATGAGGTTTGTAGTGAGGTTGTGGCTAATGGGCTGTGTGAGATTTTAACAGACTTTAGAGACGAGTATCGCTTGTTAAACAAAAAGGATAAATATGGACATATGTTTCTCTCAAATAGTGCGCCGGATTGTGAAGATGTTTAGTTTGTGGAAATGAACGTCTGGTGAGTGATAAAACATTAAAGCCGGTATGGTTTCATGTAGTGGAAAGTTCTGTTTGTCCAAGAGCACAAGTGTTCGAACAAGCCCGTACACGCTTTAGCAGTGTGACGCGCTCCCCCCAGCGAGCCGCCCACCCGTGTACCTCACGAAACACACGAGTTCGAACAAACCCGTACAAGTTTCACCAGCGTGACTCACTCCGCCCGTCGAGCCGATCCGTCCACCTGTGGCTCATAGTCATCTCAGAGTTTGAAACGTGTGGACGTGCGAATACGATGGAACTTCCTTTGAGAAGCATTCTCAACGCCTCGTACGATGTCTCCGTGACGAAGTCATTGCACGTGTTCAGGCGTGAAACCGGCACCATTAACTATGCACTTGAAACGATTTGCAGGCAAGCAAACTCTGGTAAACGTAATGTTATTTATTTTAGTGTTGAGGAGCTGAATAGAGTCTTCGTAATAGTTGAGAAGTGGGGAGAGGACCGTTATAAAATACCTGCAGGTGTAAGTACAAGAAGAGAGCAGATTAGTGACGCCCCCTCATATGCCGTTGTTTGCACGTTGTGTATAAATAACGAACAGCCATGCATTGATATACGACTGATGTGGAAGAATGCTTCTGATAATAACGTTCTTGTCCCTACGCGAAACCGTTTCATCCTCGACAGAATGTTTGAAATCGTTGGATTCCGCAAGCTGAAGCCTATATTAGACGCCCTTGTTACGGATATGGTTTATTTTGACACGGTTCTTGAATACGCATACACCGCTCTGCTCGACGGATCTATCGAGTGTAGGAATGAACAAGGCGAGAATGGTCTAGAGCTGGATGCATATTTAAAAGGTTCGAAATATCCTGAACTTTGGTACAAAGCACTTGAGCGGTACACGGGAGAGCTTGTCTACACTGTTCACTCTCAAGAGCTGTACCTCTATATAGTGAATAGCTGTCGTTACGACTTGGAAGATTATTTCAATTGCCGCTATGCAGAGTGAAGAAGAGTCCAAAGGGGTATACCTAACCTAAGAGAGGGAGAGAAAGGAGGGGGGTCTTTGGGGGAGAACGTGGGATGGCTTCATCCCCCAAAGGGAAACCTAACTTAAGCCTTAACCTAAGAAGAAGAGAGAGGTGTAGGCCTGGCTCCAGCCAGACGCATAATGAGAGTTCATCCGAGCGCCCGCTGTCTTATATGGTCCTAATCAGCCAGTTGGCTTAGAAGGCTTAATCTGACTTAGAAGGCATAAATGGCTTGTTCAGTTGTACATTATTAGGATTGAGTTGCCAGATTGCGCTGTTTATTTAATTAAAACATATATTCTTGACAGTTGGCTTTCCGCCAATAGGCATTATCCCCCAGTTTGCTTAATCCGCCAGTTGACTTAGAAGACCTAGAAGGCAGATGTACGTATATATATTAATTAACTTTTCAGCTTCAAGATTGCGCTATTCAGATATTCTTGACAGTTGGCTTAGAAATCCGTAATGCGTAACCAGCCATTTGGTATTCATATAATTAAATAATAATATCGTTTATATATACAACCAAAACAGTTAAATAAAACACCGTTACATCATTCTGTTTATTAGACGAACTACTAGATTCAATTTCACGAAATATATAGAAAATAAATACACAATCCCATAAAAACGAGGAATATATGCAATAAAAATTAATAATATAAGAAATAAAATATAATAATAATATAACATATAATAATATACAAAACTATGGAGTATAACCATCAATATAGTAGTACAGAAGATATATATATATATATATAATATATATGTGTGTGTACACACAGTTACAGTATATGAAATAATTAAATATATTGAAAATAAAAAAAAAGAAATACAAAACGATGGAGTATAACCATCGACATATTAGTACAGGAAAAATATATCCATATAAAATTATATTAAATAATTAAATATATTGAAAACAAATATACATCAAAATACATTCGTGCTACTGCGCTTAACTAAAACACTAAACTCGCACGTAATCGAGTCTACAGTTATAACATAATTGCTTTGCACTACGCAGTAAATACGATTTAACATTATTTCACCGCTCAAGTTATAGGGATACCTATACTCGATGTAAATGCCCTTCATATCGTTCAATACTATTTTTTTGCCCCTTTACATTCGGTTGGCTAATTATTTTTAAACACGGATAGAATATATTCAAAAGCACGCACAAAGAGGTCATCGTTAGCCACAACATCATTATTAAATACAAGTTTATAAACACTCCTTTCTAATCGAGGGTTATTTCTTACCGACCCGAGCTTTTCAATCGTGAACTCTTCTTCACAACGCATAGCGGCAATTAAAATAATCTTCTAAGTTGTAACGACAGCTACTCATTATATATAGGTACAATTCTTTAGGGTGAACAGTGTAGGCGAGCCCTGCCCTGTACCGCTCAAGTCTTTTGTACCAAAGTTCATGATATTTCGAAGAGTCTAAACCTTTTAAATAAGCATCCAGCTCTAGACCATTCTCGCCTTGTTCATTCCTACATTCGATAAACCCGTCGAGCAGAGCGGTGTATGCGTATTCAAGAACTGTGTCAAACTAAATCATATCCATAACACGCGCGTCTAATATAGGCTTCAGCTTGCGGAATCCGACGATTTCAAACATTCTGTCGAGGAGGAATCGGTTTCGCGTGGGGACAAGAACGTTATTATCAGATGCATTCTTCCACATCAGTCTTATATCAATGCATGGCTGCTCGTTATTTATACACAACGTACAAACAACAGCATATAAGGGGGCATCACTAATCTGTTCCCTTCTTTTACATACACCTGCAGGTATTTAATAACGGTCCTCACCCCACTTCTCAACTCTCACAAAGACTCTATTCATCTCATCAACACTTAAATAAATAACATTACGTTTACCAGAGTTTCCTTGTCTACAAGTCATTTCAAGTACATAGTTAATGGTACCGGTTTCACGCCTGAACACGCGCAATGACTTCGTCACGGACACATCGTACACGGCATTGAGAATGCTTCTCAAAGGATGTTCCATCGTATTCGAGGAGTGCACGCGTTGTTTCTTTCACCTCACGGTATATGTACGCTTTTATAAAGTTTAGCCCTCCAACGTAGTCCATTACATCGTTTGTGCCGCGAAATCCGGCAATACTCTCGCCAGAATATCCATAAAGTATTTGAACATCTTGTTCCTTCGCGCGATTCAGTGTAGCCTTAAAAGTCTCAAAGGAGGGGGGAGGGTCGTCTTTCAGAATTCACCAAATCTTCCGACTTTACCGAATATTTTCGTCTACGTGAGAAAATACACGTCTGAGCTGCAGGGCTTGCAGAGGTCAACTGAGCACGCAGGGGTGAGATATGCCAAGAGAGTAGCAGGAGTCACGTGACCGAGTTTACACTGGGTGGAGCGTAGGACTATACATACGCACACACACCAAGGAGAAAATGAAACCCTAACTGAAACAAATATATGTAATAAATAAACATATCGTTAACAATATACACACACACACACACACACACACATATATATATATATATATATATATATATAAACAATCAAGGATTAAGGTATCCAAAGGGTACGGTATCATAGGTACCAGTCACCTGGTAGCGTTTCCTATAGCTGTTACGGCATACCTTCGTACCCCTAAGTTCCTTCACGCCCCCAGTTTCTGCTCCCGAAAATTGTGGGTCACCACAGTCAATTGGGGTGGCCGGTCACCCTCATCTTCCAAGCACACTAGATCCTTCAACGAGTCAAAGTTAACGACTCGTCGGTCCGCAATGTTAAGCGTGATATCCTTAGCCTTCACGATATATTTCATATCGTCCACCACCTTCAGCCGTACCCTCTACGTTTTTGGCCCTGTTGATACAAACGAGACAGCGTATGCACCATCACCATACTCATCCTTGATCTCGTCAGTCAACTCTCCGAGGAATTCACCAATAGGAGGCATGTATTCACCCTCCCTCTCTGTGAATATTGCGCTATCTGTGTCAGCGTACAGCACCCTCCGCCCAAGAGAGTGCAGTAGTCCCCAAAACTTGATGCTGGAGTAGGCCGTTGTGAAGCTGGCTACAGGTATGTTTGTAACACGTGAGGTATCTGTGGCCAGTTCGGTGATGTACTTTATTATGCAAGTATTACCTACATTCACGATCTACATAACCTCTTTATCGGTAGCGTTGGCATAATCCCAGATTCACTATAACTTTTGCCAAATGAACGTTCCCTTTGCCAGTATTCTGTGCAAATTTTCCCCAAAGATTGTTTAGACACAACTTTGCACTAAAGCGCTTGCCAGGATTCTTAACAATTTGGGAACGGTCAAGCTGTATAGCTTCACGGGCACGGTAACGCTGAATATAAGCCGTTTTTTCATCTTCGGTATCAACTCCTCGCGGATACCATGATGCCTCTACCTTATCCTTCAAAAAAGCGTTTATATATGGCGTGAAAAGGTTGAGTAGCTTCTGAAACCTCCACACCTCAAGTATCTAAATATTGTGTACCCATCGCGAACGGCTAGTCCAGCTCAGGGCTTGTATATACACCTCTGATCTTACGCTGGTTGGATATATGATTACAATCCCAATTGTTCTCCTCTGCGCATTTCAGGCACAGGGGAACCATGAGCTTCTGATCGATAACGACGGGTAAGATTGGCATCCATAATTCGCGAGGGGGAAACACGTCTACGAAGGAGAGTCCAAAGTAGCGCTGACTCAAGTTAGCTGAGAACTCCTCGATGGTTGGCATGGCGAGGCCCACTTGTTTTTCAGGAGCACCTACGGGGTACGGATTGCTCTTCATCACGTAGGGATATAAAGAACAGAAGTCTTAGTAATGGAGTTTCACGCCCACCGTAGGCGGAAAGTATAGCTTGAATGGGTTTGTACGCCCTCCAAACAAGTTGTCACCGCATTTCAGGGGGTCCAACACCATTGAACGTTTGATGGCCCTTATTTCTTCAGGGTACTGGCCATCTGTGTCCATCCGTGCATCATACTCATGCTCCCACACGATCTTGTGAGTGAACTGGGAGCCTATAAGTTGATCGCGGTTACGGGTCCATGTGAGGCTGTCAGCGAGGGATCTTCCATGGAGGTCCCCTGTGATGGCACACTCAGGGCACGGGCATCCATGCCACCAGCAACCGTTAACCCTAGAACACAAACCCTAGGACCGGGTTACACCATCACAAACCCCGGGTGAATTTTACCCATTTTCGGAAATTAATATAAAAAGTTCTAATCGTGCTTTATTAAATGTATAGAAATAACTTGAAAATATAACTCTTGTACTTTAATTTCCTGCTATAAGAAGTTAAAAAAACATAAAGTAAGTACTGTGATGGGTAACTTAGATAAACCTTACTCACAATGCTTTAATACTACCTAACCTAACATTAAAATCTACTGTGAAGTTAATACTGCAGCTGCAGAGTTGAGCGTTGGCCTACAGTCACCCGAGTCATGAGAGCCGCAGCTAGCGCAGCCACAAGCCTCCTGGATCGCTACGAACTGTAGTGGAGATAGACAAAAACAGGGAAATTTTTGAGAGGCGAAAACTGACTTATGTGCACTAAATATTTTTTGTAGATATTTATTCATCATTTATGAACACTTTTTCATTGCAGACAACTTCAAAGAACATTATAACTTACCTGGTATTATACACAGTCAACACAGACAGGGCAGAAGTGGCGAGGGCACAGAGGTTCACGACACTTGCGGCACCTGTGCCGCGTCTTCCTGTCGGACCCCTTAGGGCACATAACGCAGCGCACCAAGGCACCACTACTCTCTGCTACCACCGTGCCTGCCGGGCCTGCAGCAGTGCCAGGTGAAGGGAGGTTGCAGATTGTGCAGATGAGTGTCTTGAGGGGGCGTGACAGGAACGGCGAGTCGAGCCTCTTCTCTGCCCAGGGCGTGATGAGTACCAGTGCCAATATTTGCATATATTTCCTCCTGATGATCCTGTTGCCACCTGTCCTAATTGCATTTTCATTGTGGATGACCCAGGAGTTGAGTACACAGGTGTTCAGCATCCCATAAAACACACACAGCGGCCATCTCTTGGTCTTGCGTCCACAGGAGTAGTGGGCACACATCTGGTCGAATGTGTCCACACCACCTTTCGTGTGATTGTAGAACTCGATGATCTCCGGCTTTCCTGTGGGTCCCAGGGCTGGCTGTGTGTGCATAGAAGACAACAGCAAGACGAGCTTCTTCTTGGTCTTGGACTTTGTTGGGATATATGTCACCAGAGTCATTTCCTTGGTGAAAAGGAATGCACTTGACCCTAGCCTGCGACTGGCCGTTTCCTTCATCTGCGACGGTATCTCCTTTTTATTTCCCCTGACCGTTCCAACAAGGGTCATGCCACAGTCTAAGAGGTCCGTCACTAAGGGCACAGACGTGAACCAGTTGTCTGTGGTTACATTCCTTTGTGTCTGGTGGTATGGCCTGGTCAGCTCCTTGGTGTAGTAATGGCCAAGGTTGATGCCCTGCATGGGTCTTGTCCCATCCTTCCCCAGATAAGGGATCGCACCCACTAAGTACTTGCTATTGCTGTCATTGGCAAGAACAAGCTTGATCCCGTATTTAGCCGGCTTGTTGGGGATGTACATTCGGAAGGGGCACCTTCCTCTGAAACCAAGCAGCTGTTCGTCGACAGTCAGGTTCTCGCTAGGCACGTACATCCTCCCACAATTTCCTATAAAGTTGTCCCAGATCTTCCTAATGGCTGCGAACTTATCTGTCTTCCGCCTCTCCTCCCGTGTGTCAGGGTCATCAAAACGCAGACAATTCAGTAGGAACTCGAATCGACCCTGAGACATGGCCGCACGGTATGTGGCTGCGCCGGTGCAGGGGTTCCACATCTCTGATGTTGATAGATGATTGTCCCTCTGGCAGCCACTGAAGATGATAACCCCCAGAAGTGCACGCACCTCGGCTGGTTCTGTTCGAGAGTGTGTTCCAGTCTGCCGGCCGTACTTGGCAGCCTGCAAGTGGATTCGCTTGTTGCTCCATTCAACAATCTCGTCGATGATTTGGTCCTCAAACAGCAACGTGAAGCACTTGATTGGGGTGTCAATACTCCGTGCCTCCGCTGTTGGCCCTGTGGTCATGCCGGATGGAAGGATGTTCCGTGATGGAGTTCTCATCGACGAACGAGACTGTGGCCTGCAACTCCACCTGAAGCCAGAAGTGCTTGCCAGGGTGCTGGTGTGGAAGTCAACGACTGAGGGAGCATCGTCGTCCTCATCAGGGCGTCTTTTTCTTCCCCTACGAGCAGCCGGGGCATCAGGAGAGGCGGCAGGGGCATCAGGAGAGGCAGCATGGGCATCAGGAGATGCGGCAGGGGCATCAGGAGAGGCGGCAGGGGCATCAGGAGAGGCGGCAGGGGCATCAGGAGAGGCAGCATGGGCATCAGGAGAGGCAGCAGACGTAGAGGCACCAGGGTCTGGGTCGAACACATGGCGGCTGGTGATAGGCCTAGCTGTCACGTGGGGCGAGCGTGGCTTGGCTGGTGTAGACGTGTGCCGTGGTTTTTTCCATACACGGCGTCTGGTCTCCTCATCACTATGACTACTCTCATCATCATTTTCACTTGGTTCAGGTACATATTCTTTGTCAATGTCACTATCATACATGACCTCATATTCTAGGTCATCTTCATTCTCTTCATCATCAGTTTCACTATAATCAGGTAATTCCCCAGTTGTGTTCATAATTCTTTCAAGCTCATCACTTGCGTAATACTTCACCTGTTTATTAGACATGATTCTTGCAATAGTAATAGCACTTTAGTACACCTAGAATGTCATAATCAATGCCTGTAAAGAAAAATAACGTAAATAGCAAACCAGAATATGTACACCACTGCAAACCTTGGGAGATTTCCACCCGCTAATAATTGCACCTTGTATCACAAACGTCGGGTGAAAATCACCCAAAATGTACTCTACAGGAAAAATCAAGCGAGCGACATTTAAACCACTACCTCTCTCGACCACGGCTAAACACGCACTGCAGCTACTGGGCAAGGCAGGTGGCTGCCACCACTCCCCACAACATGGTTACGTGATCAAAATATCGTGGGGTGATTTTCACCCGAGGTTTGTGTTCTAGGGTTAAAGGAGTATACAGTCTTCTCACCAGTGGTTGGATCCTCATTTAGATCATCAACCCAAAAAACACGACCATTGACCTTAATGGGTACTTCTTTCGTGTTGCGGGTGTGGCTTATGTATACACTTGTCTGTTGCTGTACGTGTATGAACCAGTAAATAGCCTTGTGCCCATAACTGCGGGATTGTGTCTGTGAATGACGGCTAAGGTGTCTTTAGGCATGTAGTTATTTTTGAACACCGTAAAACATAATGAGGCGATCGTGGTTGTGACTTGCAACGGATCGCATTTGAAACGGGCTATGTACATCCTTCTAAAGGCCTAGAAACATACTCTAAGCATGCGCACACCATTTACGCAATAACGCTCACATTCATCAGCTATATTGTATGGACTAGTTTCATTAAAACTGTTGTAGTAGCGGTCAAATTCTTCACGTTCACTATCACTCATGTTGGTGCTGTTAAAGTAATGTTTGGGTGGAGGTAGTCCTACGTAATTTAAAGTTTCGCTAGTGAGGAAAGTGTAAGGGAAATACCCTTTTGAAACTTCGGCGGCTACACCCATATCCTGGGGTAGCTTTGCTAATTTACAAGGTGTGAACAGCAAGGTGTCTTTAAACTGTACATTACCTCTTAGCCGCATCTGTATTAGTTTGTTACCTCTTTTCAAGGGATCACCTTTAAATATCTCAGATGAATCGTGTTCAAGCAATTCCTTATAAAGTAATTGTGTGTCAAATTTTACTCCGTTATGGGCAAGAATATACACAGTCATTTTTTTGAACTTCTCCGCTCACTTGACAGTATAGGATACAAAGAGTTTCAAAGGGCTATCGTGTGCAATCGTTTTGAAAACGTTTGTCCGTTTACCACATTTGTGACACTCATCACACTCGATCTCCATGCACTCATCACAGATAGTCTGGCTTACAAGTAAATGCGGAAAAACTTCTTTGTTTTCAGCGTTCGTGTATGTTTCCATGTCGTAGTACACGGTTATACAAGGGCTATTTTTAGGCTTAGCATCTTTCATATAACATACATGCTTTACTCCGTCCGCCTTATATTTCTCATGGGATGTTGAACAGTGAATTTCATCATATTTATGCTTGAAATGCCCCCAATTATCCATCATGTGAAACATACCGCACTTACAAATCCTCATTTTTCTGCCAGTGCCAATTGATTTATGAAGCTCAAAGCATTTATTATTGAAAAATGTATGTCTGCACACATTACATTCCCTCTTCTCAGCTTCAACTACATGACTTTCACAGTTGGGGCTTTTACACTGCTCACATACCACGTAGTATTCCTTACAATGTTTCACTATATCACCAGGAAACTCGAGATATCCCTTACACAAATCATGATGCTTTCCATATTTTCGACTTTTATCATAACAAGCCTAGAGAGTCCTTATATTACGTCACGGATGGGGAGATACGATGTTCCTGACAATCCTAAAATAGGTAGAGGTCTTGTACGATCTCTCACACAGCTTTTAAAAACACAACTATACGAACATTCACTTCCTGCTCTACCCTTCTCAGCTCTTCAGGACCCATATTACACTCAAACTCAAGCTTACAATCTGAAGCCAGTTTACAGGCACGCTCCACTACCGTAGGAGCCAGAGATTATACGCAATTATAATTAGCACAGTGAACATATGAGCTAAGACTATTGCTATAAAGCCGCAACCACGATCAACGTTTAAATCCTTTTTGTAAATAACCGGAGAATTGAAATTAAGAGTATAAGGTGTGGCACTATGACCCGCAACCCGGAATACTCTGTCAGTATCTATCGTGAAGTTGTTCATGATGAAGGCTGTACTACTTTGAGAGACCTGCATCATACAACCCAAGATATATTCTGTCTACAGTTGCCAAGCGTCTGAATGGTATTACTGCTCAAAAATCATCAACATCCCTGTCATCTGAACCGAACCCGAAGGACAACCTCGTCCGGACTTCATGTTCGTCTCGGTTCTGAAGGGCAAACCCTACAATACGTACAACTACGCGTCGCAGTCCAACACCGTTGCTATACAGGAATCAAGAGTCAGTCCTGACCAAGAATCGATTTCTAGTCAGGGCAGGGGTGGGAGTAGCGGTGCGCACCAACTCGAATGTCATACCTTCCTCCACAGCACGAGAAGCTGCTGCTGGTGTGGAGGAAGTACCCGAATTGAACAGGAATACGGGGTATATTTGAGGAAGGTACTATTGTGGGGATTGTGTCGTAAGACGCACAGGGTTGGGGCTCTATTACTGGGGGTCTAACAACCGGCGCAATCCTGGTGCGATTTATACCTGACGTAGAGGGTACTTCATCATGCTTCCGCTTTGAATTGTCGCGTGCTACAGGTATCGTTGGTGAGGGTTCGTCAGCGGGGATGGAGTCTGTAGCTACACGGTCATCGGGCCCATCTGTAATATCGGTGATGGGGGACTGTACATCGTCGTCATTCACGGTTCTGTGGAAGAAGTAAAACAAGCCTATAAGGAACAGCACTTAAATTTTGTTATATTTTGTAAATGCTCCACTTAGGGGTGTGACGTGTTAGAGATAGAATCTGTAGAAAAATTGAAGTTCACAAGCCCCTCCACATGTATTATATCTGGCCCTACAGGATGTCGTAAAACTGTGTTTTTGCTTAAAATCATTAAAGATAAAGGGGAGATGTTCTCAAAATTTGTACATAAATTAATATGGTGCTATTCGACGTATCAATCAGTGTTCAACGAGTAACAAGATGAAATTTTGCTCCACAAAGGCGTATATGACGTTAATTTGTTATAGGGAAAGGAGCATACAGTCATTGTAATTGACGATCTCATGTTGGAAATGGATAAAACGTTTGCCGAGACATTTACAGTGTTCTCCAACCATCTTAACATAAAAGTATTCTTCATCAATCAGAATCTATTTTTCAAAAATAGATACATGCACGATGTGTCGTTAAATACACAATATCTAGTCTTATTCGCGTAACGTAGAGATGTGTCACAAATTGGGGTATTAGCCAATCTAATGTTCCCGAATCAGCTTAAGGAGCTTTTGGAGGTTTATAAAGAAGCTACAAGTCGGCGTTACGGATGTTTGGTTTGTGACCTTCACCCGCGAAACACGTTTAGGGTGCTTCAAAGAACGAATATACTCCCAAACGTGCCTGAAACGGTGTATATTCCAGAGTGAAAAATAGGCTGAAGAAATATCATGAATTAATAAAAATCTACCAACGATTGCCTCTGGCACTGCAACAGATGTTTGTTTAAAATATCGACTCCGACTTTTTAAAATGCATCTGTGAAATCTGTCTTAATGTTATAAAATGTAATGTACCAATGAAACCCCCTTAGAAGGCTCGCCTACGTCGGTACAAGAATATAATACGTACGCTCGCTCGTAAAAGTCAAACTGTGGGTAAGAAAAAGCGAATTATTGTACAAAGAGGGGGATCATTCCTCCCCATCTTATTTTCAGTTTTGGAACCTTCACTGACTAGATTAATATGATGAAGAACGTGGTAGTGATTCCGGACGAGGTGTATGCTTCCTTGCAAAGTTCAAAGATTCCAGACACGGTTCTAGAGCCCCGTAAAGGCAGGCTTAAAAGAATGGAAAGCGAATTGATAGTCCAATTAAACAGTGAAAAGTCACCTGATGAGAAAAGGATCTTTTACCAAGAGGCTCTGCAGAAATTTTTTGAGTACGAAGATTATAAGAATTCGAGAGAGATCCCCGTGGGTTTTAGGCACAGTGCGAGCAATGATGAGCATGGTGACATAGAACCTAGGCCCGACTTCTACTGAGTGTGGACCCCATCATAGAGTGGACCGATACAGGCGAGGTCATTGTTGAAGGAAGAAGAGTACAGGGATCCAATATCGTCGACATTGTCCATGATCTGTTGAGAAAGTGGGACAGGCCCTCACCAACAGGATAGAAACATATTAAAGCAAGACTACAACAAATAAATGTCCCCAAAACATTGATAGGAAATCTGAATAGGTTAAAAGACTTGGATCAAGTCTTGTATATGTCACAACTGAGTATGCCATCAACCCCAACAGTAGCATCTCTGAAGAGGAGAAAGAAGAGAAAAAACGGTCAACCTTATCCACGTGTTCTAAAATACGCAAATGGCTAACATATTAAAAAACGCTATTATGACATTTCTAACCCCGCCTCGTATGGCGGTGTTAATAGACTGTACAGAGGTGTTACAATGATAGAGTAGGAAAAAAGATGTTAAAAAGTTTTTGCGGGAGCAGGATGCTTATACACTTCATAAGCCGGTGAGAAAAAGGTTTAAAACGGCCAAGACAACCGCGGCATCGATTGACTCTATTTGACAAGCGGATTTAACAGACATGCAAAGATATTCAGTGTATAATGATGGCTACCACTACATCCTATTCATAATAGATGTATTCTCTAGATATCTGTGGCTAATTCCTCTGAAAAATAAATCACCTGAAACAGTTGCTAAAGCTTCCAAAATGCTGAGGTTGAAAGAAAACAGGGTTCCTGGCTATTTTTGTACGGATATCGGGAAAGAATTTATAGGACGCGCTTTTCAGAACATGTGACAGAGTTTAATATCAGTTACTACACTAGCAATTGTATACATAAGGCCTCTTTAGCTGGAAACGTTCAACGTACCATTAAGGAAAGCATTCATCGTTCTTTTACACATAAAATCACATACAATATATAAACATTCTGGGATCATTGGCTCGTCATACAACCGTTTACACCACCGCACGATTGGCACAACACCTAACGAAGTTTTAGAAAGAGGTACGCCCCCAGAGCCTGATGTGAGAAGAGATGGAACACCACCATCACACTCTATACGTTTCAAAATCATTGATTATCTTAGGCTATCGCGTTCCTGAAATAAATTCGCGTAGGTCTTAAGCAAGAATGGACACGTGAGATTTTTAAAGTTCGTGCTATGAGACCAAAAGGCGAGAGAATGATGTATTACGTTGAAGATTTGAATGGGGAGGAAATTGCAGGAGGCTTTTACCGCGAGGATTTGCAGAAAGTGGCATTTAATTTAGGAAAAAATGTGCTTAAAATTGAAAAAATTTTAGGCAGCAAAGGTTCAGGAAAGAGAAAGTGTAACTGGTGAAATGACTAGGGTACCCAGAAAGCCTCAACAACTATGTAAAAGCTGCTGCAATAATGAAGCTTAAATAGTGTGCAACATGGCGCATAACCACTTCTATTTACACTCCCGTCCTCTTCTTCTCTGTCTGTACATCCTAACAACACCCTGGCCAGCTTTGTAACAGAATCCCATGGGCCCATTGAATTGGAACGTGATTCATTCGAGGTTGGTGTTTATGAATTCCAGTTAGCCACCAAAGTTTTAACTCTTAAAAAATGAACAGATCATATTTCTAATCCTTAGAAGAGTCGATGAGTGTGAAAAATTAGGCATAACCTTAGACAACACTATGCGATCAGTCCTGTTCGGTGGGGTACAGTACTATAGTACAACTGTAAAACTAGGAATCGGTCATTATGACACAGCCACGGACATTGTGACGGGATTAAACAAGAGTCTTGAAAAGTCGCACCTGACAAACGACTTACTTTATGAAGTTGTAAACAGACACGCCTGCACGCACGTTGAAGTTAAAATCAACGCTTAGTAGAAATATTAAAGATAAAGAGCTGTTCACAATTTTGGCCGAGGATCGACATAGTGCAGCCCTCCAAAGAGACACCTTTCTTGAGGCACAACATGACTTGTCCAGCTTAATGTATCAGTTGAAATTGGAGAAACTGGGTGAAAGCTATCCATCCCCAGACATGTGCTAAATTTACAGCAATTTCGTGGAGCATCATTTGTTGGGGACACCAGGCGTACCTGCTGCGCATTGTACACATTCCCAACCATAGAGGGAAGAGTTTGAGCATTACATATGACAAGCCCTATTATGTGAATGTTGCGACTAATCTATTAACCAATATTTACACTTTCGTCG
This sequence comes from Bathynomus jamesi, assembly GCA_023014485.1. Classification (NCBI taxonomy): domain Eukaryota; kingdom Metazoa; phylum Arthropoda; class Malacostraca; order Isopoda; family Cirolanidae; genus Bathynomus; species Bathynomus jamesi. Next base: position 120,379 of record JAJOZX010001027.1, on the reverse strand, counting down.
CATTCAGTTATAATGACCCGAAGGCCTTTCACAGTCTATCGAGGGGTGAAATAGCGTGGGAGTGGGCTTGGATCCATTTTTTCAACCATACTACGCACGGCTGTCCATTGTTGAGAGCGGTGCTAGATACCTCGGGCGGAAGGCGTTACAATGAGATTTTAACGCGGTATAAGACATAATGGGTGGAACTAAACCTAAAGAAGCTCTAAAAAAAACATTTAAAACGTACACGGGATGAAATCATCAAAGATGCAAGGAGAAAAATGCGTGGTGTCGGAAAGAAGAAGAAGAGGGTTGTCCGAAAGAAGGTGTTACCAACACGTGGCACTAAACGTAAAAGGACATCAAAAAAGAAGTATTCTAAGCGAATGAAGCCTATGGCTGATCAATTTTTAAACTGATATAAGCTGAGGACACTGCTCTCACGATTCATAGGCTGATTTATACTTGTCGAGAGAGGTGGCACTATTTCTGACTCGTCATGGCGCGTTTCATCCATCCGTGTAGCTCACAATGTTGTAAATCGGAGCTGTCCCTCTTTGATATGCCCCTTACACAGGTTTCTATTGAGCATAGTGACTTTATTACAATTAACCCATTAAACACAATTAGTTCACCGAGTGCCCCTATAGAATTCGTGATACCCAGCTCAGGCCCATACTTTTTTGATCCAAGCTGCATGGACACGTACGCTGAATTGCGTATAGCCCATTCAGATGGAACGGACTGCGATGATAGTTATTCTGCATACCCTGAAACCAACTTTCTACACTCCATATTCAGCCTGTGTGAGATGTATTTATATCAGGTCAACATCTCGGCAGGAACGGGCTATTATCACCTACGAGCCTATCTGGAAAATGTTCTTAACTTTTCAAAAGAAGCGAAGGATACCTTTTTAACTGCCGAGGGCTATTATCAGACTAAAGACGAAAGTAGAATAAGGGATAAATTTTTAAAAATCTAAAAAGAAGATGTACGAGTGTTTTGGACGTCTGCAAACAGACTTCACGTTCCAAGAGAAACTGCTTATGAATGGGGGGGTGGATATGAAATTAAAGATCATCCGTACAAACCCTGAAATCTGCATAAATCTGGGACCTGATCAAGAAGGGGGCGGAAAGCCCGTTGTGATTCATATCATGGAAACATATCTGCGCGTACGGCGAGTGAAATTAAGTTCGCCGAAATATGTAGAAATTGAAAAACATTTAATACACACAACAGTAAAATATCCAATTAACAGAGTACAGATGAAACTATATACGGTGCCCTCAGGGTTAGCCTCGAAGCAGCTAAAAAACGTGGCCCTGGGAGTTCTACCTAAAAAGTTATTAATTGGAATGCAGGATCACGCTTCGACGAATGGAAAATATAAAAAGAGTTCCTGGGCTGAAAAGTAAGATTAGCTGGATGTGCTACGCATCATCTGCCAACACCGGGTAACGAGCCCGGGACCAGGTTTTTAGCACATATTTCCATATATATATATATATATATATATATATATATATGTATATATATACACAGAGGGTGATCAAATTATTAGAGCCACCCCTTGAAAAACACATTTTCATTATAATATGGTGTTTTTAGTTTAAATAATAACCTTTTAAGGATGCAGACAATATTCAAAATTGTTAACACATGTAGTGTTCTCTACATGAATAACAGAAACTGGGGATAGGGGTTAATTTGGGGAGTAGGGGGAGGGGTGTATGTGAAAAGTGGTTTCAGTAGTGTTTCAGCTGTGAACGTGGAAGGTTGTGTCAAGTGGTCAGGTGCGTTAAGTGTATGTTAAGTTAATGATAAGTTATTATATTTAAACCATTGTACGTGGAATATGCACTCATACACCCATATGATGTTGTTTCTCAGCAACGTATTGTGATTCTTTTTATTAAATTAGTGTTTCTTTACGGGAATAACTTTTATGTACTGTAGGCTACCCAACATGGGTAAGAAATGTGATCTATCGCCAAAGAAGAAAGGTAGAATGCTCTCGCTGCTGACTGCAACTGATTATTCTCACAGAAAAATAGCCCGAGAACTGAATGTGTCACGTGCGAGTGTTGACAGGATAGCATAAAAAATTAAAGTTGAAGGGGATAATCCAGAGCTGAGTCTAAAAGGAAAGGGTAAATGTGGTTGGAAAAGGATAACTACACCTAGAGCCGACAGATGCATTGAAAAGAAACTAGTAAATAATAGGAGAACTACTAACAAACTTAAATTGGAGCTGGAGAAGGAAAACATCAACATTTCGATAATAACCTTAAGAAGGCGTGCCATGGAATTTGGATTGAGTAGTTGCCGGCCAAGGAAAACGCCAAAATTGACTCCAACGATGATCAAAAAACGCTTAAATTGGGCTAAATACTACTCAAAGTTCACTGTAGATGACTGGAAATCGGTAAGTCACAATATTTTAGTGATCTTGTATGCTTATTTTGAGTAAAATGTATTATTTTGATATTTGTATGACAAGGTACATTTCATTTTGGTTGCAATCATTTCTTTCTCTTTTCATTTGCAGGTGTGTTTCAGTGACGAATCCACATTCCAAGTCATGTCTGATAAATCACAGTACGTTAGGCGACGTGTTGGTGAGGAATATCATCCAGACTGTGTCGTAAGGACGGTTAAGCATCCAACATCTGTCATGATATGGGCAGTGATAAGCGGTAAAGGTACTGGACGAATTTACATTGTTGAAGGTTCTACGAGGCAGGACCAATACCGAAAGGTTTTGGAAACAAGACTTATTCCACAGATCGCCGACTGGTTTCCAAATGGTGAGCCATTCCATTTTATGAAAGATTCGGCCGCATGCCACACTGCAAAGTCAGTTAAAAGTTTTCTGGCTGCAAAGAATATTTTCTCGTGGATTGGCCAGGAAATTCTCCGGATTTGAACCCTATCGAAAACCTATGGGAAATAGTAAAGCGTAGACTGAAAGGCGAAGAAATAACAACTCGAATACAGTTAATAGATCGAATAATTGCCGTTTGGAACCGTGATCCTGAGAAACAGGCCAGCTGCAAAGCCTGTATAGAGAGTATGCCTAGACGGGTTGCTGCCTTAATTAAGGCTAAAGGAGGACCAACTAAGTACTAAATGTGTTTAATATGACTGTAGAGTGCATATAAATATATTCTCAAATAAAATAAGTGTTTAAATTAGCCAAATTTTACTATTATTAGCATTAGAAAAAACTTATACAAGAAAAACTATTTTTTATGTAGTGGCTCTAATAATTTGATCACCCTCTGCATATATGATACACACAGACTGTGCATGGAACAAGGAACTATTCTAGGAAAATTAAATCCACTATAGTCCGAATAAGTAATGGTAAATGACAAATACTATAGTTTTTTCTTTTTCATGATGCTAGCCCGACGTGGACAACGGATCAGATTGCTGGTGAGGGAAGCTATATTTTTGGGACCTCTTTGCGAGTGACTCGTTGCCCACGGCTGGCTAGCATCATGAAAAAGAAAAACTATAGTATTTGTCATTTATCATTACTTATTCGGGCTATACTGTAGTGGATTTAATTTTCCTAGAAGAGTTCCTTTTTCCATGCACGGTCTGTGTGTATCATAAAAAACCTCATGGAACCATTCTGAGTTCGTTCCCATATATATATATAAAGATATAGGAAGAGACAGTTACAATAAGATAAAATGTCGATTACGTTGCCGGGGTCAAATAATAAACACAAAGCAACTATCCTAACTGGGATCAAAAAGAAGTCTAGCTGAATGTGCTACGCAACGTATGTCAGCACCGGGTCTCGAACCCGGGACCGTAGGCAATTCTTTAAAGTTTTGGTAATTCTAAAACCCTACCTCTGTAGAACTTTCTATAAATTTTTAAGTTATGAGAAACAAACGTGTAATAAAATTTAACTTTCAAAGGACACCATCGCATAATAAAATTCACTGTCTAAATGACTTTATCAGGAAGGAAGATTAGCTGGGTGTGCTACGCATCGTCTGTCGGCACCGGGTCCCAACCCTGGGCAAATATCCTTTCACTTCGTTTTATTACGACTTTTTTTTTCTGCAATGCTTTGCGTTGAAAGTATGGCGTTCTGCAGGCGCTCCGAAAGGTGAGTGTAGCCCCTGCATAGAGGTCCCCGTCCTTCAAACAACTGCGGGGCAGTAAAGCTGTTGTGATTGACTCATAGCGATGTATTTCTGTAGTTACTCTTGATAAATACAGCTGTTGTGGAATCAAATGAAATGCCCCTTTTATATACGCGGTCGTAATTGTAATCACCCCCAACAGCCGAATCGCGAGTTTCTATTGGCCGTCGGTGAAATTTGGGTGGGCCATAACGTGTAAGTGTGACTACCCACCAACCAGAGGTCCTGAGCTCGTTCTCAAGCTCCGCCTATTGGACTGTAATTGGATGAGCCGCGAATTCTGTTGGTGTCAAATATAACTTATCCATTCCATAGATTTCTTTCAGAAATGAACAGATTCGTAGAGAGAGAGAGAGAGAGAGAGAGAGAGAGAAGAGAGAGAAGTTTGTTTGGAAAATAAAATTGCTTTTCTGAAGCGTCAAGCAAACTGGCAGGTGCCGATCTGTCGCAATTACATTCCATCGAACCGTTGCGTCCTTCTAGAGCCAAAAACAATATTATTATCATTTGTTTTATTATATATAATATATATATATATATATATATATCTGTGTCTTAAGGATAAATTATATTGAAACATTCTTTGGCGAAAGACGAGAATGAAAAGTTTTCCCGAAATGCAATCTATTTTAATATAAAGTTATATTAATATTTTTGGTAAAAGGTTTAAAGATATATTGGTGTCTTAAAGATAAATTTATATTGAAACACATAATTGGATAAAAGATGAAAAATTATAAGTTACCCCTAATTAATTTCTATTTTGTTTATTTGTTTTAAAAATCATATTAATGCTTTTTATGTTATCGTTTAAGGATAAAATTGTGTATTATGGCGAAAATTTATATTGAAAACAATAATTGGATAAAAGAGAAAAATTAATAAGTTAACCCTAATTTAATTTCTATTTGTTTTAAAAAATCATATTAATGCTTTTAATGTTTATAGTTTAAAGGATAAAATTTTGTATTATGGCGAAATTTTTTTTGTATTAAACTTAGTTTATCTTATTCGATTTTTTGTTTAAAAGATCGCCTACCGTATGTCAAATTGGCCTCCACCACCACGAGAAGCTCAATAGAAAAATTATTGTCTATTTGGGTCGTTTTTAGAGACCTTGTCGGTCTACCAAGAGCTGGTAAGTAAACCGGTGGTGGTGGAGGTGGTTGTGGTGGTGGTTGTGTAATATTGCTTTCACCACCAATCGTCTAAGTTTCGACGCTTGGTTGTAGCCCTCATATCGGTTACGTGGTGTTCATGGGATGAGCTCCTAAAAGTCTATACTTAGACCAGTGGTTCTCAACCTTTTTTTAACCATCGCCCCCTTGAAAAAATTTTTGCCCACTCTATTTTCAAATCGCCCCCTACACACAAAAAAAAAAGTTAAATAAAAACTTTCAAACTTACTATTTTATTTAATGAGATCCTTGAGATTGGTGTTTTTCTACTAAATATGCAATGTTCGGTTCAATGTCGCTGAGCTTAATTCTTATGTCACCTCTTCTGCATACATCCAATCTGTTTCTTTCCTTTGTTAGTAATTTATCACTGAACTAAACCAGTTTCAACCATATATGATGTTGGAAAACAGACAATATTTTGGCCATTTCGGTCCATAACCTTGGATATAGTGTTTTACAGTCTTTTAATGACCAGAATTCAGTCTTTCCTACTTTATCATACATGTATTTTGAGTATCATTGCATCGTAATTCAATTAATTCTTCTTGAATTTCTTCTTCAGCTGAACTAACATCACAATTAAATGGGTCTAACATCCATGTTTTACTTCAAAGGAAAATAAATCAGAGAATCTTTTGTTCATGTCACTTTTTAACGAACATAAGTGTCCAGAATACGTTTCAAGATCCATTTTGGTAAGTGAAGAACAAATTTCTGCCAGCTCAGGCATGCTGTGAAACATTTTTTTAAGTAAATTATCTTGAAAAATTTCCAATTTTTCAGTAAATGCTTTCAATACTGTTTTACCGTCAATAAGCCGCTATAGAATGCTTTGAATGACGACCCCGCCCCACTGCACTTCTCATTGGTCAATTCCCTTTAACGTCATCGACGGCACAATAAATACTCCGAATAGTGTTTCAAAACCATTGATGAGCAATTCGAAAATAATTTAATTTTAATCGTTACCTAAATAAATTTTCGCCCCTCTTCAGTCAAATTTTCGCCCACTTTCGCCCCCCAAGAGTTTCATTTTCGCCCCCAGGGGGGCGAAATCGCCCTCGTTGAGAAACCCTGACTTAGACGATTGGTTGTAGCCCTCATCCCACCATGTGCTGTTGATGGGATGAGCTCCTAAAAGTCTATACTTAGGCGATTGGTGGTGATGTGGTGTTTTTTGTGTGGCGGGCGGTTGTGCTTGTATATATTTTGCTGTTGGGGTTTTGCATGCATCTGTTTTTATATATATATATATATATATATATATGGTGTGTGTGTGGTAATAAGGGCTTTATGGGCGTATAGTCGGGGAGTGTATGTGCGTTTGTGTGCGCTTTTAATTCGTTCGAAGGTTGTTAATATATGCAGGCCATTTATGCCTTCCAAGCCAACTGGTTGATTAGGACCTTATAAGACAGCGGGCGCTCGGGTGAACTCCCATTGAGCTTCTGCCTCTCGCAGAAGCTGGATGCTCTCTTCCTCTCTCTCAGGTTAGGTATGCCCCTTTGAGGGGTGAGGCCGTCCCAACTTCTCCCCCAAAGACCCTCCCCCTCTCTTTCCCTCTCTTAGGTTAGGTATACCCCTTTGGAGGGTGAGGCCGTCCTACCTTCTACCCATAAAGGTTAGGTTCATTGCAGCTTGCGGGATAACCCCTCCCCTTGTTGCATTGGCTTGTTGCAAGACCTCTCCCACTTGTTGAATTGGCTTGTTGCAAGACCCCTCTCCTTGTTGCATAACCTCTTGTAACATCTCCCTCCCCCTTTGCAACATTGCTCAACATTTGCAATTGCATTGCACTCTAACCTTTTGTGCCCATACTACTAAATCGGACTTCTCGGCTTTCGTTGGATTACAAGTTCATAACTTGTTCAGTCGATCCGTGGCCTAATGTTTACCGGTACGAATCATTAAACGAATTATTCCAGTACGAATGATTAAATTAAATTATTACCGATACGAATTATTATCGAATTAAATTATTACCGGTACGAATGATTAAATTAAACTGAACCTGAGTTTCAGTGTCGTTATTCTGGTGGTGGTGGGTGAGACATAACTAACGTTAGTGTATAAGTAGTGTTAGCTCTTAACTGAAATGTCTTCTGATACAAATAGTAGCGACAACGGAACTCCATCTGTTGTTCTCAGGCTAAAAACGGCAACGAAAATATCTTCAAAAATACTTAAAGTGTTGGGAAAGTGATACTAAGTTTTAAAAGTGGCTTCGAGGAAGTCGTAAAGGGTCTAACTACGCGTTTTGTTCTGTGTGCAGTGTCGATTTGTGTAACTGCTATGATGTGGAGGTGACGAGTGCTATGATCAGTAAAATGAACCCCGACATGTACATTGGTACAATAAGGCTACTGAAACTGAGGATGAGGATGAAAATTAATATAATGTAAGTATAAATATATAATGCTACAAATATAGCTTTAATCGCCCCTCCTCAAGAGGAGGGGCAACAAGCTTGACTTTCGCGAAATGAGAGATCATCACGCGAAACCTTTGTAAGGTTAAGGTATATATATATATATATATATATGATACACACAGACCGTGCATGGAACAAGGAACTCTTCTGGGATAATTAAATCCACTATAGTCCGAATAAGTAATGGTAAATGACAAATACCATAGTTTTTCTTTTTCATGATGCAAGCCCGACGTGGGCAACGGGTCTCTCGCAAAGAGGTCCCATAAATATAGCTTCCCTCACCAGCTATCTGCAAAGCAGACAGGATCCAGCTTTGGGACATGGATCTAGGGTTTAAAGCAGCCTAGCCCCATACATTTAGAACCTCAATATAAGTAAAAGACTCGTTGCATTCACGTCGGATTGAATAAATCAAAGAAAAAAGGGGTAACTATTATATTTTTTTAGCCAAAACCAAAACTTAAAACCTCAACTGGCAGAATTGAGCGTCCACTTTTCAAGGCACATAACATGTCCGTTTCATGATGGGAATGAACTCAGAATGGTTCCCTGAGTTCATTCCCATCATGAAACGGACATGTTATGTGCCTTGAAAAGTGGACGCTCAATTCTGCCAGTTGAGGTTTAAGTTTTGGTTTTGGCTAAAAATATAATAGTTACCCCTTTTTCTTTGATTTATTCAATCCGACGTGAATGCAACGAGTCTTTTACTTATATTGAGGTTCTAAATGTAGTGGGGCTAGGCTGCTTTAAACCCTAGATCCATGTCCCAAAGCTGGATCCTGTCTGCTTTGCAGATAGCTGGTGAGGGAAGCTATATTTATGGGACCTCTTTGCGAGAGACCCGTTGCCCACGTCGGGCTTGCATCATGAAAAAGAAAAACTATGGTATTTGTCATTTACCATTACTTATTCGGACTATAGTGGATTTAATTATCCCAGAAGAGTTCCTTGTTCCATGTACGGTCTGTGTGTATCATAAAAAACTCAGGGAACCATTCTGAGTTCATTCCCATATATATATATATATATATATATTATATATATATATATATATATATATATATAATATATATATATATTACGGTGTGTCAATTTTGTCAACTTTTTTCAAATCAATTTTGGTAGTGAAAATATAGTCTTTTCATGTCAAAACTTGAAATTGGCCAACCAAAATGAAATAAAATAACCCTTACCTACATCAATTTTACCTTAAAGTTTCAGAAATTGACTCTTTTACTAAATAATAGGACATAAATTGATTAACTATTCATCTGTCACAGAATTATCCCACTGATCGCATATGGAGTGTTTTCAAAGTCATATAGTTGTTGTACAATGTACAAGTCACAACATGAATAGAACTGTCCCTCACTCTCAGTCCTCAGTTGCCTCTTAGATGTCATAGACGGTGGTTTGCTGTTATTGCTCTTGTACCTACTTCATAGTTATTCTACTAGACGAATACTACAGTTTAACTGTAAGTATGGATTATTGATTATTACAATTATTTATTATTATATTCTTCTGTCTAATTATGTTGTAATCCCATGAAATATTTTTTTATTGAATTTTAGAACATCGAATGATAAACTTTGAAACATCGTAATTGATATAAAATACTTAAATGTTTTTCTTTCTTTTCAGATATTCCTAAGATGCCAAAATTGAAGACAAGAGGTCAGTCGTCATGCCACTTGAGCATGTTAGTCGTACAGGCAAGGAGCTTCCCGTATCAGAACTGCCAACAGTGCGAGACATGCTGAGACTAGGGTTACTCCTTCGTGAACAAAATACAAAGGATAGAAGGAACTACACAGAGATAGAGCTCATGAGGGACATGATTCCCCCTCTTCTGCATCAGTGGAAAAAAGCTAATGTGTTATTCAAACCACCTGTACTCAATCAGTATAGAACTATTGAGCTAAAATTAACAAAGGTGTGGCACAAAGCAGTTGAGACATCACTTGCTAAAGGAAAACTACAAAGCAAAGAAAAATAAATTTCTGCACACACTTGATACTCTTCTTGACATTTTTAACTGCCAGTGTCCCATAGAGTTGTGTTCTGAAGCCAATTGTTCTCCCTCATGCAGAAGAGAACCTCACCCTCACATTGATTGTCGCTGCCCTCGTGAGAAGAAGATCCCTGTTTTGGAGCTGGCTTTCATAAAGGCGCAGAGAACAAAGGCAGGAGGCCAAGGAAGTATGCAGATTGGTTCGGCAGATTATTCAGAAACCAAAAAACAGATTGTTATTGCTAAGAAAAAAGAGAAAATCCGAAAGAGGAAAGAAAGGCAGAAAAAGAAGAGTGAAGAAGCCACCCAAAGAGATGAAGAGCTCTATCAAGAGGTTTCTCACTTCTTTGAAAGCTCTTCAGATGAACAGAAAGAAGCAACATCAGATGATAGCTCCAAAATGCCATCTGAACCTTCGCCGAAGAGAATGAAATACAACACTAAAGACATCTCAAACATTGCCCTTGCCAGTATTCGCCACCATACGGGGCTACGAGAGACTGCAGAGATTGCCACTGCCGCTTGGATAGATGCAGGCCTCATCAGCCGAGAGGATACATCCTTAGTGATAGATCATAAGATAAGAAGAGCACAAGAAAAAATAATGAAGGAAATATCTGATCAGCATGAAAAAGATTTGGAGGAGGAAGGTCTCTCTTGCCTTTTGTTTGATGGAAGAAGAGATGACACAAAAGTTCTCCTAGAGGTAGAGGGAATGGACAGAAAGTTTCCCGGTCTCATCAAAGAAGAACACTACTCTGTGTGTTCCGAACCTGGTGGCCGCTATTTGTTTCACTTTGTTCCTGAAGCAGAAGTAGAAGGCAAGAAACATGCAGAGGCAATTGCTGATCAAATAATATGTTGGCTTCAAGAAAGAAGACTTGACAGTTCACTGCAGGCCGTTGTGGAGACTCAACTGCGGTGAACACTGGATGGCAGGGCGGTGTTATGACGCATTTAGAGAAAAAACTTGGAAGAAGGCTTGTTTGGATTGTATGTGATTTGCACACAGGGGAACTACCTCTTCGTCGTCTCATCCAGGAACTTGATGGTCCTACAAAGAGCAACAACAAGTGGTCAGGCCCCCTTGGCAACATGCTAGATGAAGCAACGGAATTAGAAATAAATACAAAATTTCCAAAGGTCGAAGTAGGCTTTCCCCTTCCAGTGTTTTCTGAAGAAGTTATCAAAGACCTGAGCACGGATCAATCTTACGCTTATCGTATTGTTCAAGCAATCAGATCAGGAGAGTTGGCTCAAAATCTGGCTCTCTTGGAGATTGGACCCGTAAGTCACAGTCGTTGGTTAACTACAGCGATTCGATTCTGCAGGATTTGGGTTCCAAACATGCACTGAAGGGCAAAATGCTACAGAATTTGATGTTGATTGTTGAATTTATTATTGGGTTTTATCTTCCTCACTGGTTCAATGTAAAACTTAATCCAATGTGGATGGAGGGGCCCAACCACATCTTGTTTCAATTACAGCTACTGAGAACCCAAAGGAAAGTAGTGGTGGACATCGTGTTACCTGTGGTGAGAAGGTCCGCTTGGTATGCTAGGCCAGAGGCAGTTTTGCAAGCAATACTCTGCAGCCAATGTACCAAAGAGCGAACTGAGGCTTGGAAATCATTCTAAAGCTTAGAGGAACATCACTGGATGATGACCAGCTGGGAGACTGCTCTGTTCAGACAAGGAAGGTACCTCCGATAAACGTCAATGCCACGAAATTGTCAGATTTAGTTAACTTGAGTTCGAAAGTTTTGGAGCCACCACTGACAAAATGTATAACAAACAAAGATTTAACACAACTTAAAGAGGCCCCAATGCAAGTGCCAAAGTGGCCTTCTCACACTCAGAGTGTGGAGAGATGTGTGAAAATGGTCACAGAAGCAGCTAGTCAAGTTTACAGTCACGAGAGGCGAGAAGGCTACATCAAAGAGCAAGTAGCAATGCTGATGTCAAGGAACCGCAGCAAAAAGGACATGACTGCATTGGTTACTTTCAAATGAAGACTGAATGATATCTTATTGCCTCTTTAAATGTTGATAGGATGTTTGCGCACATTTGTTATTTGTTACGAATTTACAGAAAAATGGAATTTTGAATTAAAATTGAGGTGCTACTATAGCGTGATTCCTACCTCGATTTGACGGTCTACCTTTTAATTATAGCTTCTTACCTTGTTTACTAATTGCTTGTTTACATTCCAATGTCCATCGCCCTTGACGATTGGTTAGGTTTAGTCATGATATTTTCGTTAGTTTTAACGAAAATATCGTGACTAAACCTAACCAATCGTAGGTAGACCACATACTATAGTAGCACCGAAACTATTTTTTAAATAAATAAAATTGAATAATAAATAGCATTTTATATTATTATATTTTCATTTATACCTTGGACAGGAATCACACTCTACAGTACTGTAGTTTCGAACCAAAACGGGTAGGAATCACCCTATAGTATCGAAGTCACCGGTAGGAATCACGCTATAGTAGCACCAAAATTAATGTAGGTAGGCGTTATTTTTTATTGTTTTTGAAGCAACGATATTATTTTGTATGCCAAATGATTACATTAAATTGCTACCAAATCACATGATTTTCAATTTAGTCATTTCACCCCCAAAATTGACACGCCCTAATATATATATATATATATATATATATATCCAGATTTTCCACTGCATTTCCAGAATTTTAACCTTGAAACTCCCAGATATGTGGAGGAGACTATATGACAACGCTGTGAGCAGTTTTCGTTTGACCTCATTGAATTTAGGGTACCTTTGTTGGGTTATGTGAAGTTCAGAGTTTAAAAAATGCAATAAAGCTCCGAAATTTGACCAATTTCGAAGAACGCATAGCAGCTGCTATTCGGAAAATTTTTACATTAAACATTGCCGAGTGTTGCTAATGAAGTTGTGCACGGTTGTGCACGGTGGAAAACGGTCTGAAGATTAGAAGAGATTTAGAGCGCAATTACCTTGTTTGCTAACATAATTCTCAGTATTGGTCTGAATAATATATAAGCTCTACATTATTAGTTTCCTTTCTTTTTCCAAATATAATTTTTTAAAACTAATTAGTAT